>JAKSZT010010873.1:13324641-13383101 GCA_026826555.1 Tolypeutes matacus | reverse complement strand
CCAAGAAACCACCACCTACTACAAGGTCTTGAAGATGTTTCCCTACATTTTCCTCTAGTAGTTTTATAGTCCTGGCTTTTATATTTAGTTCTTTGATCTACTTTGAGTTCATTCTTTTTTTTTTTTTTTTTCCTTAAGGTTTATTTATTTACTGTATCCATTTTAAACCCCCCTTTCCCCATTTGCTGTTTTTGTGTCCATTCACTGGACAGTTCTCTGTGTCTGTTTCCTGCCATCTCTTCTCATCCTTCTCCTCCAGTCTTCACCAGGATTCGATCCTGGAGACCTCCAATGTAGGAGAGAAGTGTTCTGCCACCTGCACCACCTCGGTTCCTGGTTTTCAGAGCTTTCGGAGCATCTCATCTCTCTCCTGTTACATCATCATCTTGCTGCATGGCTCCTGGGGCCTGGCGGCTCACCGGCACACAGAGCCTGGCAGCCCATGCGCCTTCTATATATATATTTTTTATTTTACCGGGAGGTCCCGGGGATCGAACCCAGCTCCCTCCATATGGGAGACGGATGCCCAACCATTTGAGCCACATCCGTTCCTTGAGTTCATTCTTATATAGGGAATGAGATAGGGGTCCTCTTTCAATCTTTTGGTTATAGATATTCAGTTCTCCCTCCACCATTTGTTGAAGAGACTCTTTTGTCCCATTAACAATAACTTGATAGGTTTGTCAAAAATCAGTTGACTGTATAGATGAGGGTTTATTTCTGGATTATCAACTCTATTCCACTGACCGATGTGTCTATCTTTAAGTCAGTACTATACTGTTTTTGTTTGTTTGTTTGTTTGTTTTTAAGATTTATTTATTTACTTTATCCATTTTAAACCCTCCCTTTCCCATTTGCTGTTTTGTGTCCATTTGCTGGGCAATTCTCTGTGTTTGTTTCCTGCCATCTCTTCTCATCCTCCTCCTCCTCCAGTCTTCACCAGGATTCGATCCTGGAGGCCTCCAATCTAGGAAAGAAGTGTTCTGCCACCTGCACCACCTCAGTGCAGGTGCTTTCGGAGCACCTCGTCTTGTCTCTCCCCTGTGTCTCTCTCCTGTTACATCATCATCATGCTGCATGGCTCCCGGGGCCTGGCGGCTCACCAGCACACAGAACCTGGCAGCCCATGCGCCTTCCATATATATATTTTTTATTTTACTGGGAGGTCCCGGGGATCGAACCCAGGTCCCTCCATATGGCAGACAGATGCCCAACTATTTGAGCCACATCCGCCCCCAGTACTATGCTGTTTTTTTTTTTTTTTAAGATTTTATTTATTTATTCATTTATCCCCCCCATGCTGCTTGTGCTCGCTAGGTCAGCTAACCACGCCGTGCGGGCGGGCTTGCCTTCACCAGGAGGCCCCGGGAACCGAACCCAGGGCCTCCCATATGGTAAACGGGAGCCCCACTGATTGAGCCACAGCCGCTTCCCAGTACTATGCTGTTTTGACCACTGTAGCTTTGTAATATGTTTCAAGATCAGGCAGTGAAATTCCTCCCATGTCACTCTTCTTTTTTTAGAATCCCATAACATCATACAGGGCTCCCATATATCACCCCATCACAAATATTTTGCATTGTTGTGAAACTTTTGTTAACGAATTATGAAAGAGCATTGTCAAAGTATTACTACTAACTATAGTCCGTATCTTACTCCCCTATGCTTTTTTTTAAAATAAGGATTTATTTATTTATTTACTTTTATCCATTTTTAACGCCCCCCCCCATTTTTGCTGTTTTTGTGTCCATTTGCTGAGCAACTCTCTGTGTCCGTTTCCTGCCCTCTCTTCTCATCCTTCTCCTCCTGTCTTCACTGGGATTCAATCCTTGGAACCTCAGATTTGGGAGCAAGGCGTCCTATTGCCTGCGCCACCTTAGTTCCTGGTTTTTTGGCGCGTCTCATTTTGGCTCTCCCTTGTGTCATTCTCCTGTTACGTCATCATCTTGCTGTGTGGCTCGCGGGGCCTGGCAGTGTACCCGCTCGCGGAGCTTGGCAGCACACCTATGCACAGGGCCTGGGGGGCTCACCCGCTTTCAGGGCCTGACGGCGCACCCACACACGGGGTCTGGTGGCCCACGCACCTTCTATATTTTTCTTCTTTTAATTTTTACCAGGAGGTCCTGGAGATCAAACCCAGGTCCCTCCATATGGGAGACGGATGCCCAACCATTTGAGCCACATCTGTCCCCCTGCTATATCTCTTAAGGTTGACCAAAGATACCTAGAGTGACAGTCATTTCCCATACAGCATGGTCATATAATAAATCAGGCTTAGTTTATCACCAGCATTCCAAAAACCAGACCTAGGGAGAAAAAGTAGGTCTGGGGACACATGCATAGTTTCTAATATAGCGAATGTTTAGCCTACCCTGATTGCCACAAAATCAGGACAGCGAGAATATTCACAATCAATGTCTTCCTGATGTCAAATATCTCTTTAGTCATATTGTCTTTCAATTCATTAATTTTGTTTTGGAAATTTGTGCACATCTCGCTCATTAGTTCTCTCAAATCCTGCATCTCTTCCAAGGCTTTGATATATTCCTTTTCTTGGGCCATGTCATCCATTTTCTTAGTATGGCTCATAATTTTTTGCTGATGTCTAGGCAGCTGATTAGGATGTAGTTTACTCAGATGCTCAATTTCTTTCTCTTTTGTACGGGTTTAGTGGTGGAAGGCTATCCGTTATTACTGGTCTTTCATTCTTGGCTCGACCTGGATTGTTAGGATTGTCCCTGCTTGTTGCTCAAAACTGGGCTCTGGACCCAGTAATTGGTTGCAGACCTGCTTTCTAGGGCCTTGGGGAAGGGAGCTAT
This sequence comes from Tolypeutes matacus, assembly GCA_026826555.1. Classification (NCBI taxonomy): domain Eukaryota; kingdom Metazoa; phylum Chordata; class Mammalia; order Cingulata; family Chlamyphoridae; genus Tolypeutes; species Tolypeutes matacus. Next base: position 13,380,282 of record JAKSZT010010873.1, on the reverse strand, counting down.
AAAGGTCAGAAAAAGCCTCTCTTAATTTTCTCATGTGCACTTCCTTGGTCTGCCAGCAGATGGTGCTCTTTGACAGCTCTCATTTCCGTTCCTGGTCAGAGTGTATTTGTTGCAACACAGAGGGCATCAATGTGATAGAGCTTCCTGCCTGGAGGTTAAGAGCCATGTAATTCAAACTTCCTCAGAGACAGTTCTCCAGCCTTTCCTGGCAGTCCTGTCCCTTTTCCCAGGTGGGAAATAATTCCACTCCCCTCTCAGTCCTAAATAATCAGTCCAAGTGAGTAGAGAAGGAGATTGGGAGGGTTGTATATTTTTAGCCCCTGGCTAGGCAAATAATGGCACGGCCCCACCGGCCTGGAATGGCTCCTGGGACACAGCAGACCAAATTTGTGAGTCAAAAGCTGAATCAGCCTTAGGCTGTGTCTCTCTCTCCCCTTTCCTGGGCTGGTGGATCCCTGGAGCCCCCTTTGTCTGTAGTAGCAGGCCTAGAGGCCCAAGAATTCTAAAGTGTCTTTAGTGTGGGGGAGGGTGCCGGTAGCAGCAGCCGCTGATTTCAACTCACAGTTCTGTAACTGTGATTCCCCTCCTTTGTCCCTTTCTCCTCTGCGTGGTGTCCAGCCTTTGCCTGGTGTCCTAAACCCTAGAAGATCTTTTTCCAGGATGTTTCAGCCTATCCTCTAGTTATTTTTCTAGAGGAGAAGAAAGTCCCGTGCCTTTCTAGTCAGTCATCTTCCCGGAAGTCTCGGGTGGTATATACTTGACACATGTTGTGGTGTCTTTTCTCTTAGGCTCCCAGCCACCTCTTCATCAATGGGTTCCGGATCTGAAAATTGGCTCAGGTCTAGAAACTGAGCAAGACAGGATTTTTTATTGGGGTGACTACCCTCAGCCTCCTACTTCTCCATTTTTGTGGGGTTTTTTTGGTTGTTGTTGTTAGAGATTTTAAGCAGCCCCTTGTTGGCTGCCATCTATTTTGCCCCTGGGGATGCCATCCTTTATTAACCATCTTTACAATTCCCTGCTGGTAAAGACCACTTGGCCACCTCTTCATTCCTGCTGGTAATAATGGTAATTGTGGTTTCCTGGCTTTGGTGGTTAAGTGCTGTCACCTGGTCTTTGTTATTTTGGGGTTCTAATAATCCCCATCTTACCACCTGTTTCTTGGAATGCTGTGTTGTTCAGGTCTATCAAGACTTCTAATCATGTGGATTCTCCCTTCCAAATGAGGGGACTTCCAAAAAGTATTAGCCATTTATTAGGGGCATCACCTGTAGACAAATTGGAACAGGGAGCTAGGGGAGGCTGGTAGAGCCATCAGAGCAGGATGGAAGTCCAGCCCTATGTGAAGAGAGGGAAGGAAGGTTCGGTGGAAACATCTTAGATTGAAGTTCAATTCTAAGAAAGTTTGGCAAGATCACGAGGGAGTCCTCAAGCCTGCCTTAGTACCCTGCCATCCTCAGTCATGGCTGGGGGCAACCCTTGGAATTGGGGCCTTGGCATGAATGCAGTAATGGATTTTAGAGCTCAGCTGATGGGACACCAGTCAATTCTGCTCCCCATAGTCAGAGATCTGAGAGGCTCATTTTCATGGTCACCACACCCGGGCAAGTTCTTTAACTTCGTTGAGTCCCTTTTATGGAAAAAGTGTAGTACAGGGTCGGATGTAGCTCAACTGGTTGGGCATCCGTCTCCCATATGGAGGGACCTGGGTTCGATCCCCGGGACCTCCCGGTAAAAAAAAAAAAAAAAAAAAAAAAAAAAAAAAAAGTGTAGTACAGCATTAGGGACATATGAAACCTTCAATAAATATCAGCTATTGTCAAATCTAAAATGATTTCTGGTATTTTAAAATTCTTAGATTAAAACCCCCATAGGGAAGCGGCTGTGGCTCAATCAGTAGGGCTCCCGTTTACCATATGGGAGGCCCCGGGTTCGGTTCCCGGGGCCGCCTGGTGAAGGCAGGCCCGCCCGCACGGCGTGGTTAGCTGACCCAGCGAGCACAAGCAGCAAGGGGGGGGATAAATGAATAAATAAATAAAATCTTTAAAAAAAAAAAAAAAAACCCACAATTTTGTAGACTACTGAGCCAGAAGGAATCAAGTGACTTAGTATCAACAATACTTAAGGGATGGAAAACAGAGTAACCTACTTCCAGCCATCCCCAAATCATCCAGCTGATGGACCTCAATTTGCTTGCCAGAGTCTCACAGAAACCTCAGTGATTGTCTGAGAATCTAAGATCCAGAGAGAGGAATAACTCACCCAGTGTTCCAATCTGTAGGCAGCAGAATCAGGACTGGAGTTTGGATGTTCTACTTCCCTTATGACAATTTGCCAAGTAACACAGACCATGGTCCATACCCTGAAGGAATTTCATGTCTTTTGGGAGTCTTAATCAGGGAAAGAAATGTTATCATCTGATAATGGATTTGTTTCCTTTCCTTGACTCAGGAGTCAGTGACTCATGTGAGCTAAGGAACGGGGCATATTGTTTGGCTAGCCATGCAAAGTACTGTCGCTCTCTCCACCTCAAGATATTTTCATAAGATAAACTCAACATTTTCATAAGATAAACTGGAGTAATGGTCAGCTCTAGAGCTTCCGTTAGGGTACAAAGTAGGTGTCAGGACCACACTGGATCAGATTCTGCAGTGAGGCCTCAACTTCTCCTCCCCATCTCTTCCCTAAGGCTGGCTAATCTAATGAACAATCAGCTTTCTGTATCATGTTAGCCCAAGCCTGAGAATTTACCAGGACCCTTCTGGAAAGACTGCTTTAAACTTATGGTTGCATTTTGAATAAAAGGCAGGATCTATGGGCATGATACAGGCTTCAGTGTTGGAAAGCCTTTGAAGGCATAATGTAACTTCATCCAGGGCAGAAATCCCCTTTCTTCCAGGAACAAGTGGTCTGTCAAGGCCCCACCTATAACTTTTGTTAACTAATGGCTTATCCAACTATTGGCACCTCGTATGAGTTTAGGTAGCAAAACTACCAGGTCTTTTCTATCTACACATGTTAAATCATGTCCTGAATTTCCTTTGTTTTCCCCACAATGTACAGCACCTCCTTTTATCCAAAGCCAGTACTATACTGCTAATTCAGGCCCATGTCCAGCCTCTAAGTGAGTCCTTCTGCTTAGTGCTCACAACTGGATACATTTATTATCACTCTGTAGAGGCAAGTGTGGGTTCACGGCACGCCTCAAATCACATCTCCTGAACAAGCAGGTTCCTTGTTCAGCCAGCCTTCCACCCTGCTTTCTAGTGCAAGCCAGAGATGCTCCCCCACCTTCTTCCTCTCTTCAACTTCCTCAGTTCAACAAGCACTGAACTGGGTGGTTCTAGACATGTCATAGACTCTTCTTTCTCCACTGCAAAGTGGTGTTCCCAGCCTCAGTACCCAAGAAACCAAAACAAATGAGGGTATTTGGAGGAGAATAAAGTAACACAATAATGGCACAGGACTGCTTTATTTAATTTGAAATGCAGGAGAAATAATTTGTGAAGAATCAACCTAGGGGGAGCTATGTGGCTCAAGCAGTTGAATGCCTGCCTTCCACATGGGAGGTCCCGGGTTCGGTTCCCAGTGCCTCCTAAAGAAGACAAACGACGAGCAAAAAATAAAACGAGTAGACAATGAGCAAAAACGAGCAAGACAACAAGCAAACAAGCAGACAACAAGCAAATACAAAAAAACAGCAATTGTGGCTCAAGCAGTTGAGCACCACCTCCCACATGGGAGGTCCTGGGTTTGGTTCCCAGTGCCTCCTTAAGAAAACAAAAAAACAAAACAACAAAAGACAAGAGGAAAAAAAAAATCTGGGGGTCCTCGGCACCTTTGCCTGTAGCTATAAAGGCCGTCGCTCTGGCGCGCGGCTGTAGAGGCCTTGTTCTACGCCTTATTCTTTTTTTTGTGCTGACGCCTCCCTGCTTTCGTCAGCCTCCGGTCCACCCGTCTCTTTGAGACCAAACACCATGCCTTCAATTAAGCTGCAGAGTTCTGATGGAGAAATATTTGAAGTTGATGTGGAAATTGCGAAACAATCTGTGACTATAAAGACTATGTTAGAAGATTTGGGAATGGATGATGGAGATGATGACCCAGTTCCTCTACCAAATGTTAATGCAGCAATATTAAAAAAGGTCATTCAGTGGTGCACCCACCACAAAGATGACCCTCCTCCTCCTGAGGATGATGAGAACAAAGAAAAGCGAACAGATGATATCCCTGTTTGGGACCAAGAATTTCTGAAAGTTGACCAGGGAACACTTTTTGAACTTATTCTGGCTGCAAACTACTTAGATATCAAGGGTTTGCTTGATGTTACATGCAAGACTGTTGCCAATATGATCAAGGGGAAAACTCCTGAGGAGATTCGTAAGACCTTCAATATAAAAAATGACTTTACTGAAGAAGAGGAAGCCCAGGTACGCAAAGAGAACCAGTGGTGTGAAGAGAAGTGAAGCATTGTGCCTGACACTGTAACACTGTAAGGATTGTTCCAAATACTAGTTGCACTGCTCTGTTTATAACTGTTAATATTAGACAAACAGTAGACAAATGCAGCAGCAAATCAATTGTATTAGCAGAATATTGTCCTCATTGCATGTGTAGTTTGAGTACAGATTCTAAACCTATGACTGAGTTTCTTCCAGTATGATCAAGTTTCTTTTTTCTTTGCTCTAAATAAAACTGAACTGTGGGATCTCTACAGAAAGTTGCATTTTGGGCTTTTCCTCTCTATGTAAAGCAGTTTCTGCCTAGTTTACTGTTAACTTCAGTTTAGTGACCTTTTAAAAGTTGGCATTGTAAATAAAAACAACTTGGAAAAAGTTTTCTGAAATAGAATTAACAAAGTATTACCTTTATTCATGAGTTAAAAACTGGAAAAAGGATATTTGAGGTAAATGTTCTGAGTGGGGTTATTAGGATGTCTTTCACCTCTCTAAAAGTCAAGGAGTACCACTGGTATTGATTATTCTGTATAGAGAGCTCCCTTAATTGGAACTGAGGACTTGTGTTTGTATTTTTTTTTTAATCAGCTCAGCTTTGGATATGTTGGCTAGAGATTGTTACTAACCAGTTTGTGGTTTTTTGGGAGAAATATAACTAGATGGTCTGTAGCTTTTCAATTGAAAAAGACACTTAACCTGTGTGGATGTCATCTTTTTATAATCATTATTCCCATGTGGGGGAAAACTCTTCATACTACATGCATGTAAAAAAAAAAAATAATAATAATTTAACCTTTAACATTAAAATGTGTCACAAAACCCAGAAAGCATCCATCACAAATGCAAGCTACTTTAAATAAAAGTTGTTACGTAAAAAAAAAAAAAAAAAATGGACTAGAGTGGACTTGATGGTATTCTCTTGCTCACATATGGTGATTCTTGCAATGCAAGAAATTATAACAATGAGGTGGAGCCAGTGGCCACTTGACAGTTTTTGGGTAGGGAGGGGATGAGCAGTTGAAATACAGGGGCTTCTTTGGGAGTTGGAGGTTGTCCTGAGTACTGTTGTGGCAATGGATGTAGGCCATTTTAAATCAGCACACACCACTCAGAACTGAGTGGGAGAGAGTGTGGTCTACAGTGTGAACTATGGTCTATGGTTGGTGGCAAGGCTCCAGGATGTGTAAGTTCATTGAGGTTGGTGGGCCACACTGTGGGAGATGTTTGTGTGGGATGTGGTGGGAGGTGTGGGAGGTGGGCAACATGGGAATCCCAGTGGGTTCCGTGTAATATTTTAGGTAATCTAAGCACCTCTTAAAATATATGCGTATATATATATATATATATAAATAACATTTTTGTAAGCAAATACACATATATGCATATATATTTATATATCATTTTGCAAATATTTGTATGTATTGTGAGAATTTTGATTTTTACCCATAATAAAAAAAAAAAAAAAAAAAAAATCAACCTAGGCTGTTCTGGATATCAAAGGAATGAAAACAAGCTGTCACCCTGGTTCCCCAGATCTTACTTAGGTAAGGCAAAGTATGGAATGGAAGACCAGAATACGTAAAATTTAATACCAACTAATTTCCTTTATTAAGATTTTTGACCTATTTCTTTCCCTACAAAACACCGTTTAAGAATCAATGTATAGGAGAGCAGATGTAGCTCAAGTGGTTGAGTGACTATTTCCCATGTTCAAGATCCTGGGTTCAATCCCCAATACCTCCTGAAAAAAACAAAACAAACGAACAAAAAAATCAACTCTCATTGGGAAGCAAATGTAGCTCAGTGGTTGAGTGCCTGCTCCCCATGTATGAGGTCCTGGGTTCAATTCCCAGTACAGCCTAAAAAATAAAGAAAAAACCCCATCAAATTGTATATGTTAAATTATGTTCAGTTTATTGTACGTCAATTATACCTCAATGAAACTAAAAAAAAAAAAGAATTAATGTATAGGAAGGGGCTTTGTAAACTATAAAGGAACTGCCGAGGTTTTACCAAACAGAAGCCGACTGGTTAAGGGAAAACGACACACAAACATCTAGCTTCCCATTAATAACAGTAAACTAGATTTGACGGCTAATGCCTCCATCTCCTGTTCAGTTTAAATACAATGTTTACTTCAGATCCAGGCACCATGGTATGTAGCTCAGACATAGCACTGCATGAAATGGAGAAATCTACGCCTTCATGTTCCTGCTTCTGATGGTCAAAAAGACAAAAGACACCCAGAGCTGTTACACATGGCAAATTCTTTATTTTCATATTAACATTAAAACATAGAACCTGCTGTCCTGTTTTCAAAGCAGGTACAAGGATATATATATATATACACAATTCCAAGATATTTTGAGTTCACTTAATTCTAAATCTACAGAAAATAACCTTAAGAGATGAGGGGTGAGGAAATACGGTGGTACAGAGAACCTGGTGTTGCAGAGTAGACTAGAGCCTGGGGCTACAGGTGCAAGCTCCTGAGAGGAAAGGGGGAAAGCTTCCTTGGAGAAATCAGTTGAGTTATAGTCACATGAATTTGATTCTGAAACATCCAAATTTACTGTAGGAATGCACGGATTGGCAAGATGTGAGTCATCCAACCTCCCTGGTAATATGTCCCTTGGATTTACACTTAGGTGAATTAATAACCAATAATTTGAGTGTACTTCAAAGCAAGCTACTCTGGCCCCACACTCATGGGGCTGCCAAGGAGACAAGAAAGTCAAACCCTAACTGTATCCCAGCCCCAAAATAAAGGCAGTCAAGGCCTGACCATCTGTATCCTCTCTGTGAGAGTGCGCTAAAACAAGACAAGTTGTGCTTTTTAAAAATCCAGATCCTTTTCTCCTACCAGTCCCAGGCCTGGGCAAGCAATCTTAATTATCAACATATCTGAAAAATATTTATTAAAAAACCCCCCCCCCCCCCCCCAGGGCCAGAAGCTGGCTTTTTGAAAGATGTCCTCAATATGCAAGGGGAGGAGAGCAATTCAGGGGGCTAGGTCAACACAAAAGCCCACTAAAAGGTACCAGTACAACTCTGGGGAAACAGACCTCAAAATCTCTTGCCGGTGAGAAAGATCCTGGAAACAGCTCCTAAGTTGATAGGCCATAACTGTTATGTATGAAAAACAAAGAGAACATCTCAATAACCATTATTTAAGAAAATCACTCTGTTAAGTCATCATCTCCGAACACCTACCCACTTTGAGGCATGTTCTGATGTAAACTGTAGTACAGCAGAGTAGCCTTAGGCAGTGGATCTTTCCTACCAAAAGGACAGGAATATAAACTAAGCCCTTTGTTGGAGAAAAGTACAGTTCTCAATTTTGGTCAATCCAAGGTTGGAATGGAATCTGATAGATATCTCTGTCACCCATACAGTTCTCTAATTGCTATCTTCCTGTGAACAACCACTTTACTAGAAACACTTGCAGAAAAGTTTAGGAAAGGAGGCAAATCAGAGAAACTTGGAAGCAAACATTAGTTTCTCATGGGGAAGGCTTTACCTGGGAATTATGAAGGATCTCAAGAACAGCCCCTCACTCCCAAGGACTTGGGATTTATTCGGATATGAATGCTCTCAAAAAGGGAGAGACAAGCTCTTGTCTTGTTCTCAACAGCAGTCTGAGCAGCTTCACTTTTGGAAGCCCTCTCCTAGGTGGTCCCTTCCTCCTTATCTCTGTTACTGGGGCAGGAGGAGGAAGATGACTCAAGTAACAGCTTTGATATATCACTCTCTTCTTAGTAACAAGGAAAAGAAATGGCCTTTAAAGTATAGCTTATAAGGAAACCAATACTGAGATTCTAAGCTGTCTAGAAAAAAAGTGTCTTCCTCACCGCTCAAACAACTGGTCTCTTTCCTTAACCCTCACAATGTGTTGAACCTGCATTCAGCATTAGGATAGGGTCTATGGCTGTTCAGCCCCATCCATCTCTGGGCACATCTGGGACATAATAATGCCACAAAACACACCAGATGTGCTCTACCACAACACTTCTGTGGGGATGAGAGACAAAGTACTAAAAGGTTTTCTGCCTTCAAAGTCAAGAAACAAATCAAACCCTATTCAAGGTTCTGTAGTGCCCTCCTGTGTTCAACTGAAGTATCTTCTGCATCCACCAAGAAGCAGCAAGAAGACGGATAGTCCTTTCAGGGGCTCAGAATTCCCAAGTTAAATGACCCAAGTGATAAGACCACTCACATTTCCCAGAAAATGCTTGGTGCATTTTCTAAATGACTAAATGACTGTGACAGGAAACTCTAAGGTCCAGGAGAGATGAAGATACCACAAACCAACAAGATCCATGAAAGCTTTTACCCCAAGAAATTGGGAATATGGATGGAATACCAGGCATTCACTCTCTTGACTGACAAAGTAGATACAACATGTAGTGTCTCAGTGACCCAGAGTTGCAGAATCCAAATGAACCATGATCCTAATAGGTCTAGGCCACAGACAATAAGCAGGAATCCTGCTCAGAGCTTCTGGTGCCAGCAAATGTTTAATGTTAATCAGCAGCAGGTTTGATAGGCTTCAAGATCAGAGTCACTCCCACCTATGGATGTGGACCATCTTCTCTGTTAAGGTAGCCAAGTAGCTCTGATGGTTCACCTCAAATGGGCAGATATCCAAGACAGGCTGATCAACATGCAGTTTCTGCAGCAAGGAGCCACTGCCAGCATCCCATAACTAAAACAGACAAGTAGAGATAAAGGTCAGGCGCCAGTCAATTTGTCTGGAAGATTTGCTTTCTTTATCACCAGGTAATTTTGAGTTGTATACAGAGCACTGCCTGCAGAGCAAAGCAGACTGTCTTTAACCTTCACAAGGTAAATCCAGCACCCCTGACATAGTTCATGTGTGGCCTCACGTGCTGAAATCTGTGAGCTGGTTACTTGTAAATGGATCTGAAAACAAAACTTACCATTCATTCCTTCAAACTAGTGCCAAGGACAGAAGGGTCACTGAGATAAAGCCCCTGTCCTCATGGAACCTATCTTCTAACTGGTGATCTTTCCCTTTTTAAAAACCTTTTACTATGAAAAATATTTAGAATACTCAAAAATAGAGAGAATAATACAGAATAAAAATTTACACATCACTCAGATTCAACAACTAAGCTTTAACACATTTGCTTCATCTATCCTATACTTTTCTTTGCTGACTTTGTGCCATTTACCCCTATGTACTTAAGTATTCATTGCTAAAAAAAAGACACTTTCTTACACCTCAATGTCATCATGCTCAACGAAATGAACAATAATTCCACAGTATTTGATTAAAATTTTCTGATAATCTCTTCTATTCTTCTATCTTCTGCAATTCTAGTGAATGAAAGTTAGGTGCTATCCAATATGGTAGACACTAGCCAAATGTGGCTATTTATAATTATTTAAAATTAAATAAAATTTAAAAATTAACTTCTTCAGTCGTGCTAACCACATCACAAGTGCTGATATGATTAGTGCAACTACTGGACAGTGCTTTTTTAAGTCTTGGTTAGATTCAGGTTCAAAGATCTCTCACAGGAGGTGATGTATGCTTCATATTGTATTACATGAAAAATGTTTATTTCCAGTTACCCACTTACAGTGATGCCAAGATTGATAAAAGGCTGATTCCTCCACTGTAAAATCCCCCATTAACCTTTCATCTATTGTTTTCATCCTTAATTGATGAAGTAGATGTTTGAATCAATTATTTTAAAGGCATTTCAATAGTACTTATTATTATTATTATTGTTTTTTTTTTTTTAAATGTTCACCATGTGGCCCATGGAACACTATAGCTCACTTAAAAAGAATAGGATGACTCTACAGATATTAGAATGGAAAGATGTCCAAGAAATCTTAAATGGGGAAAAAAGCAAATTACAGAGCAGTATATAAAGTATGACTCATGTAAAACAAAAAACAAAAAAAACCACAAGAAACAACACAGACACACATAGGTGGGTAATGTGGGATTATAGAGCAGATTTTGACTTTTTGCCTTAGACACTTCTGCATAAAAATGTTCGTTTCCCCCTACCAACATTCTATACAAAACTACTTTTATATGAATTAAAAAAAATAGGCTCACCAAGGCAGAATTTGATGCTTCATCCCCAGTACACACTAGGAGGTTGCTATCATTCTCAGGGCTTTGGAAAATGGCACTTTTGGTCAGAAGCTTGCAAGTGGGTCCCCCAAGGAATGTTTGTACAGGGCGGCAGGAACAGACTGACTCTCCAGCATCATCCAGTTTGTAGGACATCTCCATCAGCACGCTTCGTAAAGTATTGTGGTTTTTATCTATGGGAGAGAGAAATCAGTGTTGCCCTATGTGGATGATACAAAAAAATCAACCAAGCCCCTGAACCTTAACCAAGGCCACAGTATATTAAACCATCAAGAATAACTACAAAGCAAATATACTAAAAAAGAACATATTAATATAGCACAAATGAAATTCAGAAGCCCTAGGCTAAGATAAGCAAGTTATCTACAAGAGGTTTTTGCCTATGAGGAAAACAATTCTGAGAATGAGCTACCCTTTTTAGTAAAATCACTTTATTCTGCCAGCTCTCTGCTTGGGGATTTATTTCTCTTAAGACTTCTGATGTTTTAATAAAAAAATAATATAAAAGGGAAAAAACAAAAAAACAAAACAAAACAAAAAAGACTTCTGATAAAGGCTTTTTAGTCCCCCCAGTGAGGAACTGTACATTTTTATAAACTAAAAGCATGCTTTTACAGAAGCAGAAACCTGTACCTCAGGTTTTGGTGGGAGGTAAAACTAAAGCTAGAGAACAAAATGGGACCCTACTCCAAGCATTCCACACAAGTCACAGCAATCAAAGCCTTGAAGCTAGAGGACTATGGGACAACTAAGAACCAGAAAGGTCACAAGTGTCTGCTGAGACAGTTTCCCAGCTCTTTTTTTTTTAAAGATTTTATTTATTTATTCATTTATCCCCCCGTTGCTGCTTGTGCTCGCTGGGTCAGCTAACCACGCCGTGCGGGTGGGCCTCCCATATGGTAAACGGGAGCCCTACTAATTGAGCCACAGCCGCTTCCCAGTTTCCCAGCTCTAACAAAACTATGAATGATTAGATTTACCCACAACAAGCAGAAGTGTGGGCAATTTAATGACTATCTTTGACCAAACATTTGCTAGACCATCACTATGATTCATCAGGAATTTAGATATATGCCTTTAGGCCTAAAAAGAACCCATGAGTCGGCTGTCAGGGGTCCCAGTTCTGGTTCTGGAGGTAGTGAAGTATAGTTGGCTAGGCCCACACGTGGGCCATGGCTGCCCATCTTTTCTCTACTTTCCTTTGTTGGCCCCAAATACGCAGAACAGTTAATGCCATACCCTGGGCCCTATTTGGCTGCCTTCATTTCAACCTTTCTTAAGATGATGTGAAGGGCAGGTAGAAGAGACATGAAACTGGTTTGAGAGGCATGCAACTTGTGGCCTCCTGATTCCATTATTGTTTTAAGTTGTAGGGGCTTCTAAAGTGGATAGTTCGCTTCCAGAAAGGACTTAGAATTTGTTCATGCAAGTGAGGAGCAGGGAGGCAGACTCCTCAGAGGAACTTAGAGTCACTACTCTCACAGAAGTAGCTAGAGTTGCAACACAATCGAGGGCTTAGTGAGGAACTTACCAGTGCCATCTGAAGGGTAAGGCCAATCTTTCCTTCCCTCTCCTCTCCCAATCCACTCCAAAACAAGCCACAGGAAGCCCTGTCGGGACACCCTGACACTTACCGGGCCTGTAGGTCACAAGACAGTGTCGGGTGCTGCTCTCCGTCTGAAAGTCTGTGCAGCCCCCTGGCTCCAAGGGCAGTACATGAGGCCAATGAGAAAAGCCCATTTTCAACTCCCAGAAGGAAGCATTTTCCAAGGTTCCAGCCAGCACCCCACCATATGGAAATGCAGCAGAGGCTGCTCTGGGTATGTACGAAAGGGATACCAGCGGGCATCTGAAGGGAAAGAAAGGGAACCATGCCTAACATTCTGATGTTTGGACTGCTCCATACCCCACTACCCACCACCCAAAGCCCTTGAGTATCCTCCTACCTCTATAGAAGAGGTTAAAAACTTTCTGTGAGTCACTATCCTCTGACATCTGATAAAAACTACCAACCCTCTCTGTAGAAACAAAAGGGCATATATACAATATTCTGCATCCAATTTCAGGGAAGAAATAAGCAATGAAAAAATAAGACTTGGAAATTTAATAGACATAAGAAAACCGTAAAGTGTTGAGCCTAGTTTTCGGCAAACAATTATTACTCTAATTAATTAAATCTTTTAAATACATATTCAAATTGGAAACGAAAAATTCTCTCTTAAGATCTCTATCATTTTGGCCCACATCACAGACCCCACTTACCTTTTGAGAACTTCACGCCCTGAGGAAAGTATTATGCCTAAATGACACTCAACACATTCAGAGGAGCTGTAGTGGTGCTCATTGCACCCATCCTTTAGAAACCTCTCAACCCCAAAATAGGATTAAAAAGAATAGTAATATGGTGTCCTTAGACCAAATTGCCTAAGCTCTGGATTAGGGAAGTTTTTAGAAACAATTTTTATTGGTCTACCCTTTACTGATCTCTTACTGTATGGCAGACATATGGCTATTAAAGCAAATCTATGCATGTGGTTCTGTTACTCACATTTTACAGATGAGGCTCACAAAAAGCCAAGAAACATGACCAAGGACACACAGTTAATAAAAGTAGTACAGCTGGGTTCTGAACACAGAACTGACTCCATTTTGCCATGTTGGGTGATGATTCTATGATCCTGGCTATACTTGGCAGCAGAGCTTTCCACCATGTGAAATATCATAAGCACAAGCTCTAAGAATTCTATTGATTCTGAAGTACAACTAGGCCAGCTGATCTCAGAGAACTGCCCCTCTGTGAGGATTTCTCATCACCATGGAAGACTGCAAAGAAGACTAATACAGTAACAAGTCCAAGAGAAAGCTGCTACCCACAGGAAAAAAGCCAGTGGCTCCCTACCTGGCTTTCTGAGGTACTAACTCTTGGACATGACAGCTTGTGTTTCGCAGGTCATACACCAAAATGGACCCATTGACCAATCCAGCATAAATGTAATTGTTTTCATCAAGACACCAGCAGCAGCTCCAGACAGGGCGTCCAGCATTATAAGTTTGGACCACAGTATTTGTTTCCAGGCTGTGGAGTTATAAGAGACTTTTATAACTATGCAGCAAGAAAATAAACTATATGATAAAGATGTAAAGACTACTGTTTAATGGTCAATAATCCTTATTAAGAGCAATTCCCCACCTCTACTCATAGGCACACTAGTTGGATTCCCAGTTTCCTTTAAAAAACTGCCCAGACAACCCCTTTAATTTCAAAATATTTTCATTTTGGAGGCCCCTGATTTTCCTCTTGAGTGGTTACAAAATAAAAGGGTAAGTTAAGGGGCATATAAACAGTACATTCCTAAACCTACCTCTATTACGTTCTCCACAGTTACCTGTTATATGGGTAATCAATATTCAATGTTGAAAAATTTGAAAATCCATATAAGAAAAAAAAAATATGTAAGTCAACCTCCCAGAGGTAGTCACTACTAACATTATGGTATCTAATCTATTTTCTTCCTATTTTTTTAATGATGCTTAAAAAAGAAAATATAACAATTCCTTGCGTTCTTTCTTTCTGATGTGGTCTAGGCAGAATGGCTCCCGCAAAGGGTAGTGATCAGGGAGTATACCATCAACTTTCACAAGCTCTCCAAGAAACATGCCCTTGGGCCCTCAAAGAGATCCAGAAATTTCCCATGAAGGAGATGGGAATGCCAGATGTGTGCATTGACACAAAGGCTCAACAAGGCTGTCTGGCCCAAAGGGATAAGTAATTTCCCACACCGTATCCATGTAGTTGTCCAGAAAAATGTAAGGAGGATGAAGATTCCCCAAACAAACTCCATTCAATGGTTACCTATGTACCTGTCAACACTTTCAAAAACATACAGTTAACGTGGATGAAAACAGCTGATTAGGAAATAAAATTATAAAATAATTGCATACACACACACACACACACATACATACACAAAAAAACCCCACAATGTTACATTAAGGTGTTGACCAAAATTAAGCTGAAGTATTCTTGAAAAGTCAAAAGGCTTATCAGGCCTGATAGTGCTATCAGGATTTCCCCAGATTTAGCAGCAGAAACTAGATAGGAAGTCAAGTATCAGACATCTGATTAGAGCTACTTCTTAAAAGATATAGCATGAATCACCCTCAGATCTGGTTCACAGCACTTGCAGAGCATGTGGTGGATAAAAGGCTGTAACGAACTGAGGATATGAGAGAAGTGGTTCATGGAACCTAAGGATAGTGAGTGACTGGTAAGCACTTCTGTTCAGCAGCATTATCCAGTGAACAGACCAGGAATAAGCAATCCTGAGCTGGCATGGTGGTTCCAGGGTGTCAGGTACCAAGGCCCCAGGTTGTTATTCCACGGTCCCTACTGTGTTCACCTCATCTACACAGTCTAAGTCCTATTTTGGAACATGTATTTTCAAAGAAATGGGATACTATACATACTGCTTTTTTTTTTTTTTTTTTTAAAGGAAGTACCAGAGTTGAATGCAGGACCTCGTACATGAGAAGCAGGTACTGAACCACTGAGCTACACCTGCTCCCCTGTGTCCAAGTTTAAAAGCATGTAATACATTTCAAATTCATGGACCTGGATCTCAGAAGAGAATACCTCAGACCAAAAAAATAAGCAAAGACCATTAAACTCAGATCCTACCCATATGCTGTTCAATACCACACAGCCTGGCCCCGTCTTCCTCCCCAAAGCACTCACCTGGTCAGCTTAATAGTGTTGTCCAGAGAAGCAGAGAGCAGCAAGCCTTTGGACCGACCGCTGAAAGCCAGTCCACGTATCTGTTTGCTATGCATTGGAACATACTGACTGCTTTTCATGTTGGCAGTACTCAGCATCTTGACACCAAAGCCTGCCAAAGATAATGGAGCATGAAATAAATTACTGTCATCTAACTCCTGTGTTCACCTTTCCGGGCATCTAAGTCCCTGGGAAATAGATGGCCAAAAAAAAGAAAATGAAAATTTCCTAGAGTATTGTATGGTAAATGAATATATCTCAATAAAATTGCTAAAAAAAAGAAAAATTCTTAGAGTTATAGTTTCTTTAAATAGTACATTCCAAATGTCCATCAAAAGGTGACTGGATAAACAAATGCACTGTGTTTAGATAATGGCCTACTACTCATCAATACAAAAAAAAACAAAAACTGATATACACAATATGGATAGATCTCAAAAAAATTATGCTAAGATGCCAGACCAAAATAAATAAATAAATAAAAATAATACTGTGTACTGTCTGATTCCATTTATTGAAAATCCTAGAAAAATGCAAACTAACTTATTCTGACAGAAAGCTGATCAGTAGTTGTGTGGGGGTGGAAGATAGTGAGGGACAAGAGGAAACGATTACAAAAGGGCACGAGAAAACTGGTGGAGTGATAGATGTGTTCATTACCTTGATTATGATGATTGTTTCAAGGTTTATACATATGTTGAAACTCATCAAATTTCGTACTTTAAATACGTGCAGTATATTATATTTCAATAAAGTAGTTTAAAAAAGGAGGAGGGAGGGGGAGAGAGAAAGAGTACATTCAATCCAAACCACAAACACTCAAGATGCAGAAGAGACAGTGAACAATAAAGAGTGCAGATAAGTAAGTCCTATCTTAGGTGGCCATGATATGCTACATCTGTCCGACATGGATTGAACAGATGACATTCCAAGTATTGCAATCAATGTATATCATTCCTGGTGGGGGGAAAACAACAAAAACTTGTCTTTTTTTATTTGTTACTCTTTTCTCTTAATAGGATACGATGATAGATTTATTTTTTACTATTGTCTATTATTATCTGAGTTATACAAAAACAGAATTTGTCAAATCCTAAATTCAAGGTAGCCTTGAATCACACCTTCAGCTTCTCTAGGGAATGAAGTGAGAGAAAGCTTATGGCATTTTCTTCTGGAACATAATTAAGAGAGCCAGAGATATAAACAGGGAGACTATGAGCTAAAATTACAGGGGAAGATGAATACCTGCCTAATTAATCAAGAGGAACAAAGACAAATCAGCACCATCCGGCTATCAAGCTTAACTAGCTGTATATAGAAAGACACATTAAGAAAAAAGGAACAGAACATACCCATTTGGGGAACAATTAAAGGAAATACAGTATTTTACCAATTTGTGGGGAAGGTTTTATTTGATGACAAATTTTTTTATTAAAACTTGGATGGTATATAAGCTCATTTCTCTATAAACAATCCTGCTTAGTTTCCAATCAACTGGAGCTTCCTGATAGCCTATCAGCTCACAGCTAATGTCAGTGAATAGAGAAATAAATATTATCAAGGGATTCCACTCCCAACTTTATATATAATTAAGTTTGGGGGACATGATTGTAAAGTTTAAATGGAACTTGTAAGTGGGGAAGGAGAGGGAATGAAGCTGAAGCAAAGGAGCTTGGCAGTTGGCAGAAATTATATCCTGAACACAGTAGAAACAAATATCTGCAACATTCAGGAATGAATCAAGTAGGCATGGATATCTGGTTTTTACCCTTAAGACAATGTAAAAGTAAGCTCAAAGAGGACCAAGTATGTTAAAAAATTAGTATAGTATAGTATTAATAAAATAAAGTACTCCTCAAGTTCTTTTATTTAAAATATAACAATAAAACTATTGAAAATAAGCATTAAGTCTTATTTCAACTTGAATTAGCCTTGGGGTAATATTTCATCAAACTTTCCCAGTCTAAAATGAATCTGTAAATTTACTGGGACATACAGGGAGTGATGGTTCTTTGGGCTATATCAACAACCCACACTTCCAAGTACCTTACTTCCCACTTTACTATGGGGATCAGTATTTCCACCCTCCTGGTGAACAAATTTACAGAATGAAGGCAATAGACACACCAAAGACATCTTTGCAGCAATTCAGTACCTATAATAACAGGGAACTGATGAGGAAAGGTGATTTGATGGGTGTGGTCAGTGTTCACCCACTATTGAGCCCTGGATCCTTCAAAACAGAAAGGAGAGAAATGAATGGAGTCTAATAATGAACATAAAAGCTGAGGTTCTGGACTATTTACCTGGAAGGAAGGAGGCCTGAGGAGAAGGCTGTGACACCACTAGGCAGCTCAGAGCACCACAGTATGCCATAGTCCGGCAGTTCCCTGTTTGAGATACTGTGAAAGACTTCTGGAAATGGTACTTGTGTTGGCCCTGGCTGAAAGGCAGGCAACCTAGGAAATGTGCTTGAGAGTTCTTGGGTTGCTGCAGAATTTGATCCCGATGCTGCACAATAAGTTTTTGCAATTCCTAAAATTAAAAAGATTTCATAGAAGTTTATTTTGTTTGATATTGCCATCAAGCACAATTCCTTGATGTAATACAAAGAGATTCCTTATCCATTATATCAACATATTGAAATATGAAAATAAATTTTAGAACTGCTGTAGTTTTCACATTATTTCAACAAGCAATTCAAATAAAGAGAGCAGAGAATCATATAATATTAGGGTTGAAAAGTCCTTAATGGTTGCTCTGTCTAAAACTCTCATTTTACTGGCAGATTCAGGGAGGTGAAATGACTTAAGCAAGTTTAGAATTATCAGCTGGCTATTTAACTTTTTCTAAAATTTAGATTTCAGTAGAATTCAAAATAAGGTGTATAAGCTTCCGGCAAATGCCCCAGTCAGAAGTAAAATGAAGAGGTGACCATGTTTACTTCCTCAGAAACTTTGCAAATCCCCTTTGTACCTGAGATGAACCTAACTAGTGCCTTCAATTCCTATTTCAGAAATTCTTTGGATTAAAAAGGGCAAACTTGGGAAACGGATGAAGCTTAAGCGGTTGAGTGCCTGCTTCCCACATATGAGGTCCCAGGTAAAATCCCCAGTCCTGGTACCTCAAAAAAAAAAAAAAAGGCAAACTTACCTGGACACGACTATGAAGTTTAGTGCATTCATCAGTGAGTACCTGAAGCTGGAGCCGGCACTGTGCAGATTCTAACTCAGCTTGCTTCCTTAGCATCTGCTCCTTCAGCAAGGAACTAGAGAGGGAAAGCCAGCAACAGGTGGAGATTAAGGCTACAAAAGACTTCCCATTAAGATAGTATTGTAAGTTCACACTGCAATACACACACTTTGCTATAAACATATATCATAATAGTAGATAGATAACATACAAAAAGAAAAAATCTTTCAAGTCCAGAAACACTACAGAAAAGTAGCATGCAGGGCTGAAGTCAAGAGCCTATTGGTCTTTGGTGTTAAAGGAGGCAGAAATGGCTAGGGGTTTGGTTCCTACTGGGAAATGGGGGCTAAAATGCTGTATGCACAATAAGGGAACAGAGTCAAACTCACTGCTTGACTCTCAGGCCAATTATAAAAGATTAAGCTAACATATTAAAAGACCAAGGTTATCTGTTGGATTAAATAATAATAATCAAGCTGTCTGTTGTTCATCAGATACTTAAACATCACAAAAAAGAAGTTGAAATAAAAAAAGATACAAAGCAAATACTAGGTAAATGCTAACCAAAAGAAAGACCAATTAGAATTAAGGTCGAAATCATGAATAGGCATACAGAGAAACAACGAATAATAAAAAGACACAGTCAACAAGAAGAGAGACCAAAATTTGTATGCCCCTAAAAACAGTTTCAAAATATGAAATGCAGAGCCAGACGGATTTCTAATCCATGAGACAGGATAAAGAAATAAAAGGTATGTAAATTGGATAGGAATAAGCTGCCCATATTTATCTTCATAGAAAATTCAAAAGAATCCATAAACTATTAATTGTTTTAGCTCTTTCTTTTATTTTGTATAGCAGGTACTGGGGATTGAACCCAGGACCTCGTACATGCAAAGCAGGTACTCAAACCACTGAGCTACACCTTCTCTGCTCCATCAACTATTAGAGTTCAGCAAAGCTGCTAGAATCAAGATCAAGAAAATTAGATGAATAGCATTCCTGATACACCAGGGATCTGAATAGTAAGTGTATTTGAAAAAAGTACATTCACTACAGCAATTCCAACATTAGCAACTGAGAATAAAATTAAAGGATGTGTAAGATCTTTATGAAGAAAAGTACAATATTATTGAAAGTAAGAAAACAGTGAATAAATGGAAGGATATTATATAATGTTCATGGCTGGAAACAATCATGAAGACAGCACTTCTCAAGTTACTCTATAAATTTAATGCAATTTCAAAAACCAGTGGGTTTTTTTCATGGAGATAAACAAACTAATTTAAAAATTAATAAGGAAGAACAAAGGACCAAGAACAGCAAAGAATTTTGAAGAACAAGGTGGGAGAACTTATTTTAAAACTGCAATAAATGAAAGAATTTCTTGAGGCAGAAAAAGCACAAAATAAGAGAATGATATATTTGAGTGCATTAAAATAAAAAATTAGTGGTCAACAAAGGATACCAAAAATAAGTTAAAGAGACAAGTCACAGACTGGGAGAAGATATATGCAATCACATTAACCAAAAAAGTATTAGTATAAAGAAAAAGTAAAGAACTCCTATAATAAGAAAAAACCAAATAGCCCAATATAAATGAGCAAAGGATATGAATACAATTCATAGAAGAATATGTTCAACCTTACTAGCAATTGAGGAAATGCAAACTAAAATGAAATACCACATCACCAGAAGAGACTGGCAAAAATTATTAAGTCTGATAATACAAAATGGGTAATATGAAAAACAAACAAACAAGAAATCTCTTAACACTGCTGGTGGTGAGAGTATAAATGGAACAGACATGTAGAAAAACAATTTAACAATATCTATTAAAAGTAAAGTTACACATACCCCACAATAAAGCAATTCCATTTCTAGACCTAAACAAACTCTCATCCATCTCTCTATAATATGGCTTATATTAACAAAAACTGGAAACCACCTAAATGTCCATCAATACATATTAAGTTCTGATTAGTTACAGAACTAAACACTACACAGAAATGGAAATGAATGAAATAGAGCTATATGCATCAATGTGGATAAGTCCCCCAAACATAGTATAAAGCAAAAGAGCAAACTACAGAAGGAAAACTATAATCTAGCATAACATTTTATAAAGTATAAAAACTTCCTAAACCATACTACATGATTTATACATACATATATAGCTAGTCAAATAGCCATTCTTGGGAATGATGAACACCTAATTTTATGTTACCTCTGGGGAAAAAGATGGAATTAAAGAAAACTAGTTTACAAGGAAGCACCTATTATATCTACAACAATTTTCTCTTTTTAAAAAGCCCTGTTCCTAAAAAAGTTAAAAACAGAATTATGACATGGCCCAGCAATTCCACTCTTAGAGAAATGAAAACAGGGACTCTAACAGATACTGTACACCAATGTTAATAACCAAAAGGTAGATGCAACCCAAGTGTCCATCAATAGATGAATGGAAAAACAAAATATGGCATATCCATAAAATGGAGTTTTAGTCAGCAAATAAAAAGGAATGAAGATGGGAAGCGGCTGTGGCTCAATCAGTGGGGCTCCCGTTTGCCATGTGGGAGGCCCCAGGTTCGGTTCCCGGGGCCTCCTGGTGAAGGCAAGCCCGCCCGCACGGCGTGGTTAGCTGACCCAGCGAGCACAAGCAGCAAGGGGGGGATAAATGAATAAATAAATAAAATCTTTAAAAAAAAAAAAAGGAATGAAGATGATAAATCCTACAACGTGGAT
This sequence comes from Tolypeutes matacus, assembly GCA_026826555.1. Lineage (NCBI taxonomy): Eukaryota > Metazoa > Chordata > Mammalia > Cingulata > Chlamyphoridae > Tolypeutes > Tolypeutes matacus. The sequence goes on along the minus strand of JAKSZT010010873.1, from coordinate 13,358,978 downwards.
GAACATTGAAAACATCATGTGGAGTGAAATAAGCCAGACATAAAAAGGACAAATATTGTATTATATCACTTATATGAAGTATCTAGAATACACAGATCCATGGACTGAAAATAGGATAGAGGTTACCAATGGCTGAGGGAAGGAAGAAATGGGGAGTTATTGCTTAATGGGTACAAAGTTTCTGTTTGATGCGACAAAAAAGTTTTGGAAATAGTGGTATTGGCTGCACAACACTGTGAACGTAACTAATTCCACTGAATAGTATACTTAAAAACAACAAATTTTATTGTATATGTATTTTATTAGGTTGATGCGAAAGTAATTGTGGTTTTACACTGTTGAAATTTGCCATTTGATATTGGAATACATTCTTTTTTTTTTTTTTAAAGATTTTATTTATTTATTCATTCACCCCCCCCCTGCTGCCCGTGCTCGCTGGGTCAGCCAACCATGCCGTGCGGGCAGGCCCGCCCCCACCAGGAGGCCCCGGGAACCGAACCCGGGCCTCCCACATGGCAAACGGGAGCCCCACTGACTGAGCCACAGCCGCTTCCCTGGAATACATTCTTAAATAACTGTGGTTATGTTATACATCATTTTTATGTGCATTTCTCGCTTTATATTTTTTTGCTAGTGATTTATTACTTGCTGTTTATTTTATATTTATTTTGGACTATGGAAATTATGCTAGACAAAAAGCAAATTCGAGTGATTTTCTTATTTGAGTTCAAAAATGGGTCGTAAAGTTGCAGAGACAACTGCAACATCAATAACGCATTTGGCCAGAAACTGCTAATGAATGTACAGTGCAGTGGTGGTTCAAGAAGTTCTGCAAAGGAGATGAGAGCCTTGAAGATGAGGAGCGTAGTGGCCGGCCATCAGAAGTTGACAACGACCAATTGAGAGCAATCATTGAAGCTGATCCTCTTAAAACTACACAAGAAGTTGTCGAAGACCTCAATGTCAATCATTCTACAGTAGTTTGGCATTTGAAGCAAATTGGCAAGGTGAAAAAGCTCAATAAGTGGGTGCCTCATGAGCTGTTTGGTGGTCTGTTGCCAGTATGATCCACTACAGCTTTCTGAATCCTGGCAAAACCATTACATCTGAGAAGTATGCTCAGCAAATTGATGAGATGCACTGAAAATTGCAACACCTGCAGCGGGCATTGGTCAACAGTAAGGGTCCAGTTCTTCTCCATGACAATGCCCAACTGCACGTCGCACAACCAATGCTTCAAAAGTTGAACGAATTGGGCTGTGAAGTTTTGCCTCATCCGCCATATTCACCTGACCTCTCGCCAACCGGCTACCACTTCTTTAAGCATCTTGACAACTTTTTGCAGGGAAAATGCTTCCACAACCAGCAGGATGCAGAAAATGCTTTACAAGAGTTCGTTGAATCCCAAAGCATGGATTTTTACACCACAGGAATAAACAAACTTATTTCTCGTTGGCAAAAATGTGTTGATTGCAATGGTTCCTATTTTGATTAATAAAGATGTGTTTGAGCCTAGTTATGATGATTTGAAATTCAGTCTGAAACCGCAAATCCTTTTGCACCAAACTAATACCACAATACAATTAAAAAGAAAAAGGCCTAAAGCACATGACAAAATTTTAAGATTTGAGAAAGTTGGGTAAAAGGCTATTCATTTTATTAGTCTCTATATTTATGGGCAAGTTGAAAATGTTCACTTTTTCTAAGGAGGCTAAGGAGCATATTGTTTTTTTCAGTCCCCCCTCCCCCATGGCTCCCTCACCTGTCTGCTCGTTGTGCCTGCCCATTGTCTGCTTGTCTTCTTCAGCAGGCACTGGGAAGCAAACCTGGGACCTCCCATGTGGGAGGTGGGTGCCCAACTGCTTAAGCCACACCCGCTCCCCCCCACCCTGTTGCTTTGCGCTCACTGTCTGCTCTCTGTGAATTCTTCTGTGTCTGCTTGTCTTCTCTTTAGGTGACACAGGGAACCGATCCTGGGACCTCCTGGAGTGAAGAGAGGCTGCTCAATCTCTTGTGCCATCTTGGCTCCCTGGTCTGCTGAATCTCTTATTGTCTCTCTTCTGTGTCTCTTTTTGTTATGTCATCTTTCTGCGCCAGCTCTCCATGCAGGCCAGCTTGCTTTTTTCTAGGAGGTCCTGGGAATTGAACCCCGGACCGCCTATATGGTAGACAGAAGCCCAATCGCGTGAGCCACGTCTGCATCCCTGATTGTTTTTTTTTTTTTTTTTTCTTTTTAAAGATTTTATTTATTTATTCATTTATCCCCCCCCTTGCTGCTTGTGCTCGCTGTGTCCATTTGCTGTGCGTTTTTCTGTGTCTGCTTGTCTCCCCTTGTCGGGTCGTCCTGCTGCATCAGCTCACCGCGCCGCGTGGGCTGGCTTGCCTTCACCAGGAGGCCCCGGAACCAAACCCGGGGCCTCCCATATGGTAAACGGGAGCCCTATTGATTGAGCCACAGCCGCTTCCCCCGATTGTTTTTTAACACAACTACGCATTTCCTTTTCCAACAGTTTCCTTCTGCACTTATCTGTCAATTTAATGAAATAGTACAAATAAATATTGGTTGGAGCCAAATGAGAAAAAGCAAGTAAGCAGAAAACTTAAATCACCCATAGAGTGATTAAAATCATCTGTGATCCCACGCCTCAATGACTACTTGTAATGTTTTCTTCTTCCAGTTCACACAAATGTAATCATACTGTCTGATAATGTGCTTTAACACACTACTCTTCTACACCATTAGTTTTAATAAGTGTATGGTATTCCATCATATGGATACACCAGTTTACTCAACCAACCAATTGGCTTGGATTATTAACAACGTGCTAAATGGAAACTTTCATAAGTAAATCTTCACACACAACCATAATCATTTCTTTAGAATAAATGCCTGGAATAGAATTACTAGGGTAAATGTTTTATTTTTAATGTATTTAAAAATATATATAAATATTAAAATTATAGATTAAAAATTTTTCTTGTTTATTTCATTTATTTAAGTGAAGATGAACACCATTAGCCACTTCTATCTTCTTTTAAATCTGTCCATAAATAGCCTTTGTTCAATTATGTTTTTTTTTTTTTTTTCAATGTTTATTTATTTGTCCCCCCTCCCCCTTGTTGTTTGAGGTCACAGTCTGTTCTCTTTGTCCATTTGCTCTGTGCTTTCAGTGTCTGCTCGTTGTCTCTTCAGGAGGCACTGGGAACCGAACCTGGGACCTCCCATATGGTAGGCAGAAGCCCAGTTGCCTGAGCCACATCTCCTTCCCCAATTATGTTTTAAGCATTTATCTTTAGATTTTATTACACTTCGCACAAGCATTTTACATATTAAGGATAGTAATAAATAGCCCAATATTTGAAAAAAAGAAGAGACAGTTCTTCCTCTTGTCTTCCTTTCCAAATATTTGATATCTCTCACCAGGCAATGAAATCCAGTAAAATCGGTGCCTTTCATATAATAAGATCATCACAATTAATTAATTAGTGCCTGTCCAGTGAAATCAACTTTTTCAACCAATGTCCATAATAAAGATGTACTTTCACAATCCAACAAACTCAAATACCATATTTGGTAAATATAGCCCCATAGCAAAATCAAGAGACCTTATGATAGTTTCAAAGGCCAATTAACTGAAATGAGGGAAAAAATTATCCCATTTTTGGAAGCAGGAAGTTTCTCACTGTTGAATGAAGTTTAAAATATACAAGTTGGGGCTCTGATCATACAATAAGGGACAATACTCAAAAGAAAGTCACAGTTCAGAACTGTCCTATTGTTTTGGATGGAAAATCCTTCCAGTGGTTTTTGGTAATTAGGTTTAACTGCATTATAATTCTAATGAACATGTTAAATCAAGGATCCTTATATTTTGAATTCCCAGTTTTTATTAAGACTACAAATAAAGATTAGTAGACATTTTTCACCAATGACTCAGATATTATTTTCTAATGAATTGACCATAACATTTCCAAAGTTCTAAAATGGCCAACAGACCATAGGAAGACATTTCTTTAGGCTCCTGCTTGAAACCAACAGCTCCATCAAACTGCCAGCCTTGATTCAGGGCCAGTAGGACAAAGGTTTTACAGTCTTTTGAAACCTATTCCCAGAAGACCTCTCTAAGTGATGCTGCCTGTGTATAGTCTTGCCAGCAACCCATGAGAGGACCCATGTTCCTGTACTTCCTTTGTAGTACTTTTATTCATATATATATATATATTTTTTTTTTTCCTCCTTGGAGGTACTGGGGATTGAACCCAAGCATACACAGGAAGCAGGAACTCAATCACTGAGCTATACCCACCTTCCTATAATTTAGAAAGTAACCTGTCTAACTAAGGTCATACTTTTTTAGGAGGTACCAGGGATTGAACCCGGGACCTTGTACATACAAAGCAGGCACTGAACCACTGAGCTATATACCCGCTTCACACCTTTATAATCTTAAAGCATATTTTAAGTAGTGTTCCTAGCAACCTTTTATGGACTTTCAAAATCTTGAAAATTTCTTCAATTGCACTGTATGTACAAACTTCACTTAAGAATCTTCTGCAGAGAGTGCTGCTGTAAGGTGGGGATCAGGGACATGAGAAGCAAAAATGGCAACCTTTAAGGAATGTGTCAGATCTTCATTTTAAACACTGTATGGAGAATAAACCAAGCAGATCTCCTTCAGAAGATGACCAGAACATGCATTATAAATCATAATATGAGACATATTGGCAATTATCCCCAAATCATGCCTCAGAACCACTCTATCAGTGATCCTATCTTTTATTCTCAGATCCACCTTCAAGGAATCAATGGGAACATTCCAGCTACACAGACTCTCATTACCTACCTTTTCATGCGCTCCTGTTCACTAGTGTCCAAAGCTCTCAGGGTTCGGGCATAGAGGACAACAATATCACTGTGCTTGGCCTTCTTGTTGCACTAAAGGGCCCAAGGGGACACAGTTAGTGTGGTTCTAGGAATCCTCCTACCTTAACATGTTGATTGTTCACACACATAGTCCTTATCAATGGTCCTTACCTGGGGACATTTTCGTGCTTGTCCTTTGAGCCACTTAGAAATGCATCTATATCCAAAGAGGTGCCCACAGCGTAATGCTGAGAGTCGGTGGTCCCCAACATTGGTCCACTGTTCCAAACATATTGTGCAAGTATCCCCTTCTTCCTCATCCATAGAAGAGAGAAGAGGGTTGGACTTTTGCGGAGACTGCTAGATGGAAACCAAAATACATTCAAATGAGAGAAAATACAGAATTAGTCTGGAAAAAGAGATACAAAGCCAATTGAAAAGGCTGCAGAAAAACTGCAGCACCTATGAATCATCTGTCATTCTTCCTAGAAGGCAATCAGGCAAAATATAATAAAGGCCATGAAAATAATACTACTCTTTAATCTTACAGAATTCTTGGATATATTTTTCTCCACTTAAGATAAGGAAGGGAGTTATCCATACAAAGACATTTAAACTAAAATAAAAACAAAAAATCAACAAAGCAAAACTGCTATTCCCCAGATGGTTACATCAACAGGGAATGGTAAGTAAGTTAAACATTTAAAGTTAGGTTCATGACCAATTCAAGTAGCTATAAAATATTTAGCTCATGTGAATCAATGAGAAAAAAGAACACAAGAAAACAAAGAAAGGATATAAACAATATGCTTACAGAAAAGAAATACAAGTTGCTGTAATTATAAGTTGGCACAAGTTTTCTGGAGGGCAATTTGTCTTTATCAAAACTACAATACATACATATTTCCTTTGACATAACCATCTCTTTGCTAAAAATATATCCCATTGATATAGTCACAAATATTTACCAGGACAATTATAAAAGGCTGTTCAGTGCAGTCTGATCTATAACAGGAACAACAACAAAAAAAGGAGACAACCATAGTGTATGTTAACAAGAGAAGAATTAAGTGAAAATTTATCTGCATGATGGAACACTATACAGCTCGGAATAAGAACAAGGTTCAGGGGAAGCGGCTGTGGCTCAATCAGTAGGGCTCCCGTTTACCATATGGGAGGCCCCGGGTTCGGTTCCTGGGGCCTCCTGGTGAAGGCAAGCCTGCCCGTGCAGCGTGGTTAGCTGACCCAGCGAGCACAAGCAGCAAGGAGGGGAATAAATGAATAAATAAATAAAATCTTTAAAAAAAAAAAAAAAAAAAAAAAAAGAACAAGGTTCAGCGCTATGTACTGAAAATGGAAAGTTCTTCAAGATATAAAAAGCGAGAGAAAAAAAGCCAGGCTCAGAACAAGGTGTAATATACTTTCTTTTGTATAAATTTTAAAAAAGACAATTTATACACATAAATGGATTTATATGTACATAAAATTTTTCTAGAAGAAAAAAATAAACACTTGGAGACCATATAGAAACATGCAAAAAATAGATAAATGATGTTTTCAAAATGGTATATTCCACAGTGGATGTAAACAACTGCTGTATTAAGGAAAAGGGTGAACTGGTGTTATTTTTTAAAACTGTTTATTACACAGCAATCATATTCTGCTTGATAGTTTATAAAGAGCATTCCTACCTACTATATCAAATGATCCTTCACCGTGTTAGGTGAGCAGTACAGGTTACCTTCATCACTACTCCACTTTTTTTAAACAGAGGAGGATGCAGTAGCACAAGAGTAACTGGATAAGATTCACATCTGGACCTCCTCCCAACAATGCCTGCAACCTTTCCATCATAGCGTATAGCCACTTTTTAAAATGAAAATCCAAATCTTTCCTTTAAAGGATATTCATGTTACCTGCTTGGGGAGGATCTCGCCTCCATCGATACATGTAACTTCTTGCTCTGCTGAGGTACTTTCTAGTGGCTCTGTGGAGTCGTTCCCAGAAACTATGGGGCAGGAAAATATACGAAAGACATGTCAGTTTTAACAGGCTAGCAGGAAAAAGCCTGACTCACTACAGCTTTTCATTTCAAACTGGTAATGTTACTGCAAAAAGGATGACAATTTTCCCAAGTAGCATCAGTGAATTTATTTTTTTTTTAACTTATTTTGTGTATTTTCAAACATACATAAAAGTAGACAGAATAGCATAATGAACTCACAAGTACAATGATGCAATTTAAAAAATAATCAACATTTTGCCAATCATCTAAGTCCCCATTCCTACAGTTTTCTTTTTGTTGGAATATTTAATAACAAACCGTAAAAAATATTGTTTCACTTGTGAAAACTTAAGCAACACTGATTTTAAAATATAAACATTGTATCATTATTATTCCTAACAAAATTAATCATAATCCTTTAAATACCATCTAATACCTAGATACCCAGTTCATATTCAAAATTTCCCAATTGTAACACAGTGAACGCAGAGGTGGGTGAGAATTATGATTGATGATACAAATGCAAGAATGTCCTTCTGTGAACTAGAACATAATTGTAGGATGGTGGGAGTGTGGAGAAGCATGGGAAAAACACAATTAATGTAACCTATGGACTATAGTTAACAGCAATACTGTATATTCTTGCATTGATGCCAAAGATGTACAATGTTAATAATGTTAATAATATGGGGATATGGGAAAAATATGCCAAAAGTACCATATGGACCACAGTCAGTGCTAATAACCTGGTGATATTATCTCATAATCTGTAACAAATGTTCCACAATAGTGTGGTGTGTTGGTGAAGGGGTATTGTATGGGAATTCTACACATGTGCATGATTGTTTTGTAAGTTCACAACTTCTGTAATAAAAATATATTTTTAAAAATTTCCCAATTATTTCAAAGGTTTTTTTTTTTTTTTAACAGTAGATTTATTCCAATCAGGATCCAAACAAGTTCTCCATGAAGAGCTTAATTGTTATGTCTCTTACATTTTTTTCATTCTCTAACAATTCTTCCTCACCCATTTTTTTCTCATCATTGATTTGTTGAACAAATCTAGTCATTTGTTCTTGCGGAAAGTTCTTCTTCCTGGATTTGGCTGACTGCTTCCTACTGGTATTAACTTGTTCCTCTATCTCCTACTTTCCTAGTAATACATTCTAGAGGTTTGTGTAAATTCCAATTCAGTTTTTTGAGAGGAAGAGGAGCAGAGCAGCAAGAGTATTTTCTAGGTTGTGATTGCAGCACATCAGGAGGCTGCATGTTGGGTTCAGGTGATGTCATTCTAATCCCTCCATTATCAGGTTCCTCAGCAACCATTAACAACCTCCATTAATGGGGCACTTAAAAAAAAAATTATCCACCCCTCCTTCCGATGGCTCTTTCATCTGTCTGCTCATTGTTTTGCTCACCTTCTCCAGGAGGCACCAGGAACAGAACCCAGGACCTCTCATATAGGAGGCGAGTGCCCAACAGCCCGAGCCACATCTGCTCCCCAAGGAATGCAGCACCTGCTGGCTTGTGGCGTCTGCTCATTGCAGCGGGTGCAGCATCTTCTTTAGGAGGTACCAGAATCCGAACCTGGGACCTCCTATGTAGTGGGTGGGTGCCCAACTGGTTGAGCCACATCCGCTTCCTAAGGAGGCACTTTTTTATTTTCAGTCTTTTTTTTTTTTTTTTTTTTTGATGCTTTAATTGTCCCATCATAGGCCAGTGGGAGACTCTCCAAAAGGGCTCCTCTGTCTTTTTATTTTTTTAGGTATCATATATGTTAGAGAAGTATATTTAAGTATTCAGCCTGATGAATTTTTACAAACTGTAATCAGAACATCACCAACAAGAGTTCCCCTTATACCTCCTTTATATCAAAGGGAGAGGGAACTACACTCCTGCGGAGGGTAACCACTAAATTCTAACACCATAGAGTAATTCTGCCTGTTTTTGTACTTCATATCATTGGAATCTTTTTTTGTGTCTGCTATTTTTGCTCTACTTCATGTTTCTAAGATTCCTCCCTCCTAATATGTAGAATTGTAGTTATTCATTCTTTCTGCTGTACAGTATTTTATTTTGTGAATATACTATAATTATTCAACCACTCTACCATTGATGGGTATTTGGGTAGTTTTCAAGTTTTTTGTTATTACAAATAGTGCTAGATATAACACCTAGAAGTAGAATTGCTAAGCCTTAGATTATACATATTTTGAGTTTTAAAAAATACTATACCAAAATGTTTGTACCAATATATACCAATATCAGGAGTTTATGAGAGTTCTGTTTACTTTATATCCTCTCAGTCTTTTTAATATTAGCCATTTTGGTGAGTACATATTGATAATGCAATGTGATTTTAACCCTGATGATTCATGAAGTCTTCTTTTTATATATTTATTGGCATTTGGATATTCTCTTTTGGAACTGCTTTTCAAATCTTTTGTCCTTTTTTTCCTCTTAGGTTGTAGGTGTTATTTTCATACTCTAGATATAAGGACTTTTTCAGATACATGTATTTTGAATGTATTTTATCAATCTGTGCATTGTCATTTCACTCTCTTGATGTCTTTCAATGAACATAATTCTAAATTTTATTTTAGTCCAGAATTTACAATTTTTTGCTTTATAGTCTTACTTTTCATTTAACTTTGCTTATGCTTTTTTTTTTTTTTTTAAGATTTTTTATTTATTTATTCATTTATCCCCCCCCTGCTGCCCGTGCTCGCCGGGTCAGCCAACCACGCCGTGCAGGCGGGCCTGCCCTCACCAGGAGGCCCCGGTAACCGAACCCGGGGCCTCCCATATGGCAAACGGGAGCCCTACTGACTGAGCCACAGCTGCCTCCCTATGCTTTTATTTGTTATATTAAGTCTAATTTACACACCATAAAATTCACCTGTTTTAAGTGTACAATTCAAGGACTTTAGTAAATTTAGAGGTGTGCAATCATCATCACAATCCAATTTTAAAACCTTTCCACCACCCCTAAAATTCCCTCAAACCCATTTAAAGTTACTTTCTGTTCACACCTGCAGCCCTAGGCAGCCACTAATCAATCTACTTTGCCTCTAAGTGGAATCATAAAATATTTATGGTTTATTGCCATACAATTTTTTTTTTTTTTTAATTTTATGTAGTTTTCTTTATACTCCCTAACCCTAGGTTTTAAAAGAATTCACTCATGTATTTCTCTAATACTAGAATGGTTTCAATTTATGCATTAGATCTCTGTTCCACTTATAATGTATCCTAGTTTATGTTATGAGGAATGAATCAATTTTATTGTTTCCCAGTTAGCTACACAGTTTTAACAACAGTACTAGTTTGAAAAGCTATCCTTTCCCTACTGATTTGCGATGCTCCCTTTACCATATAGTAAATTTCCCCATACATTTAGGTCTATATCTAGATATTCCATCTGCAGAAAGACCTACATTTTGGGTTTGGATGACTGCATTCTTGGGGTATTGTATACCTTGTTTCTCTACTTTCTTTCCTATAAATTTTGTAAACTGATCATCAGATCTAGAGTCTTGAGTAGATTCAGGTTCTTTTTTTTTTTTGAAGGCAACAGTATTTCCTAGGTGGTGTATGTATGTCTGATTACAGCACATCAAGAAGGATATAAGGTCTGGTGGGTATAGTTTTTCAGAAGCTAAGATTGATCAATGGGTTCAGGTGGTGCCAGTCTGGTCTCTCCATTAAAAAGAATCCCAACAATCTTTCACCTAATGGCTTTAGGATCCACTGAAGATCTCTGCCTAGATACATCATTTCAACAGAAGCTGCAAAATGGTGATTTTTCTATCCTTCCTGCTCTAACTATTAGCTAGAAATTTTCTGACAAAAAACCCTTCTTCATCAATTATTTGATTATCATGAATGCAGTTCATACAGCAAAGGCAAGATAAATGCTTGATTCTTTCCCTATATTTAAAGATTTGAGAGTAATGAGTTGGGACTCTAGCAACTTCTGAGAGCAAAAAATGAGATTTTAAAAACATATCTTTATGAACTTATGGATTTTCATATATTTGATTGTTTAAATCTATTGTATTCATTATTCTTTCAAGATGTACATATTGTGCCATCTTAGTATACAAACGAGTAAAAAGAACATGAAAAGATGCTCAACATCACTAATTATTAGGGTAATTCAAATCAAAACCAAAATGAGATACCATTTCACACCCAGTAAAATGGTTTTTATTTGGAAAAAAAAAAGGAAATTAAGTTTTCAAGAAACTGGAGAAACAGGAACACTCATTTATTGCTGGTGGGAATATAAAATGATGCAGCCGCTGTGGTAGACAGTTTTGCTTGTTACTTGAATTGAAGCCACACTGGAAGTTTGAGGGCACTGTTGAGTCCTCTTCCATAAGCTTGGATTTTAAAGAAGTTTAAGTAGTTTGTCTTAAATAACAATGTCAGGATAAATGGAAACAAAACTATGAATGCTTAATGTTTCCTTTTAAGTCAATCGTTCTTACTTATAGTTTGCATAGTGTAAAAATGATGCTATATGAAGTATCATATGCCTGCTACCTCCGAAATTCCCATGTACAAATTCCAAGTTAACATTTTTCAATGAATATAAATAAATTAATTAATTAATTGTGCCATCTTAGGCTACTAGAAGCCCTCTCAAGGTGTATCCTGTGTCTAATGACATAACTCTATTAGACTGAGCCATTTCTCCAAGAAGCCCTAGTTCCTTTTAGTGAGAAAAGGTAATGAAATACCACAAACTGGGGTTATCAGTAGACTTTTTTTTTTTTTAAGATTTTTTTTATTTATTCATTTATCCCCCCCTTGCTGCTTGTGCTCGCTGGGTCAGCTAACCACGTCGTGCGGGCGGGCTTGCCTTCACCAGGAGGCCCCGGGAACCGAACCCGGGCCCTCCCATATGGTAAACGGGAGCCCTACTGATTGAGCCACAGCCGCTTCCCAGTAGACTTTTAATGTAAGCAAAATATCCACTTTAGGGGTTTCTGCCCACCTACTGCAAAATAAAGTTCCACTTGCATAAGTGGCAGCCTATATAGGGTGATAAATTTATAAAATTTTCTTTTAAATAACAAGTTCCTTTTTTTCTCAGATATCTAAGAAAACGAAAGGGATTATAAAATGGCATTACAAAGCAATTAACTCACTGGGCCACAAATCACATTAAACTTTGAGTCAGAATAATCATCTTGATATAGTAATGCCAGGGAAAGCTCTGTACTACAAAATAGGAATCCATGACATTTGGAGGAGAAAAGGGAAAATATGAAAGCACAAATCTACAGTTTCTAGCCTTCTAGAGTCTAAGCTTTCTGGATGTTAGACTTGTGAATTCAAACCTGGAAAAAAGACTCACCTTCCAGAATGACTGTCCCAGGTTCCTCTGCCTGAACAACCTCTTCGTACTCTGTAGAGCTGTCACTGTCAGATTCAGAACTACTTGATACATGCAAGTCTTCAGAGACTGGATTCCTAGTGTCTGAATGGTCAGAGGCTGTTGGCAAGTGAGGCTGGGTCCTGCTCACTTGGAAGTAAGCATCCAGTGGGGCTCTTGATCTATGTATGCAGAAAAGATAAGAATTATCATACAGTGGACTATCACAAGAATAACCAACAATAATTTGGAGGTAAATCCTAGTCATGCCAACTCAACTCCAGGTCATTAAATGCTCCCTTTGAAAGTTAAAGCAGGAATAGAAAGTGCTAGCTGGCCTGAATGTTCTCTTTTCCACTCAGTAATAGCTATATTAGCCCACATGACTTTTGACCCTTCTGCTAAAAGTTAATTCTACTTTACTGGCATTTGGCCATGTGTCAGTATCTTTTGAAGGACAGGACTCAGTAATTTGTGCAAATAGGGCCTCATGGGATTCTGCTGCTATGGCTATCCAGACCAAGGCCTTTATAAGGAGGAAGTCGGCCTTCAGCCATCAGTTTCCCCTCTTATTTTAAGAAGGTATTTTTCTTTTAAAGTTTAAATAATGTTGGCCTAAGATTAAAAAGAGTATGCTATCACAACAAAACAAAAACAACAAAGAATGAGAAGAACTGGGACCAAACTTTACACCCCCATCCATTCTGGATGGCTAAGTTTCCCCCTCCCTCCCCTCACTCTGTACCCATTAAGTTATAACTCCCTAATCCCTGTCCCCTAGTCCCTAGTAAACCTCTAATCTACTTTCCATCTCTATGAATTAGCATTTTCTAGATATTTCATATAAATGGAACCATATAATGTTTGTTCTTTTGTGTCTGACTGATTTCACGCAACAAGATGTCTTCTAGGTTCACCTATGTTGTAGCATGAATAGAACTTCACTCCATTTTATGGCTGAGTAATATTTCATTGTATGTATATACCATATTTTGTTTATCCATTCATCAGTTGATGGACTTTTAGGGTGATTCCACCTTTTGGCTATTGTGAATAATGCTGCTGTGAACATCGGCATACAAATATTTGTCTGAGTTTCTGTTTTCTAATCTTTTGGGTATATAACTAGAAGTAGGATTGCTGGGTCTTATGGTAATTCTATATTAAACTTTCTGAGGAACTGTGTTTTAGGCTATTTTTCACTTTAAAGTTACGTGAACTTAGAAAAGCAATCTAAATTCCTTATAATAATGATATTACTCAAAGTTTTAAAGCAAGTAAATGATCCCAAGTGTTGACAGCCTTACCAACAAATAAAACTTATCTAACCACTTCCTTCACATGATTTTAGGAATGGTAGGAAAGCCACTGGCCAGATTTTTCTCTGTCTAATGGCAGTGACTCAGAGTTCTACACAGGACTTTGCTAGCTGGTTTTTAACCATAACCACAACTATATCTGTTTCCCTAACCTTCAAGTAACATGGCACACTCCACTCATCTCATGGAATTAATGAAATTCTGTATCAAAAACCAAAAAGGTGTTCTGAACTTTAGAACAAACTGCCTCACTAATAATTACAAAGTTAAATTATTGAAGTGATCTACATTCAGGTATTTTAATTTTCTTTATTGTTGGAGACAACTCACACAGAAAAATTTAAACTTCTAATAACTTGGCTCAATTTATGAAAAGCTCTTAATTCCAGAATATTTCTATCACCCCCAAAAGAAACTCCATACCTCCCAATTCTCCCATTCCCCCATCTCTGACAATCACTAACCTATTTTCTGTCTTTACGGATTCACATGATATATGAATCCGTTTGTCTGACTTCTTTCACTTTGCATGATTTTGTTTTTGTTTTTAAAGATTTATTTACTCTTCCCCCCCTTGTTTTTTGCGCTCGTTGTCTGGTCTCTGTGTTCATTCACTGTGTGTTCTCTATGTCTGCTAGTCTTTTCTTTAGGAGGCACTGGGAACCGAACCTGGGACCTCCCATGTGGGAGAGTGGCACTCAATCACTTGAGCCACCTCCACTCCCCGCTTTGTGGTCTCTCTCATTGTGTCTCCTTGTTGCATCAGCTTGCCATGCCAGCCCATTGCGCCAGCTTGCTGTCTTGCTCATCTTCTCCAGGAGGTACTGGGAATCAAACCCAGGACCTCCCATGGGTAGGTGGGTGCTCAATCGCTTGAGCCACATTCGCTTCCCCTTGGCATGTTTTTGAGGTTCATCCTTGTTGTACCATACAGCGGTACTTCATTTCTTTTTTTGGTTGAATAATGTTCCATTGTATGGATGTACCACAATTTGTCCATTCACCGGTTGATGGACATTTGGGTTGTTTCCACTTTTTGGCTATTATGAATAATGCTGCTATGAATATTATTGTACAAGTTTTTGTCTGAATACCTGTTTTCAGTTTTTTGGGGTATATACGTAGGAGTAGAATTGCAGAGTCATATGGTAACTATGTTTACCTTTTCAAAGAACTGTCAAACTGTTTTCCACAAAAGTTACACCATTTTACAATCTTACCAGCAGTGTGTGAGGGTTCCAATTTCTCCACGTCCTTGCCAATATTTGTTATTGTCTGTTTTGATTACAGTCATCCTAGTGGGTATGAGGTGGTATCTCAATATGGTTTTTTTTTTTTTTTTTAAAGATTTTATTTATTTATTCATTTATCCCCCCTTGCTGCTTGTGCTCGCTGGGTCAGCTAACCACGCCGTGCGGGCGGGCTTGCCTTCACCAGGAGGCCCTGGGAACCGAACCCGGGGCCTCCCATATGGTAAACAGGAGCCCTACTGATTGAGCCACAGCCGCTTCCCTCAATATGGTTTTAATTTCCATTTTCCTGATGAGTAATTATGCCCAGCATCTTTTCATACTCTTATTGGCCCTTTGTAGATCTTCTTTAGAGAAATGTGTATTCAAATTATTTGCCTTTTTTTTTCAATTGAGCTACTTGTCTTTTTATTGATGAGTTGTGAGAGTTCTTTATTCTGGCTGCTGGAAACTTATGGATATATGATTTGCAAATATTTCTTCCCATTCTGTAGGCTGTCATTTCACTTTCTTGATGGTGTCTTTTGAAGCAAAAAAGTTCTAAATTTTGACAAAGTCCTATATATTGCTTTTTTCTTTTGTTGATTGAGCTTTTTTTTTTTAAAAGATTTTATTTATTTATTCATTTATCCCCCCCTTGCTGCTTGTGCTCGCTGGGTCAGCTAACCACGCCGTGCGGGCGGGCTTGCCTTCACCAGGAGGCCCGGGGAACCGAACCCGGGGCCTCCCATATGGTAAACGGGAGCCCTACTGATTGAGCCACAGCCACTTCCCAATTGAGCTTTTAGTGTCATATCTAAGAAACCATTGCCAAATTCAAAGGTCATAAAAATTTGCCCCTGTGTTTTCTTCTAAGAATTTCATAGTTTTAGCACTTACATTTAGGTCTTTGATCCATATTAAGTTAATTTTTATATATAACATGAGGTTCAAATTCATTCTTTGGCATGTGGATATCCAGTTGTTACTACCATTTGCTGAAAAGACTATTTTTTCTTCATTGACTTGTCTTTGCACCCCTGTCAAAAAACAATTGACCATAAATACAAGAGTTTATTTCTGAACTCTCAATTTTATTCTATTGATCCATTATGTCTATCCTTAATGTCAGTTTCACAGTCCGGATTACTGTAGGTTTTAGTAAGTTTTGAAATTGGGAAGAGTGAGTCCTTCAGTTTTGTTCTTTGAACTTTTTAAAACATTTTTTTTTTATTTTGAAATAATTTCAAACTTATAGTACAGTTGCAAAAATAGCACAAAATCCACACAGAGAACTCCAGCATACCCCCTCCTGTCCAGATGACCATTAACGCCAACTTTTAACAGTTTAAGGCAGCTGGAACTTTGACAGAGAATCTATAGATCACTTTGAGTAGTACTGCCATCTTAACAATATTAAGTCTTCCAATCCATGAACACAGGTCTTATTTCTGTTTATTTAGGTCTTCTTTAATTTCTTTCAACGTTTTTTAGTTCTTACTGTGCAAGTCTTGCATTTCATTGTTAAAACTTATTCCTACAAATTTTATTCTTTTAGATACTGTGGCAGTTTGAAGATTTTGTGGACCCCAGAAAGTAATTTTGTTAGAGTTATTCCATTCCTGTGTGTGTAAACCTATTGTAGGTGGGACCTTTTGATTATATTACTTCAGTTAAGGGTCTTTGTTTAGATTGCGTGACGAGGGTGGGTCTTAATCCTCTTACTGGAGTCCTTTATAAATGGGGGAATAAAAAGCCACAGACAAAGAAAAAAAGCTGCAGAGACAGAGAGGAGCCCAGAAGCTGAAATCAACAGAACATAGAAGCTGCGAGGAAGCCACTTTAGCCAGAAGCTGAAAGCAAAGAGTCCTGGAAAAGAGGGGAGCGACTGAATCACCCAGAGCTGCTGCTCGAGAAGTCATCTCCTGATGATGCCTTGATTTGGACACTTTCATGGTCTCAGAACTCTAAGCTTTTAACCTAATAAATCCCCATTGTAAAAACTAACCCATTTCTGGTATATTGCTTCCAGCAGCTTTTAGCAAACTAAAACTGATAACTGATACTATGATAAATGGAACCATTTTCTTAATTTCATTCTTGGATTGTCATTGTTGGCTATAGAAATAAAACTGATTTTTGTGTAACTTCATAGAAAGCAAGTAAAAAGTGACTATTTTTACAAAATCACTTAGTATAGTCTTGGAGCCTAGGATATTCTCCCATTACCCTGGACTCCTTTGATTTTATCATCTCTAAATTAAATACTAGTAAGTTATTGCCCCTTGCTCACCCTCTATATTCCTAGACTCCATAAGTTTTAAGACAACAGGCACCCTGTTCACCAATGTTTCTCCAGGGCAAAGTTCAGTCTCTCACATGGTGGAGTGTCATAAATGTCTGATGGATGAGTGATTACCCTGGAATTCATTATCAAGCAGCCTCGAACAAAGGAACAGTAAAGGAGTTTGTGACCTTGGCTGATAAGCCCACAGTTTTGTGTGAATTTACAATATACAGAAGTTTCAGTATCACGTTTATCTGGCTTCAGAACCCATCTCTCTTCACTGAACTGCACAGTTCCTGATCTTTCAGGTTTACTCCCTCTGTGGAGCTGGACGTTTGAATAGCTTGACTGACACCTTTAAAAATCTGAATTCTGTAACCCTGGCCCTGAGCACAGATTCTATGTACATGAAGCAATTTTCAGACTAGAGATTGGCCTCTATGTGTATCTTCAGGCAGCATCATATTGACCATACTACCAAGAGAAATTGGTTCCTGGGGCGGTTCTATTTTTCTCTGTGAATTGGCATGTCATTTTTAAGTATCACTCTCCTATGAGATGGTTAACAAAAGTCAGTGCATCCCTGACCCAGAGCAATCAACGCTGGGACTTCCTGACAAGACTGACTGTTTGGACATGCAAGGCTGAGGACTACTACAAGAGATCTCTTGGCAGTCAGCCAGTCCCTGACTGCAACGCTCTCAACTCCCAACCACAAAAAGGCAGCCCGCTTACTCACTTTGACAGTCTTCAAATTGCACAAGATGCCTTCATCTATGACACAAATATATGAACTCTTACTCTGCCTTCATAATCTGAGGGAATAACACCTTAAGATAACAGAGTGACAAACATTTGCAACTCTCTTATCAACAAAGAGCTAGGCACAGGTCATATTTTACTGAAGATATCTGGAAATGACCAGGTACTACACAGATGGAGACACAGTAATTGTAACCCCTGCCACAGTAATCAGCAGGATCCATGGGAAAGGAAGCTGAATGCACAATCAAAAGGCACTACCCCAATGCCAGAGTTACCTCAGTTAAATCACAAATTATCCTATCAGCACCCTCATTTGTAAAACATGGATAATGGACATCCTAGCTACCTCTCAGAGATGTTATGAGGTAAAAAAAAAAAAAAAAAAAAGAGCTTTTTAAAAAAATGTCATCTCAGGTTCATAGTGTTAGAAAACAAATGGATCTGACTGAGACTTCCTCTATCTGCCTGTCAATAAAACGAGTCAAATTCAGGTTCGTATACCAGTTCTACCTCCTTTGGGCTGTAGCTATGAGACTCTGAACAAAACATTCTTTTAGGGTCCAAGTTTCCTTTCCCTATAAAATGAAGGGTTTGAATGCCATGTCTTTAAATATTATGAAAACATTTAGAAAGCCAAATGTAAAACAAAGTATTTAAAATAAAGCAGGGAGAAGTTAAAAAGCAAACAGGGCATAGACAACTGTTTTTCTTCCTAATAACCCTGTCAAGATTTGACAGCTAAGCCCTTCAAGAGGCAAGTTTGATATATAGACCAATGGAACAGAATTTCACAGACAGACAATGGAAATAAACTCAGACAGCTATGGCCAACTGACTTTCAACAAGGATGCCAAGTTTATTCAATGAGGAAAGAATAGTCTCTTCAACAAGTGGTGCTAGGAAAACTGGATAGCCACAAGCAAAAGAATAATATTGGACCCCTACCTCACACCATGTACAAAAATGAACTCAAAGACTCTTTGCCATCTTGTTTTAGGCAACAGTGCGGCGGTTCCTCAGAAAGGTAAACACAAAATCGCCATATGACTGTGCAATTCCACACTTACACGTATACCCCAAAGAATTGAAAACAGAGGTTCAAACATAATTATACACTAAATTCATAGCAGCATTATTGCCAAAAGGTGGAAAAATCCAAGTGTCCATCAAGAGATGAATGAATAAACAAAATGTGGTAAAGCCATATGATAGAACACTATTCAGCCATAAAAAGGAATGAAGTTCTGAGACCTGCTACAACATGGATGAGCCTTGAAAACATTCAAGTGAAATAGTCAGACACAAAAGGACAAATATTTTATAATTCCACTTACATGAAATACTTATAATAAGCAAGTTCATAGAGACAGAAAGTAGAGTAGAGGTCACTAGAGGTTGCGGGGAGGGAGAATGGAGAGATATTGCTTAAAGGGTAAAGAGTTTCTGTTGCAGTAATGAAAGTTTTAGTAATGGAAGGTGATGGTAGCATAACACTATGAATGTAATTAATGCCACTGAATTGTACACTTAAAAATGGTTAAAATGGCAAATCTTATGTTATACATAAGGTGTATAAAGACACTGAAAGGACAGGCAGGTTCCAACCAAAGACGACGAAATTTTATTTTCCATTCTGCAACACATTCTCAGGGTAGAAGGGCTAGAATGTTTCCCAATTACTTAGTCAGATAAGCACTAAATTAATTCACACAGGATTCTCTAAATCCAGACCACTCATCTTCCAAAATCTATAGCATCACCAAGTGGAGCACCAGTGAACAATGGGATCCTGGGTGAGAGAGGTGAACTTGCAAGCTAAGAAATACTTTTTGGTACCAGACGCTCATGATCTAAAGAGCCAACCTCTACAGAAACCACCACCAACAAACCACCACTTTCAAAATGTCTGCTTTGCTAGTTTTCAAAGCACATCAGTGTAGCTTATCCCTGCAATAAATCTGTTAAGTAAACAAGGGAAGTACTTTTATTTCCATCTGATGTATGAAGAAATGGGCGTTGGAAGATTACCTGGCTAGCTGAAGGTCACTGTGTTCACTGTCCTTGGCAACACTGGGACTGGGACCAGAACCTAAGATTCCCACTGGGACTGAGACCAGAACCTAAGTCCCAGAATGGCACTAATCCCACAATTTGTATGTAAATATACATTTACCTGGCATTGTCTGTCCTCTGAGATCCTCCAGGCCTTGTCCTGCGTGAAGCAGACATTCTCCTCCTCCTCCTTGCTCTCACTGGCCCCCCACTGTGGTCTGAAGGTGGAGGTCTCAAGAATTCCAGCATGCCATGAAGCCTCTGTAGCCCACTGATAAAGCTGTTCACTGAATTTAGTGAAGACACTTGGACGGTAGGGTTAGCACCAGATTCCTGCCTATCCTCCTCTGAAGTTTCTGGATTGATGTTCTCTACACTCTCCTCTCTAGAGAGCTCCACTTCCTCTGTCAGGTCAATGGACACCTGTGGAGCAGGCTGGAGCAGGGGCGGTGCCACTTGGCTGCTGACAACTTCAGCAGAAGCAGGCTGTTCTGCAGCATGATGATCAATCTGCACCTGAAGGTTATATTCCATTGCTTCATAAGTTATCACTGAGGAAGCAATATTTGTAAACACTGTTAGTAAAACAGATAAAAACATGTCATGAAGCTGATATAATATCTATATATAATCTTTCAGAATTTCTATTTAAGATAATTCTTGGCAAAACAGAGAAGCTTAAATAAAAGACTTCAGTTACTTATTTTAAGTCAGAAGAGTATTGATAATGATGGGCTTTTTTCTCCATAACAAGCACTTTTATACAGTTTTCCAGTTCACCCTTAAAAAGCATGAAGTCATGTGAAAAGAGCTTCTAAAATTAAGAGATCTTTAAAATAAAGGGGTTGATCTATTAGATCTGAAAGTAATTGTCCAGATCCCTTGCAGTTCTTTGTTTTGATCTGAATACGGACAATTGCCAAAAGCAAATATATATGATCTTATATTTAATTTTAGTAAGCAATATTCATCTTTCATATCAACGAAATTTACAAAGGATAAACAGAGAAAAGACACTTTTACACTTGTAAAAACTAAAATGGAAATTTACCTAATTTCTCCAAAGAATCTGAGCAACCTTTATTTACTCTATACCTTTGATTATTTTTCTTTCCTATCTGTAATTCTATTACATTAGCTCATCTGACAAATATTTATTAGGCACCTGTTATGTAGCTAGGCATCCCACAGAGGCAAAGTCAAACAGACAAGATCCTGTGTAACCAAGTTTACATTCTAGCAAGCAGGAGAAAGCCAATAAGCATACAATTTAATGAGAAAATTATAGATTGTGAAAGTTTGATTTTGGGGGTGGGGAGGGCAAGGACCACTTTAGATATGATAGTAAAGCCCTTTCTAAAAGAGTGAAAATTGAAATGAAGCCTAAAGGATTAAAAGAAACTGGCCATTCAAGAGCCGGGGAAGAGTTTCAGATGGAAGAAATCGGTGCACAGGTTCTTGGTGAGCATGAGTGGTGCATTTGAGACCAATGTAACAAGTATAGTGAGGAAGTGCAGACAGGGATGAGATTGTTGGAGAGGCAAGATAACAATCATAAAAGGCCTTATGGATGCGAATATTCTTGCTGTCCTGATTTTATGATAATCAGGGTAGGCTAAACATTCGCTATATTAGAAACCATGCATGTGTCCCCAGACCTAGTTTTTCTCCCTAGGTCTGGTTTTCAGAATGCTGGTGATAAACTAAGCTTGATATATTAAATGATCATCCTGTATGGGAAAAGACTATAACTTTGGGTATCTTTGGTCAACTTTAAGAGATATAGCAGGCGGACAGATATGGCTCGGGTGGTTGGACGTCTGTCTCCCATATGGAGGGCCCTGGGTTTGATCCCTGGGACCTCCCGGTAAAAAGAAAAAAAGAAAAATATAGAAGGTATGTGGGCCACTAGGCCCCGTGCGCAGGTGCACTGCCAAGCCCTGCGAACGGGTGAGTCGTGAGGCTCCACAAGTCACACAGCAAGATGATGATGTAACAGGAGAGTGACACAAGGGACAGCCAAGAGGAGACTGCCACCAGGAACTTAAGTGGCGCAGGCGGTAGGACGCCTGTCTCCTACATCGAAGGTTTCGAGGATCGAATCCCAGTGAAGACAGGAGAAGGATGAGAAGAATGGACAGAGAGTTCCCAGCGAATGGACACAGAAACAGCAAAAACGGGGGGGATGGGGGGGGATAAAAATGGATAAAAGTAAATAAATCCTTAAAAAAATGTATAGGACTATACTTAGTAGTAACACTTTGACGATGCTCTTTCATGATTTGTTAGCAAATGTTTCACAACAATGTGGGGTGTTTGTGTGGGGGGGGTGATGTGTGGGAGCCCTGTATGATGTTATGCATGTTTGTTTTGTAAGTTCACAGTTTATGCATGTTCATGTATGCATGATAAACTTCAATAAATGTTTTTTTTTTAAAAAAAGGCCTTATGGGTCTTGGTAAGGGGTTTCTTCTATGTCAAAAGTGGACTATAAAGGATCAAGAGTGCAAGCAAGGGAAATGGTTGTGGCTCAAGCAACTGGGCTCCCATCTACCATATAGGAGGTCCAGGGTTCGATTCCCAGGGCCTCCTGGTGAAAGGCAAGCTGATCCGTGCTGAGAGCTGGCGCAGCAAGATGATGCAACAAAAAGAGACACAAAGGAGAAACAATAAGAGATGCAGCAGACCAGGGAGCTGAGGTGGCTCAAGAGATTGAATGCCTCTCTCCCACCCCAGAAGGTCCCAGGATTGGTTCCTGGTACTGCCTAAGCAGACACAGAACAACACACAGAGAGCAGACAGCAAGCTCAAAAACAACCGGGGTGGGGGAAGTAAATAAAAATAAATCTTTTTTTTTTTTTTTAAAAAAACTAGGCTCATCCTTTTATTTTATTTTATTTTTTTATTTTACCGGGAGGTCCCGGGGATTGAACCCAGGTCCCTCCATATGGGAGACGGACGCCCAACCATTTGAGCCACATCTGCCCCCAAATCTTTTTTTTTTTTTTTTTTTAAACGATTTTATTTATTTATTCATTTATCCCTCCCTTGCTGCTTGTGCTCGCTGTGTCCATCTGCTGTGTGTTTTTCTGTGTCTGCTTGTCTTCCCTTGCTGGGTCGTCCTGCTGCCTCAGCTCACCACGCCCTGTGGGCCGGCTTGCCTTCACCAGGAGGCCCCGGAACCGAACCCGGGGCCTCCCATATGGTAAACGGGAGCCCTACTGATTGAGCCACATCCGTTTCCCAAAATAAATCTTAAAAAAATAAAAAGAGTACAAGCAAGGTGACCACTTAAGAGACTATTGTGAGGGAAGCGGCTGTGGCTCAATCAGTGGGGCTCCCGTTTGCCATATGGGAGGCCCTGGGTTCGGTTCCCGGGGCCTCCTGGTGGGGGCGGGCCCGCCCGCGCGGCGTGGTTGGCTGACCCAGCGAGCACAAGCAGCAAGGGGGGATAAATGAATAAATAAATAAAATCTTTAAAAAAAAAAAAAAAGAGAGAGACTATTGTGAGAGCCCAGTTTAGTGGTCACAGAGGCTTGAGAAAGAGTGGTAACAGTAGAGGTGGAAAGATGTATATAACTTTAAGAATCCTCAGCATTGTCATGCTACTATAAAATTGTGGAAGTGGATTAAGCCACCTAAGAAGGAATACAGATAGAAGAAAAGAGGACCCAGCACTAAAACCAGTAACATTGACATTTAAAGAACTTTTACAGGAAAAGAAGCCAATAATGAATAATGAAGCCAATAAAGAAGCCAATAATAAAGGGGACAGTGAGGTAAGAAACCTGGGAGTGTAATCTTGGAAGAAAATGTGTGTCAGCTGCTACTGAGAGACAGAGTGGCCACTAGATTTAGCAATATGGAAGTGACAGACAACCTAGATAAAAGCAGCTTCTCTGAAGTGATGGGGTCAGAGGCCAGAATGGAGTGGGTGGAGTAAATGGAGGGAATTTCAATAAACATGGTGGATGAAGAACATGTATGTTTCTCTCCAGTCATTTCTGAAAACCATGAAGGTGAACAAAACAAAACGAAAACAAAAGCATTAAAAAAAAAAAAGGAAATACAAAGGACAGAGCAAACAAGTTATGAGAAATGCAAAGCAATTTTGAGGCCAAAAAGGGGACTGATGACGGTAATTAATTAGTAGAGCTGAAAGGATGAAATACAAGTGCCTGAAAAGAGGAGGGAAGGTGTGCTATTTAGAAGTAATTTGATCCTACTATGGGAATTGTAGAAAGCAGGTACCACAGAAGGAGTGTTGAAAGATGGAGCTAGGTTGAAAGCCTATAAAAGTAGTTAGCCTGCCTATTACTTAAAACAAAAAACACCATCCTCCCTATGACATAGAAAATCGGAGGTTTGAACAAGACAGGTTTAAGATTCCAGGATGGAGGGTGGCACAGTAGTGAAAATAAGAGGTTAAGTGAAAGTCTAAAACAGCAACTCCACTCCAGGTATATACCCCCAAAGACTGAAAAGAGAGACTCATGTTCGCAACAGCATTGCTCACAATAGCCAAAAGGTGGAAATAACCCAAGTAACCATTAACAGATGAATGGATAAACAAAATGTGTTATATCCTGAAAGCATATGCTAAGTGAAATAAGTCACACACGAAAAAACAAATATTGTATGATTCCACTTACATGAAATATCTAGAATAAGCAAAGTATAGAGACAGAAAGTAATTAGAGTGGGAAGCGGCTGTGGCTCAATCAGTAGGGCTCCCGTTTACCATATGGGAGGCCCCGGGTTTGGTTCCCGGGGCCTCCTGGTGAAGGCAAGCCCGTTAGCTGACCCAGCGAGCACAAGCAGCAAGGGGGGGATAAATGAATAAATAAATAAAATCTTAAAAAAAAAAAAAAAAAAGAAAGTAATTAGAGGTTACCAGGGTGTGTGTGGGTGGGGGGTGGAGAGCTATTAATTAATGGGTACAGAGTTTTTGTTTGGGGGGATGAAGTTTGGTAATGGATGGTGGTGATGGTAGCACAACACTGTGAAAGTAATTAATGCCACTGAAATGTACATTTAAATATGGATAACTTGGCAAAATTTATTTTATAGATGTTACCACAATAATATGGAAAAAAAAAAAAACACATGCAAAATCATTCTACTCTCTGGGTTTACAAATAGATTGCAGTAGTATAAAACAAGTATGGGCATGATAAACACCAAATTCAAAAAAGGTATGGGGATATAATGTGGAGCTTCAACTATATAATTTTTGTATTTCTTAAGAAAGATTAGAGGAAAGCAGATGTGGCTCAAGCAACTGGGCTTCCGTCTACCATATGCGAGGTCCCAGGTTCGTTTCCCAGGGCCTCCTGGTGAAGTCGAGCTGGCCAATGCGGTGAGCTGACGCAACAAAAGAGAAAAGGAGGAGAGACAATGAGAGACACAACAAACCAGGGAGCTGAGGTGGCTCAAGCTATTGAGTGCCTCTCTCTCACATTGGAGGTCCCAGGATCGGTTCTCGAGTGCCTCCTAAAGAGCAGACGAGAAGACAAGCAGACACAGAGAGCAAAGCGAATAGAGCAGATGAGTGCAAAAACAAGGGGGGTATAAATTTAAAAATAAAAATAAAAAAAAAGATTGGAAGCAACCATATCAAAAGGCCAAGATTTGTTAGGTCTGGGTAGTGAGTGCACATATCTTTTATTACTCTCTATACTTTTCAGAATGATTAATTAAAATATGAACTTCCCTCCCATCATATGCATAGAGAACAACCAGTTCTGATTAGACCAGGAAGGCAGAGAGCAGAATTCACCACTGTATCTTCCATAGCACCAAGTACACAGCAGGTACAAAATACCTATTGAATTATCCACTATACCACTCTAAAAAACAAAAACCAAATTAAAAAGCTAAGAACATACCAACAGGTGCTGAATCACTAAAACTTCTATATAGTTACAACTCTATAAAACCTATCAAATTTTTTTTTAGGGGGTACTGGGGATTGAACCCTGGACCTCCTACATGGCAAGCAAGCGTTCAACCACTGAACTACACCCACTCCCAGAACCTGTCAATTTTAATGTACTATCCAAGAAAAGAATTACACTGTTCCAAACCTCACTAATAAATTCTTTGCCCCTCTTCTAAAATAATGTTAAGCTCACACCTTTAATAATGCTTAAGACATGTTTCTTAGGGTACAACTATAGCCTTAGAACCTAAGGCAGGGGGCGGATGTGGCTCAAATGGTTGGGCGTCTGTCTGCCATATGGAGGGACCTGGGTTCGATCCCCGGGACCTCCCGGTAAAAATAAAAATATATATATAGAAGGCGCATGGGCTGCCAGGCTCTGTGAGCTGCTGAGCCGTTGGGCCTGGGAGCCATACAACAGGATGATGACGTAATAGGGAAGAGACAAGACGAGATGCTCCGAAAGCTGCAGAAGCCAGGAGCTGAGGTGGCGCAGGCGGCAGAATAACTGTCTCCTGCATGGGAAGTCTCCAGGATCGAATCCTGGTGAAGACTGGAGGAGGAGGATGAGAAGAGATGGCAGGAAACAGACACAGAGAATTGCTCAGTGAATGGACACAAAACAGCAAATGGGGAAGGGGGTGTTGGTTAAAATGGATAAAATAAATAAATCTTAAAAAAAAAAAAAAAAAAACAACAACCTAAGGCAAGGGACCCAAGTTACTTCTAGATGTACCTAGAGACATTAAACAAATCAACATTCCGGAAAACAAAAGGAGGTGGAGTAGGGGAAGGACCAAAAAAAGCAGAATCTAGAGAGTGCCAATGTCCACTATGGTAGTTACTAATCACATGCGATTATTTAAATTAGATAAAATTAAGTTCCTCAAGCGCACTAGCCACATCCAAGTGCTCAACAGTCACATGTGACTAGTGGCTACCGTTCTGAACAGTGCCGACATATTTCCATCATCGCAAAGCTCTACAGATACACAACATTTCCATCATTGCAGAGTTCTAGGAAACAGGCTGTTCTGCAGCAAAGCTGCCTGCCCAGCGTGGGGAGATACTGATCCCTCCAGCCCTTGAGCTGACGAGGGCGCTTAGAACAGGAGACTTCGGGCTGGTCACCACAAGCCTTGTATCTCAGCATGCCACACAACTGTTACTTTCTACGGATGCCTTGAAAAGTTGAGGCTTAAAATGTTAGCCTCCCAATTACTCTGTCGTTCTGATTTCAACCAATGCCCACAAAAGGCCGGGTGACGGCCCCCAACTAACAAGTTAAGCGGGTTCGAATCCCTGCTCTATTTCTACCAGTGGGGCCTTAGGTGGGTTTCCTAACCTTTCGGCTCAACTTGTTTATCGTAAAATTGGGATAATAAGTTACGCCAAAGAGTTGCGTAACAGAGTAAAACTAGGTAAAATAAAAAATTAAGTTCCTCAGGTTCTTGAAAGTGATGCAAGGAATGGACGCTCGACGGGAGCGCAATTATTTGCAAATGAATAGTCAGAGGTTCGGCACTCCGGGTAGCGCGGTCCAGGCCCGGCTACGGGGAACTGGGCTCCTTTCGTGATCGCCCCGTTCTCGCCCTCACCACCTGGCCCCCACCCGACTTGAGGAGCTTCCCCCAGCAACCCGGAAGGGGCGGGGGTTCGGGCGCCTCAGCTCGACCTCTGGGCCCGCTCAGAGGGGCCGAACCTCCTCAGGCCGTGAGGTTCCGCGCCCGCCCGCAGCCCACCTAGTGTGGGCGTCCCTGGGCCCCGCATCCAGGGGCCCAGCCCGGGGAAGTTACCCCAGCGCTAGAGGCCCAACGCCTGGGGAGAGGCAAACGCCCTCCTCACCTGAAGAAAACTCGCGAGCCCTCCTCAGCCGCAGCCGTTACTCCTGTGGAACCCGGACCGCCGGGACCCCAACCGCCACTTCTTAAGCAGCTGAATCTCCCCGCCTGAGCCGCGGACCCGGCCTGCTCCTATTGGGCAGCAGCCGCCAGCCAGTGACCAATAGTATCTCTTCTTCTTCCGTTAGTCGCCGCTGTCTGAAACAGCGTCATTCTCATTGGCTGGCACTTCGCAGGCTATAAGGCGGGACAACGAACGACGAATCCTAGCGCAATTGGTAGAAATCTATGTCCGTCAAGTCGCGCTCGGCCCGCGAAAAAAAAAGTGGAAAAGTATTTTTACCGCCATTTACTTGAACATT
Source organism: Tolypeutes matacus (assembly GCA_026826555.1). Classification (NCBI taxonomy): domain Eukaryota; kingdom Metazoa; phylum Chordata; class Mammalia; order Cingulata; family Chlamyphoridae; genus Tolypeutes; species Tolypeutes matacus. Next base: position 13,330,930 of record JAKSZT010010873.1, on the reverse strand, counting down.
CTGGCGTTAAAGTTCCGAGAAAAAGATTTCTCGTTCCATTTTGGAATACAGATGAAAATATAAAAACTTTGGCTCCTGCTGATTTTCCCTAACGCTTTAGTGGAGAAGCTATCTTTATCCAAAGGACAGTAACTAATTGAATACTTTTAATACATTGTCCCCAGAATTCCGGATCCCGGAAGAGAAATGAGACAATCTTGTTTATAAATAGCCTCTCAGAGGGTTGAAGAGCTCACGCAAAAGAATTTGCCTACGTTATCTCTTCAATCCCAAACCACGGCAATAAATTGCCTGCTACTAAGAAAAGGTCATATCATTTAACATTTTTCAAGCATTTTGCTGAAAGCAAGACGAAATTTCACTTCTAGGAGAAAGACCTAAAAACCTAAACCTCAGGCACGGACTACGCAGTGCCAGAATTTTATTTACTCAGCTGCCAATTTTCCGTGGAATGGTAGCTGAGGAGAACATGAATAATTGAATGTCATAGATAATCCAAAAATTGATTTTTACAAATATAATTATTTTATTAGAAAAGTAGGATTACGGAAAAGCCATGCGAAATACAAAATTCCCATATACGACTTCCTATTTTAACACCTTGCATTAGTGTTGTACCTTTGTTACAACTGATGAAAGAATATTATAATTGCACTATTAACTATAGTCCATAGTTTACATTCGAGTTTGCTGTTTGTGTTGTACAGTCCTATGGTTTTGTTTTTTAAATTTTTATTTTAGTAACAACCTCAAATGTCCCCTTGTAACCACATTCAAAAATATAATTAAGCGCTGTTAATTACACTCACAGTTTTGTGCTACAATCACCACCATTTTTACCAAAACTACTCCATCACCCCAAACAAATTCTGTACCAATTAAGTAGTAACTCCCCATACCCTTCCTCCACCTCAGTCTCTGGTAACTGTATACTAGTTTCTGAGTTTTTGCAGTTATTTATACAAATTATTTCATATCATAAAATATCCTTTTGTGTCTGGCTTATTTCACTCAACTGGATGTCTTCAAGGTTCATCCATGTTGTCTCAAGTATCAGAACTTCATTGCTTTTTTTAGATTTCTTTTTATTAAAGAAGTTGTGAGCTTACAGCCATGCATAATATGCAGAATTCCCATGCATCACCCCTCCAACAACACCTTACATTGTTGTGGGACATTTGCTACAGATTAACTTCATTCCTTTTTATGACTGAATAATATTCCATTGTGTGCATACTATATTTTGTTTATCCATTCATCTATTGATGGACACTTGGGTAGCTTCCATCTTTTGGCAATTGCAAATAATGCCACTATGAACATCAGTGTCAGTCTGTTTCATTCCTTTTGGGTATATAACTAGTTGTGGGATTGCCAGGTCATATGGTAATTCTATACTTCATTTGAGGAACTGCCAAACTGTTTTGCACAGCAGCAGCACCATTTTACATTCTCATCAACAGTGAATGAGTGTTCTTATTTCTCCACAGCCTCTTGAAAACTTATTTTCAGTTTTGTTTTTTCAATAGTAGCCATGCTAGAGGGTATGAAATGGTATCTCATTGTGGCTTTGATTTGCATTGCCCTAATGGCTAGTGATGTTGAACAATTTTTCATGTGCTTTTTGGCCATTTGTATATCTTCTTTGGAGAAATATCTGTTCACGTCTTTTCCCTTTTTAAAAATTGGATTGCTTGTCTTTTTGTTGGTGAGTTGTAAAATTTCTTTATATATTCTGGATAGTAAACCCTTCTCAGCTGTGTGATTTCCAAATATTTTTCCCATTCCCTGTCTTTTTTGTTTTTTTTGTTGTTTTGTTTTTTGGAGGTACCAGGACTGGGGATTGAACCTGGGACCTCATATGTGGGAAGCTGGTACTCAACCACTGAGCCACATCCACTCCCCAATTCCCTGTCTTTTTACTTTCATGATAAAGTTTTTGATGCACAAAATTTTTTTTTACTTTGATGAAGCCCTATTTATCTATTTTTTTCTTTTGTTGCGTGTGCTATTGGTGTGAAGTCTGAGAAACCAAGGCCAAACACAAAGTCCTGAAGATGCTTCCCTATATTTTCTTCTAGGAATTTTTAAGTTTTGGTTCCTATATTTAGGTCTTTGGCCCATTTTGTGTTAATTTTTGTATATGGTATAAAATAGAGATCCACCTTCATTCGTTTGCATATGGATATGGAGTATTCCGAGCACCATTTGTTGAAGAGACTATTCTTTCCCAATTGGGTGGACTTGGCAGCCTTGTCAAAAATCAATTGGCCGTAGATGTGAGGCTCTATTTCTGAACTCTCAATTCAATTCCATTGGTCTATATATCTATCCTTGTGCCAGTACCATGCTGTTTTGACCACTATAGCTTTGTAATAATTTTTTTTTTTTAGGGTTTTGTTCCAGGACCAAAGGGAAGGACCACTGGTTTGCTTTTAATCAATTTTTCTTTTTTTTAACCTTTCAAAATTGTTAAAGCTTTAACCAGAAGGAATCAACCAGAAGGCAAGAGTGCAGGGGTACACTTCTCATGTAAATCCAAACTTCAAGAAAGATTATTTTATGGAGTAAAAAGGCTATTTGCTGTTTACAAGTTTATTTCTCAGTTGCAAAGATTATTTCCTCTTCCCCATGTTTTTAGAATTTCCTGTATTCCCCCATTCAATCTTGGCTGCCACAACCAGACAGAAAGAAAGTGTGAGGACATTCTTTTGCTTGCATCTGTAGTGGAAACCTTAGCGGCAGATATTAACTGCTCCAGATCGTTCAGAGATGCATCCGTAATTATTTTTAAAGTCATGGGGAGGGAAGTGGCTGTGGCTCAATTGGTTGGGCTCCTGTTTACCATATGGGAGGCCTGGGGTTCAATTCCCAGGGCCTCCTGGTAAAGGCAGGCCGGCGAGCTGGTGCAGCAAGATGACCCAGCAAAGGGAGACAAGAAGACACAGAAAAATTCAAAGCAAAATGGACATAGCGAGCACAAGCAGCAAGGGGGTGATAAACAAATAAATAAATATTAAAAAAAAAATAAAAAAAATAAAAATAAAGTCATGGGGAGTGGTTGTGGCTCAATGGTTAAGTGCTGGCTTACCACATACGAGGTCCCAGGTTCATTCACCTGATCCTGCTACCTGAAATAAATAAATAAATAAATAAATAAATAAATAAATAAATAAGGAACTTCATTCTTCTTTTTAAAGATGATTGTGGCTATTTGGGGCCCCTTACCCTTCCACTTAAATTTGATGATTGGTCTTTATATATCTGCAAAGAAGGTTGTTGAAATTTTGTTTGGGAAAGAAAGTGTTTTCTTTTTTTTTTTTTTTTTTGTTAGCTTCTGGCATTCATGGGAAGCTGGGTCATAATACTAGATGGGTATGAGTTTAGGGAACAGACACCTTAGAGTCTAAATTCCACCTATAACACGTTAAAATATCAGAATGTCCAGGTTTCAACAAAAGGTTATAAAACATACAAAGAAACAGGAAATGATGGCCCAGGAGAAAATTAAAGCATTAAAAACCATCAACTAGGAGGAACAGACCTGTGACATTCCAGACAGACTTTTAAAAAATGATCCTATATATGCTCAAAGAAATAAAGGAAAATATGGAAAAAGAACTAAAGGATGTATTACTAGAATAAAATAAACTAAAAAAACCCTCAGGACTATACAATGCAAACGGTGAACCCTTTTGTAAGTGATGAACTATAGTTAAGAGTACAATAATAAAAATGTTCTTTCATGAATTGTAACAAATATTCCACACTAATGCAAGGTATTAATAAGAGGGTGGTATATGGAAATGCTGTATTTTATGTATGCTTTTTCTGTAAATCTGCAACTTCTCTAACAACAACAACAACAAAATCTATTGGGAAAAAAAGAACTAAAGGAAATCAGGAAAATGATTGAAGAACACAAAGAGAATATCAATAGAGGGATGGAAATTATGAAAAGAAACCAAACAGAGTTGAAGACAACAGTAACAGAAATTAAAAATTCTCCAGAATCGTTCAGCAGCAGATTGGAGCTGGAAGAAGAAGGAATCAATGAACTTTAAGATAAGACAATTGAAATCATCCAGTCTGGGTAGAAAAAAGAATGAAGAAAAGTGAACAGAGCCTGAGGAACCTGTAGGATACCATCAAGTATACCAATATATACATTGTTGGAGTCCCAAAAGGAGATGAAAGAGAAGAAGGTGCAGGGAGAATATTTAAAGAAATGATGACTGACAAGCTCTAATACATGAAGAAATATATAGCTACAGTAAGAGTAGTGACGGGTAAATGTAAATGCCAGTACTATTGTATCTTTAGTTTGTACTGCTACTTTTTACTTCCTATGGTACCTAAAAGACAAAAGCATAAAATGTAATGAGAAATAAGTGGCTTTTGACTCAATGTATAAACATGTAATTTGTGATGAGAACTACATAAAGGTGATGGTGGTGGGGAGATGGTGGGATATAGGAACATAGTTTGCATATATATTCCTGAAGTTAAATTGGTATCTAAGGGAAGTAGATGTGGCTCAAGCAATTGAGCTCCCACCTACCACATGGGAGGTCCCGGGTTCAGTTCCCAGTGCCTCCTAAAGAGAAGGCCAGCACACAGTGAGTACAAACAATGAGGGGAGTGGGGAATGAATAAATAAAATAAATCTTCTTTAAAAATTGGTATCAAGAACTCTCAATCCGGTTCCATTGGTCAGTAGGTCTATCCTTGTGCCAATACCATGCAGTTTTGATCACTGTAGCTTTGTAGTATGTTTTAAAGTCAGGTAATGTGATACCTCCAACTTCATTTTTCTTTTTCAATATATCTTTGGCAATTCGGGGCCTCTTACCTCTCCAAATATATTTTGTGGTTAGTTTTTCCAGTTCCTTAAAAAATATAGTGTTGACTTTTATTGGGATTGCATTAAATCTGTAGATTAGTTTGGGTAGGATAGACATCTTGATGATGTTTAATCTTCCCATCCATGAACAGGGAATATTTTTCCATTTATTTAAGTCTTCTTTGATTTCCTTTAACAGTGTTGTGTAGTTTTCTGTATATAAGTCCTTTACATCTTTAGTTAAATTTATTCCTAGGTATTTGATTCTTTTGTTTACTATTGTAAATGGTATTTTTTTCCTGATTTCCTCCTCAGTTTGCTGGTTATTGGTGTATAGAAATGCTACTGATTTTTGAGCATTGATCTTATAGCCTGCAACATTACTGAACTCCTTTATAAGTTCTAGAAGCCTTGTTGTCGATTTCTCAGGGCTTTCTATGTATAGGATCATGTCATCTGCAAATAATGAAATTTTTACTTCTTCTTTTCCAATCTGGATGCCTTTTATGTCCTTTTCTTGTCTCAGTGCTCGTGCAAGTACTTCTAAGACAATGTTAAATAGGAGCGGTGATAGTGGGCATCCTTGTCTTGTTCCTGATCTCAGAGGGAAGGCTCCCAGGGATGAGCCTCCCTGGCAACGAGGGATTAATACCAAGTGCCAACTGGCAGCTTTTTGCAGTGGCAGTATCGTAGCCAATGAGGTTTATCCGAGGCACGATTATTGCTAATTGAAAACTTTTCCCAAGTGCCAACTGGCAACACAACTGGAAAAAGACCTTGAATAAAAGGGGGAAACGGTAAAGACAAATGAGTTCAAGTGGCTAAGAGACTTCAAAGAGAGTCGGGAGGTCATCCCAGAGGTAACTCTTACGCACACCTCAGTAGGAGCTCATAGAACATCTAAGTGCCTATCACCCCACTCAGTGGGGTTCCTGAGAGCTCCGGAGACACCCTGGTCTTATATAAGCGGGGATAGCCCCAGAGACTGATGCCTTATCAGTGGGTTCTATTTTGTAATCTGTGCTCCTGAGAGTGACAGAATTAGACTCAAATAAGTCCTCCCTGCACATGGTTCACCAGTCCCTTCTATTCAAACCTACATGTGATGCTGGAGTTTCTTAGGTATACTTCCAGAGACTGGAGCCTCCCACCTACCTATGTGCCAGGTGTGCATGAAATCTAGGTGGAGCTGCAACTCCTACCCTACAGCTCAATGGACTCATCCAAGTCACCTGGTGAGGAGACAACGATGGGAAATGGCCATCCCAGGGAATGGAGAGGGCCTGCATCTGCAGGCAGGATCATCCCACCCACCATATCCATGGGATATAAGCCCTCTCTCACTTGGAGTTGGAGTGGACATCACCATCCCAGTCGCCTCTGGATTGGGGGAAGAACTATGGACTAGAGTGGACTTGATGGTATTCTCTTGCTCACATATGGTGA
>JAKSZT010010873.1:13068489-13324241 GCA_026826555.1 Tolypeutes matacus | reverse complement strand
AGTATATCAAATGTTTCTAAATTTTTTTTTTTTTTTTTTTTTTTTTTAAGGAGGTACTGGGGATTGAAACCAGGGTCTTTTACATGGGAAGCAGGTGCTCAACCACTGAGGTACATCTGCTCCTCTCTAAATGTTTGTTTTTGTTTTTTTGAGGTACTGGGGATTGAACCCAGGACCTCATATGTGGGAAGCCAGTGCTCAACCACTGAGCCACATGGGCTTCCCTGAGTTGGTTTTTTTGTTTGGTTTGTTGTAGTTTTTTCAGGAGGCACCGGGAACCGAATCCGGGACCTCCCATGTGGGAAGCGGGTGCTCAACTGGCTTGAGCCACATCTGCTTCTAAATTTTTTTTTAAACTTTTCATATGTTTAAGCCCCACAGTGTCCCCATGGAGTGTATGTATACTTTTTAAAAACTTTATTTTGTACATTTAATAATTGAAAATATAAACAATAGTTTAAAAATAAAAAGAAAACACAGTTGAATAAAAACACTTTTCTCAATTAAATGTACTGGATACATATAAAGTTTTTCTTGTAATCATACAATATGTTGCACAATATATTTGGTTCATAGTAATACAGTCATACAGTATTTGTCCTTTTGCGTCTGGCTTGCTTTCCTCAACATAAAATACATTTAAAATATTTTTGTTCATGATCCACCTCATGGCCATGTTTACTAGTTAGTAGAGAAAGAAAAACACACAGGACAGAAGTGTATAGTTTTGTTTTCACATTCCAATAGTTATATTTAGTGATAGGAAAAAGATGTTGGCTGTGTTCTATTTTAGGGGTGAAATTCCCATTTACCATTTTATGGTTAATTACTTAAACAACAACTTCCCTATTGGTTCATTTCTGAAAAACAAAAAGCTAAGAAAATGCATTAAATATCACTTCATAGAAGTGTTGTTTGGATGGATGTCTTTTTTTTTTTTCTCCACCAAAAGACATGACTAATGGATACCGGTATATAAGCAAAGAAGATTCTTGACCTAATGGAGCTTACATTCTGCTAAGGGGAAGTAGATCATAAACCTATAAAGAAGAATAAACAAAGTTATTTCAGATAGGAAGCATCATAAAAGAAATAAAACAAAGAGATGTGAAGGAAAAGTGTCCAGAAGAGCTACTTTCAATAGAGAGGTTCAAGAAAGGGCCCTCTGAAGTGCTGGCATTGGAGCTGAGACCTGATGACACCAGAGAAAGAGTTTGAGACCTGGCATATAGTCCATAAATTACCATAATAAAAGGTAGAGTAAGGTAAGTCCTGTGATAAGCTTGGCAGTGTCCCAGATTGTACAACTGAACAGGACTTCATGAATCTGGGTTCTGTGCCAGTCCCCACCCACCACTAATATTTTACATAAGGTGTTGCCCATTTGGGGGCCTCATTTTCCACATGGCAAAGGGAGGGAGCTGGGCCAAAATGAGGAGTTCTCCCTGTTTGAAGAGCAACAATTCTGTAAAACTACAAAATGTTGCGGGGGCTAAAAACAGGTGGGAGAGAAAGAAAGAGCTCCTTTACTAAATATTGACAACGAGAACAATGCTGACCTGAAGTCCCTCTGCATCAACCCTTTGGAATGCTACAGGAACTGATGTGTGCACCGGTTGCTATTGGCATGTGCTGGGAATTTACTCAATGCCATCATCATTACAGACTGCTCTCCTCAATAAAGGACGAGGCTTCCAGGAAGTAGCCTTGTGGGCGGGGGCAGCTGCAGGTTTCGTGGGGTCTGAAGTTTACACAATTTGAAAGATTTTCTTAAAGAATATAAAATTTCAAATACAAAATTAGGGGTTCTACTTCCCATATTGGCCTAATATCTTCTTTAGGCAAACCCTCTGGCAGATAACAACTAAAAGCTCTGGACAAAATGCTTTTTAAAAAACTACCTCCAGAGGTTCTCAGGTCAGGGAGAAGGAAAACAGGTTTAATATGGGGGCATTTTCGGGAATTGGGAATTGTCCTGAATGACATTGCAACGACAGATACACGCCACTATATACCTTGTCATAACCTACAGAATCGAGTGGTAGAGAGTGTAAACTACAATGTAAACTATAATCCATGCTTAGTGGCAATGCTCCAAAATGTGTTCATCAATTGCAATGAATGTACCACACTAATGAAGGATGTTGTTAATGGGGGTGAATGTGGGAGGTATGGGGAGCAGGGCATATGGGGATCCCCTGTATTTTTTATGTAATATTTATGTAATCTAAATATCTTTTAAAAAATAAAATTAAATAAAAACAAAACAAAACAGAAAACCTATCTCCAGAAATAAACCCTCATCTATATGGTCAGCCGGTTTTTTTTTTTTTTAAAGATTTAATTTATTTATTCATTTATTCCCCCCTTGCTGCTTGTGCTCGCCGGGTCAGCTAACCACGCCGTGCGGGCGGGCTTGCCTTCACCAGGAGGCCCTGGGAACCGAACCCGGGGCCTCCCAATATGGTAAACGGGAGCCCTACTGATTGAGCCACAGCCGCCTCCCAAGTCAGCCGGTTTTTGACCAACCTACCAAGTCCATGTTAACGGGACAAAACAGTTTCTTCAACAAATGGTTTTGGGAGAACTGGATATCTATAACCAAAAGAATGAAAGAGGACCCCTATCTCACTCCCTATACAAGAATCAACTAAAAATGGATCAAAGATCTAAATATAAAAGCCAGGACCATAAAACTGCTGGAAGAAAATGTAGGGAAACATCTTCCAACACCTTGTAGTGGTGGTTCTTGGAACTTACACCCAAAGAATGTGCAATAAAAGAAAAAATAGATAAATGGGACCTCCTCAAAATTAAACACTTTTGCACCTCACAGGACTTTGTCAAAAGGGTGAAAAGGCAGCCAACTCAATGGGAAAGAATATTTGGAAATTACATCTCTGATAAGGGTTTAATATCCATGATACATAAAGAGATGTTACAACTCAACAATAAAAGACAAATGACCCAATTAAAAAATGGGCCAAAGACTTGAATAGACATTTCTCCGAAGAAGAAATACAAATGGCAAAAAAACACATGAAGAAATGCTCAACATCACTCATGATTAGGGAAATGCAAATCAAAACTACAATGAGATATCATTTCACACCTATCAGAATGGCCACTGTTAAAAAGACAGAGAACTACAAGTGTTGGAGAGGATGTGGAGAGATAGGAACACTTCTTCACTGTTGGTGGGAATGCAGGATGGTACAGCCACTATGGAGGACTGTTTGGCAGTTCCTAAAGAAGTTGAATATAGACTTGCCACGTGACCCTGCAATACCATTGCTAGGTATGCACCCATAAGAACTGATCGCAGTGGCACGAACAGACGTCTGCACACTGATGTTCATAGTGGTGTTATTCACAATAGCCAAAAGTTGGAAACAACCCAGGAGTCTATCAACTGATGAATGGATAAACTGTGATGTATACATACGAAGGAATATTATGCAGTGGTAAGAAGAAATGAAGTCGTGAAGCATATGACAACATGGATGAACCTGGAGGACATTATGTGGAGCGAAGCAAGACAGACACTAAAGGACAAACACTGTATGATTATGTTACTATGAACCAAATATATTGTATAACATATTGTATGGAAAAAACCCCAAAAACTTGTATGTATCCAGTACATTTAATTGAGAAATGTATGTTTTTATTCAACTATTTTATTTTTGTTTTGAGATTGTTTATATTTTCAATTATTAAATGTACAAAATAAAGTTTTAAAAAAAGGAAAAAAAACAAACAAACCCAACTACCTAAAGGGATTGAAGAAGAACTAAAAGCAGGCAGAAACTAGAGGGAGGTCTACGATTGGAAGAAAGGTATAGCATTCGGTGAGCCTCCGGACTGTTTATGGCTTTAGCCTGTGGGCAGGCCCCAGCCAGCATCATGTTTAGTTACTAAAACTCACATGGAAACTGTCAGTCTCATTTGGCTGAAAATCAGAGGACAAAGTCTAGAGCAGCTGGACAGCAAGAGGGAAAATCCAGCAAGAGAGAGTGAGAGAGGTGAAGCCACAATTCTATATATAAACTCTTCCCAAATTTCTATACGACCTCTGAATTAGGCATGTGTGGAGCAGACTTCAAGCAGCCAGCTAAGCCTAAAAGATTGACCAGAGATTTTAGATGTTGCCAATCACAGGGAAGACAGAATTTGGAGTTTAAATCCAGTCAAGTTAATTATTTGCTTACAAAGAGAGAGAAAGAAAGAAGTGAGAAGAAATTGAAAAGGTATAAAGAAAGAACAGAGCTTTCGGGGACCTGGGTGACAATATCAAAAGGTCTAACATTTCTGTAATTGGAGTCACAGAAGGAGAGGAGAGAGAGTAGAGCGGAAAAATTATTTGAAGACATAGTAGGCAAAAGTTCCCAAATTTGATGAAAGTTATAAATTTACATATTCAAGAAGTTTAGTGAATATCAGGTAGGATAAATACCAAGAATAGGTGCATCATAACCAAACTGCTTAAAAACCAAAACTAAAAAGAAAAAGCTTAAAAGCAGTGAGAGACAATGACACATATGTACAAGGGAACAATGATTCAAACAACTGTATACCTCTCATCCAGAAACATGGAGGCCTAAGGACAGTAGATCAACATGGTTAGGGTGCAGAAAGAAAAAACTGGAATTCTCTGCATCTATATCCATCCAATATCTATACTGAAAATGCTTTCTCAAGAATGAAAACAAAATATAAGCATTTTTGGATAAACAAAAACTGAGACTTGTTGCCAGCAGACCTGTACTATGAGAAATTCTAAAGAAAAATTTTTGGTTTGAAGGAAATGATGCCAGATGAAAGCTTCAGGAAGAAATGAAGAGCACTAGAAATGATAACTATGAGACTAAATTTTTCTTTTAATTTCTCTAAAATAACATGACTGCTTAAAGCGAAAATCACAACCTTGTTTTGTGGGGTTTATAATGTATATAATGTAAAATGCATGACAATTAGAGCATAAAGATCAAAGGACCCACGGAGTTCAAAGTATTCTATATTTTATGTGAAATGGTACAATATTATTTCTAAGTAGACCACAAAAAGTTAAGAATGTATATTGTACTCCCTAGAGCAACTACTAAAAATAGAACATAAAGAAATATACATAAAATGTTAATAGATAAATTAATATGGAATTTTAAGAAGTATTTCATAAACCCCAAAGAAGGAGGGAAAGGAGAAACAAAGGAACAAAAAATGGATGGAAAAACAAAACAAATAGTAAAATGGTACATCTCAATCCAACAAATACCAATATTCACTTTAAATGTAAATGAACTAAATATACCAATTAAAAGGGCGAGTTTGACAGTCTGGATGAACTATATGCTGTCTACAAGAGATGCACTTTAAACATAAAGACCCAGATAGCTGAAGGTACGTGGATGGAAAGAGAAGCTGTGTAAACACCTGGTTTAAGAAGCCTGGAGTGGCTATAGCACTATCAGATAAAGTAAACTTCTAAACAAAGAGGACTCGCAGAGATGAAGGACATTTCACACTGATAAAATAGTCAATTTAACAGGAAGATATAACAATTGTAAATGTGTGTACATGTAATAACAGATGAAGCAAATACATGAATCCCCAATTAAACCAGTTAAAGGGAGAAAGAGACAAATCCACAGTCCTATTAGAGATTTAATACTCATCTCTCAGTAATGGATAGGACTAGACAATCATCAGTAATGACGTGGACAACCTGATATCAAACACCTTGACCTAAATTAACATTTATTGAACACTGCTACGAACAACTGAAAAAGACACATTCTTTGCAATTGCACATGGTATGTTCAACAAGACAGACCATATGCTGAGCCGTAAAATAAGTCTCAATAAATTTAAAGAGATTAAAATATATGGGAGTTAAATTAGCAATCAATAAGTATCATTAAGATATCTGAGAAAAAAACACAAATGTTTGGAAATTAAGAGCCTGCTTCTAAATAATCCACCAGCAAACAAGAAGTCAGAAAATATTTTAAGCAAAGTAATAGAAATACAGCGTATCAAACTTGTGGAATTCAGTTAAAGCTGTTTAGAGAAAAATGTACAGGAAAGACAAAGGGTCCCATTTTAAAAAGCTAGAAAAAGAAGAGCAAAGTAAATCCAAAATAAATAGAAGTAAATGCAAAGATGACAGCAGAATCAAGAAAGAAGAAAACATAAATAGAAGAAATTTTCTTGTAAATGCATAAAAATTAAGATGGATTAATGGATAGAAAGAGGCATGGATAGGCTGGATAGGCATGTGATAAATAACGTAAAATGTCAGTTGTAGAATTTAGGTGGTTCAGAGTACAATTATTGTTCAGAGCACAATTCTATAAACTTTTCTGTGCATTTGAAATTTTTATAAATTAATTTTGGGAAAAATTAAGCATAGGGTCATGGATGATACAATGTGCAACTGAGGGGACCAGAAAGTTAGGCTTCATTCATTTCATAGTCAATCCATCTGTGGGTCTGCCCAGATTGTGAATGATTAATCTACATGGGAGAATTTTCATTGGGACTCCTATAGAAAGGAGAACAAAATATTTTAAAGGTGAAAATAGTGGTACTTGCTGATAAACTCTAGAAAATAGTCATGTTAAATGTTCAACCTGTCTGTTTATTCTTCTGCAATTCTTTACAGAAAAAGTTCTAGATTAAAAATAGAAACTAAGATGAGTAAAAGATAAAAAAGAATTTAAATCAGCCATAATTTTATTCCCCAGAGACATATACCAGCATATAAGCTCCAAATGTATTTTTTTTTTTTTTAAAGATTTTATTTATTTATTCATTTATCCCCCCCTTGCTGCTTGCGCTTGCTGGGTCAGCTAACCACGCCGTGCGGGCGGGCTTGCCTTCACCAGGAGGCCCCGGGAACCGAACCCGGGGCCTCCCATATGGTAAACGGGAGCCCTACTGATTGAGCCACAGCCGCTTCCCCAAATGTATTTTATTTACTGTTGTCTCCTCAGTGATTGGGACAGTGTCTAGCCCATTTGCTGTCGAATGAGTTGGGATAAGTTCTGAATAAAAAATTCAACATGTAGAGGTAAGGATTAGTGTATCCTAGGCAAAAGGTACATCATGAGCAACAGTGTAAAATATAGGAATGAATGGGCCATGTGCAGGAAGCTTAGGTTTGAGTCTGGCCGAGATTAAAAACTGGCAGCTCCTGGGCTAACATATTTTGTTTGTCCTACACAGACAGCATTAAAATAAATTTTAATGAGTTGCCAAGCTTAAAAATATGGAGAATTCTCAGCGAAATCAGAATTTCCAGCTATTTTTTTTACAAAATGGAAATCTCTGGAAGCTTGGAATCTCATTTCTATGTGATAAAAATAGGCTGGAGCTGAGCAGAAGCTGTCCTCAGCAAAGCTCTTCTCTTTGCTGAAGTCCTCTTCAGGCATTAAAGTTTGCAATCTCTGGTAGGAGAACTCTGGGACCTCAGGCTAGAAACTCAGGTTGGGGTCAGAGATATAAAGCCTTGGATATATGAATGTGGAGTTTGTATTTAGTTCAATGGGGAAGAAGAAGAATTGAGCAGCATTTGCTTAGTTACTATTGTTGTGTAAGAAATCACCCCCAAACTTAGTGGCTTAAGACAACAATCATTTATTTAGCGCTTGATTTTGTGGATGGACAATTTGGGTTGGGCTCAGCAGGGTGGTTCTTCTGGTCTTGATTGGGCTCAGTCATGTGACTGAGGTTGACTGGTTTCAAGAGAGAGAGTGGAAGTTTGCAAGGCTTCTTGAAGCCTAGGCTGTCACTTGGCTTGGAAGCATCACACCATCATTTCTTTCACATTCTACTGGCCTAACCAAGTCACAATGCCAGCCCAGATTCAAACAGACTCCTCCTCATAATGGGAGGAGCTGCAATTCACATTGCCAAGATGTATGGATACAGAAAGATATATTTTTGCAAGTCATCTACCACAGTTACTGTCGGAGATGTATTTTTCAAAGTATCATTTGGAGTGGGATATACCATGTCTGCCTTGAATTATGCTGTTTGTAACAGAGAAACGCTGCCTCCCTGCAACAGTAAATAACTGGATGCCAAAGCCTCCAGGTGAGAGATGTCCAGCTTGCGCCTCTTCCAGCTTCTTGTCCAAGGACTCTTCAGTTTAGGTTTCAACACATGACTCGGCAAAGGCAGACAGTTTTGTTACAATTTCTGTGAATGTATGAACAGAAAGTTAGACAAGGGCAGGGAGCTGACAGCTGGACGCACAAAGAAGCCCTTATTGTGTAGAAACTGCACACCCTGCTGGTCTTACTGGTGCCTAAAATTCTACCATGTGCCTTCATGCCTTTGTGAAATGAAGTTCTCTTTTCACTTGGTCAACTTTTAAAACACAAATACCCCATCAGAGGGGTAAACGCACATCTTAGTGTAAAGTCATCTCTGGTCTTAGATTCTCTATTACCAGAAGGACCCTGGATTGGAAAGGAGCCTGGAAGAGGGAGGAAGAAGACAAAGGAGAGTTTGCAGTAGAGGAAAACCTTGCCAGGAAGCACTGTTGACGCCACTCTTCTGCTCTGAGGTGGCGAAGGGGAAGTTTCAGTTAGAAGCTAGACCACAATTTTAATTCCTCCCCCAGAATGGTAGGGGTGGGAGTGGAGGGAGGGGAAGGGATGAGGTGTATGTAGCTCTCTCAGGTCTCCGTTAAAGTGTTTTCTAATGGGCCACCTGTGAGAAGGTCTTGACCAACAGGCCTTGTGCC
Organism: Tolypeutes matacus; assembly: GCA_026826555.1. Taxonomy (NCBI): domain Eukaryota; kingdom Metazoa; phylum Chordata; class Mammalia; order Cingulata; family Chlamyphoridae; genus Tolypeutes; species Tolypeutes matacus. Next base: position 13,315,489 of record JAKSZT010010873.1, on the reverse strand, counting down.
GTAGACATCTGTAAGTAGCGAGGACATCCTGGGGAACTGTCTTAGAAGTTCCCGTTTCTTTGCTTCCCCTCCCAAGACATTTCATCTTTCAACAATCGGACTGCTAGGTGTGGAGCAGTTCCTAGGAGCAAAGTCCTGGAACAACAAAAATGTCCATCAAGAGTGGAATGGATAAACAAGGTGCTTGTATATCTAATGGACTACTATATAGCCATGAAAATGAATGAGGTAGAAACTACCACATTAACATGGATGAATTTCAAATCATAATGTTGAGCAAGTGAAGTAAGTCATGGTAGAATATAGTATGATAACATTTATATAAATTCCCCATACATAGGAAACCAAATAATACAGTGTCCATTGGTGGCGAAACTAAAAATAACTTTTTACTACAAAAGTTAGGTTAAGGGGTGACTCTGGGGGAAGGGAGAGGAATGTGGAAAGCAAGGGACTCACAGGTGTTTTCTGAATTAGTGGCAACGTTCTATCCCTTAACCAAGGGGCAGATGGATGCGTGATATTCTTTTATTATGATTTTTCTAATGGCACATATATATTTTATACACGTCTGTAGTATGATGCATATAATAAAGATAAGGAAAACATAATTTGGTATCTTTTAAGTCTGCAGCAACTTCAGTGAAAACACCTGTGCAATCCAGGTGTGCTGCACGTGAACCACTCTCCTCCTGTCTGGCATTTTGTGGAAAGTCCGGGAGATTTGGATCTAGAATGAGAACGCTCCCAGGGAAGGAGATGATGCAAGGAAGCTACGAAGAGGTAGCTTAGCACATGATGAGATGAAAGTTTCAGTTGAAGAATTTATCTCAAGGATCTTGAAAAAAAGAAGGAAGGAAGGGAGGGAGGGAGGGAGGGAGGGAGGGAGGAAGGAAGGAAGGAAGGAAGGAAGGAAGGAAGGAAGGAAGGAAGGAAGGAAGGAAGGAAGATGAGAGAGAGAGAGAAGAAAACAGGCTGGAGAAAAGGAATCTGCCCTCCCAACCCACTTTGGACTAAGCACTGTCCATAGAACAGGGTTTTTCCACCCCTGCCCTATTGATATTTGGGCAGATACTTCTTTGTTGTGGGAGGCTGTCCTATGCATTGAGAGATACTAAACAGCATCCCTGGCCTCTACCCACTGGATGCCAGTAGCACCTCCCTCCAATTGTGACAACCCGAATTGTTTCTGGACATTTTCAAATGTCCCCTGGGGTGGAGGGCAAAATAAGCCCCTGCTGTGAACCACTGCCTTAGAGCTTGTAAAGGGAGCTCTTTCCCAGATGTGAAATGGTGTGTGTGGCTCGTGCTCTTTGGAGCTGGACTGTGGAGAGACCAGAGAGAGCCCTACCGTCAACAGAAGGCCTCCCGGAGGGCTCGTGGGCCTGGCACGCCTCAACTATCTTCTGCAACACTGGGGGGCAGTCTTCACCCAGTGGCTCTCGGTGCTGTTTCAAACCCACCAGCTCATGGATCATCCTAGAATCACAGCCTGGCATGGAAATAAGAGGATGGGAGCCTTAAAAACCTGGCACTCCTACCATCTCTCTGGATGCTGTTGGTTGGCATCAGAACTAGGGACTTTCAGTATTGAAAAAATGGAAGCACTTCCAAGGATTCTACCGACCAGCCCAGGCAGTGCCTACATCAGAGAAAAAGGCACTGATGGGGATTTTCTAATCTATTGGAAGGGGACCCAACCCCAGCCAGCACCATCTGACCCAGGCTTCACACTCATCACCTTCAAATGGGATCTTCCCAGTGGCGATTTCCCAGAGGACGATTCCAAAGCTAAAAGAAAACCAAGAAACTGAGCAACCACACAACTCTCCCCTGGTCCCACACCCCTCTTGCCATTCCAGAAGAGTCAGTGAATTTTTTGACTACCACCCAATTCCGCTCAGCAGAGCCGCGTTCAGAGGTGGGGTCTGCCTTGGACTTTCACATCCTTTTCATGTGAGTTAGAATCTGCATGAGAACATGACCGTACCTGTATATTTCAGCTTTTATGTCATATTTATTATACACATTTTTCAGTAACTGAGGTGAGACATAGGCTGTAGAACTGACTCTCTCCACTTCTTTTTCCTTAGTTTCTTGACTGATAGAAGTCTGTGTTTTGCTCAGTTCAAATCCTGCAAGCTAGATAGAGAGGAGACTTAGAGACAGAGAGAAAAAGGAAGAGCTTGGATGGGGCGGGGGGAGTGGGCAGGGGAATGGTGCTACACACGAGTCAGGGCACGGTCTCACCTTAGGGATCTATTTCCAGGGTGCCTTCTGCCTGTGTGCCTGCCCAGCTGGCTGGCGTTACGGGTTCAATTTATTACAGTGCAATGACCAAGAGAAACACAAAGAGATTTTCTTCTCTATTAAATAGGGTTGGTGGCAATGAGGATTACTAGAGGTAATGGTCGTCAAGCATCTGTGAGACGTGGTTAGTTATAGTTGTTGCTAGTATGATTGTGTTAGATACAGGGTTTTCTCAGTTGAAGATTTATCTCTGCTCAGTGAGGGCAGAGAAGGGTGCTCAGAGCACCCTCAGAAGCAGATGAAAAAATGACATGGGGCATCTCCTCTGTTCTACCAGACCCCATAGAGTGGCCAGCCTGCATTTTTGGAATTTTTTATTTTTTTACTTTTTATTGTAGTACAGATAGACAACGCCACTGACCTGTTCTTAAAGGAGCTGCAGCACACTTATAGCGGGTGAATGCAATCCTTACACAAAACACACCTGTTGTTAGCACCACCAGTGTGCAAACTCAGCCAGATACCCAAAGCGAGGGTCAAGGTTGTGAAGAGAAGATGCTTTGGTGGCGCATTTGCCATTCATTCATTCATTCACATGTTAACCGAGCACTGGCATTCTCTGACACCAAGCACCACCCTAGACACCAGAGCGGAAAGGCCAAATGGGACACAGTACAGGCAGGTGGGACGAGGACCGGAGCAGGGAGTGGGCAGAGTAATCTGGGACAAGGGGAAAAGGCACCCAAAAGGCAGAAGGCCCCTCTTCCGTTACTTGAGGGCCATCCCTAACACTCATAAATAAGGCTTGAGAAAAGAAAACCCACTATGGATGACATAATATTTGTTTACCATCTGGGAACTGGGGACATTGTGTTAACAAAACTCTTTCCTCTTCTGTGTGATCATCTGGCCTTCGGTTCACTTTTTTTTTTTTTTTTTTTTTTACCGGGAGGTCCCGGGGATCGAACCCCGGTCTCTCCATATGGTAGACGGACGCCGAACTTCTTGAGCCACCGTTTCCCAAAATTTATATATATATATTTACTTTTTTTAGGAGGTACTGGGGATTAAACCTGGGACCTCATACATGGGAAGCAGACACTCAACCACTGAGCTACACCCACTCCCCTCGGTTCACTTTTTATCTCTGTTCCCCTGGAAACCTGATGAAGGTCCTAAGTAACATGACCGATGATAAAAATGACCGCTGATTGGTAAATTGCTTCTGGACGGGGAGGGGAGGTGATAGGGGTGCTGTGCTTTGTAGTGACCCTTGTAACTGGCATGTCCCTACTGGGGTCACTGGAAGCTGTGCCTCCAGAGCTCTTAGAAGAGGTATTGGCTCCTGCGGGTGATGAAGCTTCTAAGCCGGATGGCCCTGCACCCAGCTGATGGGAGTCTCTTTCTCTCACACCAGGGGATAGCAGGGGACAAGGAGAATATCTCCCAGGCCCCTGTGTGAACAGCTGTGAGGCGCCCACTGGAGAGGAGTGTCTGGTACTGCCCTGCTGGCCAGCTATGTTTCCTGAATATCCTTCTCATGGACTGAACGTCCAGCGCGGCCTAAGGCAGTGTGAGTCGGAACGTTTGGTTGGACCTAAGAGTCCCTGCTGCATGTTGCAGGGACACAGAATCCAGGCACCTAGGGGGAAAGGACTCTCAGCCCCTCTTGCCAAGTGGGCTGAGGGAAGGTTGGCCTTGGAACAGGGGCAAGGGGCAAGTCCATCCTGTGGTGGACCCACGAAGAGCCCTCCAGGCAGGGTGAAGAGTTGAGCACAGTTCTAAAACGAAGGCAGAGAAACACGCAGGCCTTTCAGGGACACTTGGGTCCCTCTCCCAGTCACCAAAAAGGTTTGGCCTGAGGAGTCCCCGGGAGGCCTTGCTCACCTTCACGTGGTAGCCTTCAGTTACCAGGAAGCTCGAGCTGCTGATGTTTCTGTGGAGTTCGGGTGTTTCCGAATGGTGCAGCCTGACATGGCAAAGGCAGAGAACGTTAATGGACTTTGTGCAGTTTCTTAGGGTGCTAGACAATCACTACCGGGAAAACGAAGCTGGTTAGAACCACGGAAAGAGGCAAATGGGACCTGGAGGTAAACTGTGTGCAGAGCTAATTTGCACCCTGAAATATCCACGGTACAAGGGGCCCGGCAGCCCTCATGATCTGGCCTCAGGGGTCTCTTAAGGTAGGGCAGATCCAAGTGTCAGCGGCATGGCAGGATGACTGCCTAGGATCCTTCTGGCTATGACAGGTGAGGCTGGGGTTCCCACCAACTCACAGGCACAGAGCCCCTTGGCTTGGGTAGGATTCTCCCAGAAGCAGACCATGAGCCCAGGATTTGGGTACAAGTGGTTTATCAAAATGCACTCCCAGGCTACTGATGCTTAATGTATGCAGAAGTTTTAATTAACTTGGCTGGAGTTGATGGTAACACATTATAGTGAGCAGCAGCTGGTTTATAAATGGGAATGTGGCTGGAAAGGATAGTCTAGGGATGTAAATGTCAATTGAAAGAAAGTTAGAGAATAATCCAGGGACTGAATAACACAGTGAACCCAGAGGTGGATGAGAATTGTGGTTGATGATACAGATGCAGGAGTGTCCTTCTATGACCTAGAGCGGATATACGTCACTATTGCAGGGTGGTGGGAATGTGGAGAAGCATGGGAAAAATACAATTGGTGTGACCTGTGGACTGTGGTTAACAGGAACACTGTTATATTCTTGCATCTATGCCAAAGATGTACTACATTGATAATGGGAGTATGGAAAAAGTGTGACAAATGTATGCTATGGACCATGGTTGGTGGTAACAGTCTGATGATATTATCTCATAATTTTGAACAAATGTTCCACCACGGTGTGGTGTGTTGGTGAAGAGGTATTATATGGGAATTCTACACATGTGCATGATTGTTTTGTCAGTTCACAACTTCTGTAATAATAATATATTAAAAAAAATAATAGGGTGGGTTGGGGAAAAAATACACCAAATGTATATGGACTATAGTAGTAACATTTTGATGGTAATTATTTCATAATTTGTAACAAATATTTCACAACAAAGCAAGGTGGTAGTGGAATGATGTATGGGACCCCTGTATGATGTTATGTATGTTTGTTTTGTAAGTTCACAACTTTTACTGTACACTTATTGTTTATGTATGTTCACGTATGAATGATATACTTCAATAAAATTAAAAAAAAAAAAAAAAGCACCCCCAGGTGACACTGGCTAAGGAATAGGGGAAAAGGAATAGGGGAAGCAGGATGGGGAAGGAGAAGATTCAAGCCAGGGAGTGATTTCAGGTGAAGTTCCAGCCTCAGCCTGATCCCACAGGGGACTCTGGAATCCTCAGGGCTTGCTGGCTTGGGGCCAAGGAGCTGGATTTTGGCTCCCATAGTGGCTGGTCAATGGCTTCGAATGGGAAAAGGACATAATACTCCCACAAACTCCAGCTCTCAAAGGGTGAAGGGCCCAGTGCCCAAGGACAGCCCTCTGAAGGCTGCAGCTGTCAGCAGCAAAGCATGCCTGGTGGGGGATGGGTACACAGCTCTGGTAAAAAGAGATCAAAGACGACCTGGGTGGGGCACTGGCAGCCTCCACTGCAGGGGCCAAAATTACTTCTCATAAAACCCCCTGGTTTAAGGGAGTCGAGAAGACAAACTTTCTGATTGCAAATAAGTGGGTAAGGAAATATTTCCAAAAGTATGGGCTGCAGTGGTGTCCAAGAGCACAGTGAGAAAATTGTTCTTCTGTCAATTTATTTCCGATCTTTTTGATGACATCAAGGAGAAAGTCTCGGTTTGGTGTTGGGTGTGTTGAGTATCTCTCTAAATCTGTTCCTATTCCCTTTGTCAAAGAGAATGTGGGTCTGAAGCAAGAGCTTTTGTTTTTCTTTCTTTCTTTCTTTCTTTTTTTTTTTTTTTTGAAGAATGAGGGATGAGGATTGAATTCAGGACCTCGTATGTGGGAAGCTGGCACTGGCACTTAACCACTGAGCCATATCATCTCCCCCTTGAAGCACAGAGCTTTTGGCAGGCAGCATCATCCAGGCCAAATTTAATAACTTGGTTTTGTTATCATTTGTGGCAAGTGATAGTGGTTTCCAATTTATTATAGCAAATAGAAGCTTCCTTTTCCTATATTTTGCTTAGGTAAAACATATAAGTCACGTTAAAGAAAAATATTAAGTAAATAATTCTGGTGGTACAGTGGAAACAGGAAGATGGTCTATGTTCCCTTTGGGGACCTCTGGGCTAAAAGAAACAGACTCTGCATGTGGGAGTAGTCAGAGTTGCCAGATAAATACAGGACACTGGATGAATAATTTTTAGTGTAAGTATGGCCTCAACTTGCCCAGGACATACATGGGACTTATACTACAAAATTGCTTATCTGAAATCCAGTATAAGTATATCCCATGCAATATTTGAGACATACTTACACAAAAAAATTATTCATTGCTAATTTAAATTTAACTGGGCTTTTTGTATTTTCATTTGCTAAATCCGGCAACCCTAAGATTGAGTCCCGTCCCACTCCACAAGAGTGGCTTAGAGAATAAATTCAATTCCCGGTTCCGTGAGCCGATGCACACTGGGGGAAGCCTCCTTTCCCTCTCCTATCCAAGGCACCTCAATCAGAGTAAAGGGCAAAACAACTTGTGTTAGTGGAGACTAACCGGGCTTCGGGCCTGTTCTCTCATCTCTGGCATTGCCAGCGGGGTAGACAGACCCATGCAGTTCTTCTTGGTGCTCCTTCGCCCCCGCCTGGTACCTGTATAAGCCTTTGGCTGCCCCCAGGGCTAGGAGGATGCGCACGCCAAATGTGAGGTCCTGCTCCTTGTCCAGCAGTTCCCTCAGGGTCCCGCGCTCACAGTGCTCCATGACGATGCAGAATTGAGCTGGAGACACTGGTGCAAAAGGGCCAGACCCATGAGATCCAGCCCCCCATGAGCTCCTACTAGCTACAGCCCACCTCTCCCCCTCGCTCTAGAGACAGACTTGGCTCTGCTCTGCTGGGAGCCCCCTTTTCCCTCCACCCCACCCCATCGCACACAATTTGTTCCCTGACCTCCTTGATTGGGCCAAATACCCGAGTTCCCCTGCCTCTTCTTCAGGGTATCTGCCAAGCCATAATTCTCCATTTGTTTGCCGTTATTTGAGTACTGTCTCCCTCACTCAACTGTAAGCCCCAAGAGGGCAGGAAACAGGTCTCTTTGCTCACACTGTGCTCACAAGTGGAAGCGTGGAAGGAGTGCATGATGCCCGGATGGCAGGGGCTGGTCCAGGGAGCTCAGACAAGAAGCTGAGGTCTCAGGTCACAGCCTGAGATGTGAGAACCACACAAAGGGTAAGTCAGTCACCTCAGCCATCCCAACAAACATCACTGAACGCTTTCCTTTGGATTTGGAGTTTATGCTCCAAAATCAGGTTGGACTGAGGAGTTGCTCTGTCCTCTCTGTAGACAAGAGCAGCAAAACATAACCTGCAGGAGAGTCCATGCTATGAGAGAAAATGTAGCCACATTAAAAAGTGAAAATAAAAAAGAACTTAACACATGAGGTTCTCGGTAAAGGGGCAGGCGAGTTTCATTTTTGGATTAGAGCTGCACTAATGATGATCAAGAGTGGATTCCTTTTTCGGGTCAGTCAGATTTATAACTTTTGTAGCAACAAAGTGCACCCATCCTCAGGCCAGCGGACCGGCAGGAGGAGCTGAGTGTAAGCTAACCTGCTCTCCTGAAAGAAGGTGGGAACTTGTATCTCACAATGCAAAAAAATTAGTATTGATAATAACAGTCCCCTGTAGAGTCCACGCTTTCACCTGTTCCTCAAGAAGGCAACACCTTACAACACAGGAGTTATATTCAAGACCATCGAGGGCTCAGCCAAATGCAGCAGTATCTCCTACCTGTTTCATCAATGCAAATCCCAAATATACGCAGGACGTTGGGAGAATCAAATTTCTTCATGGTTCTGATCTCGTTATTGAAAGTATCCCTTACGAAGCTATGGATGGAAAAGGAGAAGTGAGAGTTTCAGAACTGGAAGGTCCCTTAGCGGACACGTCATGTAGAACCTCCGGGAGTGCATGGGGGGTGAGCTACCACGGCACCTGCTGAGCAGAGCCTGGTTGGGAGGGCCAGGCGTGGAGGCCCTCAGCTGGGCTCGGGCAGCAGAAAGCAGAAGGCTCACTCAGTTAGTCCCTGAGGGTTTGTGAAGATGGTAATTGGGCTTGATGACTGTGATGGTTAGGCTAATGTGTCAACTCGGCCAAGTAGTTGTGTCCAGGTGTTTGTTCCAGCAAGCACTGGGCTAATTGTAATACAAGAGCATTTATGGACTTCAATCACCAGTGAGTTTACTGCGTGGATGGCTGATTACATCTGCATCAATCAGGGAGATTACATTATCAATGGGTGGTGCTTTTATCCAATCAGTTGAATGACTTAAAAGTGGAAGTGATTTCAACATTCAGAGAGAATTTCCCAGCTCTTCGTTGGACAGGCAACTTCTCCCAGAGACTCATCAACAACCTTTCATCAGGCTTTCATCGGAGCCCCTGGTTTGCAGCTTGCCTGAGGAACCTGGACTTGTGCGTCCCCACGGTTGCGTGAGAGACTCTTTTAGAGTTCCATATTATTCACAGATATCTCCTGCTGATTCTGTTTCCCGAGAGAACCCTGACTAATACAATGACCTATTTTCAGTATTTCAAACAGCCTAGTAGAATTTTTTTAAAACCTATTTTGCTAGGCAAACTAAAATGCCAAGTTTTTGCACAATATTGGTGCAAAGGCAGACACATTAACCAATGAAACAGATTAAAGAGGTCAGTGCCAGATCTGTGCATGTATGAAGACTTAATATACAGTAAATGTGGCACTGCAAATCAATGGGGAAAGGATGGATTATTTAATATTGGATGTAGAGAAAACTGACTCACTATATGGTGAAACATAAAATAGACCCTACAAAATATTGCACACAAAGGTGGATTCTAGATGGATTAAAACCTAAATGTGAAAACTAAAACTGTAAAGTTAATAGAAGACAATATACAATACCAAACTCAGAAGAGCACAGCTGAAAAGGAGAAATTTTGCTGGATTTGATTACACCAAAACTAAAGCTGTCTGATTGATAGTGGACCCCATGGACAAAATCAAAATATAGCTAACCTGATGAGCGAAGACCTTCAGAATGTCTAAAACTGCCAAGTGATTAATTTCCACAATAAACAAGGGTCTTCTACAAATCAGCAAGACAAAAACAGCAACCTTGACAGAAAAAAGGGGCAGAGGATATGAACAGACAAGTTACAGAAAAGGAAACTCAAACAGATAGTTAGCAAACTGATGAGTAAATGCCTGAATTCTTAGAAAGCAGAGAAATGCAAATTAAAATAACTGTAAGATATCACTTTGTAAATTTAAGGTCGAAACAAATTAGAAAGCAGGCTAATACCAAGGACTGGTGGAGATGCCTAATTACTGAAGCGCTCGTGCATTGCTGGTGGGAGTGGAGGCGCAGGGCCATTCTGAAAGCCATCTGATAGCCCCTAATCAAATTTAATATACGCATTCCCCAGGAGCCATCATTCCTCCCCTGGATATAGCCCAAAGAAATTCTTGTACAGCTCCATAAAGGGTTATTTATGATGGCATTATTTTTGGTGGCGGAAAGTTGGAAGCGGATTGGGTTCCATTACTGGAAAAATAGGCAAAATATGTATTTCCACCATAGATGGCAATTAGTAGGACAGAACTACATATACAGTAGCATCAAGGAATATGATGTTGAATGAAAAAAGAAAAGGTAAGAAAAGTAAGCATCAGCTATATAATAAAGCACCATTTATGAAAAGTGCACATGCACATAACATACATTTTGCAAGAACACATACAAACAAAAAGATACACTGAACACACTAGACTTACTATTATCTATGCAGGGGATGGGGATTGAGAAACAGGAATGAAAGGAAATACATATTAAAAATACACCAATACATGAAAAAAGAGAGAACTCTCTGGAATTGAGGCTGGAAGATGTGCATTGAAATCTGGACTCTGCTCTCTACTAGAAGAGGACAAGGCATTTAACCTTTTGGAGCCCAGGTTTTGCCATCTATAAATGGAGGCAAAAGGCCTCTCTCCCTGGGGAGTTATAGGGAATAAATGAATCGATCCATAGGAGAGGACGATACAGAATGACTTACCCAATGCTGGTCTGGGGGTTGTTGAACACTTTTATGGTCACTGGACATTTGTGGTACTCTCCTTTATAAAGGGTGCTGAATTTAGTCTTCCTCAGCAGGATCCATGAAGACCCTGAAATCTGCTCCTTCTCAATCTCCTTGATCCGTTCTCGCGGGAGCTCCTTCTGGGGTTTCTGAAAGTCTGACCTCAGCCACGGGAGAAAAGGGAATAAAGGGCCAATGAGCCGAGGAAGGCATCTATAGGGAAGAGGTTGGTGGCATGGGTGTGGGGAGGTCTACACCTCTGGCTCTGGCCGGAACATCCAATGGACTCAACCGGGTGAGTCCAGCCCCTGAGGGTGACTGGTAGAGACACCACTGCAGGGCTGACAGAAACGTGTCATGAACTTCCCTTCCCTCCAGCCTTACCCTCCAACCTGAACCGTCTCCCTCATCTCGGAGGTCCCCCTCCGCCTCCTCCACCCAGCCTGGCACTCGGGCATCTAGGCTCTCGTCTCCTCTGGCCATTTTCGCTCTAGTGGTTAGATACCCGGTCCTAGCCGTGTTAGTCACTGCTGTGACGCTGTCATGTGTTCCCATGTCTGTCTTTTCTCTCCCCTCCTCTGCCCCAAGGCCGTGAGCTCCTTGGAGGCAGAGTCCTTCTCTGCGTTCATTTTAATGCCCACTGTGGACAGACTCTAGCATAAAGCAAATAGTTTTTTTGAATGAGTGAATGAATGCACATTTTAAAAATTTGATTTGAATTTCCTCTTGGAAATTCAGCAAGTGCATTGAAGCTTTTATTCTACTCATAGAGGAAGTTTTTAGCATTTTAACAGGTGCTAGAAGATATCTCCCAGTCAAGAAGCCCCCCTTCAAATGCTACTCCATGGGATGAAGCCTGGGCTAGGCATGAGTGCATCCCAAAACCCGTGGGCTGCTTTCAGCCACCTGGCACAAAACACGGATGAGGGTGGGTGGTGGGGAAGGCGGAGTTCTCAGAAAATAGAAGATCTCTTGTGTGGGGGCGGTCAGAAGCAGCAGGACACATAACTTACAGTGCTTCAAGGTTTCAATGATTTCTTTCATGTTGCTTTCCAAGTACCTCAGTGAAGCTTCTATATTTTCGTTTTCTGCAAGGGAAAAAGAGTAACAAGTACATGATAAATAGAAATGCAAATTGAAACCACACAGAAATACCGTTTTTTACCTCTCCTGTCCACTAAGGTAGGAATTACTTCTGCTCACCAACATCCAGTGTCCTAGTTTAAGAACACAAGACTTGCTTTGGCCAAGAAATGAAATGAAAGAGGTGTGTGCCACTTCCCAGCCGAAGACTTAATGGGCTCTGCTCACGCTCCAGCCTGGCTGCCCCGGGACCCAGGGACGTTGGTGTCAACGTGGAAACCACCCTGGGAGGCAGAACTGCACAGGAATGGCTGCCTCGGAGGCTCTCCAGGACTCTGCCTGAAACTTGTTTCTTTTTTAACCATCTATCCTATCCTGACTCAAATACTTTTAGAAATTGATAACCCACTATAAAGGTGACCAATTTGCCCAGGACTAAGAGGTTCTTGGGACATGGGATCTTCAGTGCTAGTCTCTAATGGAAAAAGTATGGAGAAATTGACAATCTCCTACATTGTCAGTAGGAGCGGCATCTGAATGACCTTGGTGGAGGATAGTCTGGCAATCTCTATCAAAACTTAAAATGCTCCACTTCCAGGGGTCTTTCCTGAAGATATCCTGAAATACAACAAAGAGGCTCAGAGCAGCATGCTTTACAACATGAAATCCTGGGCAGAACGTCCATGTCCACGCACGGGGAGCTGCCTACATGTATCACAGCCCCTGCAGAGAGCAGGATTCAGGCCAGCTCTGGCTTTTCATGGGGAACAACAGTGAGAAAAAGCAGGAAGCAGAACAGGATGTTTAGTCTGCTTCTGACTGCGTAACATCAAAATCGACCTAAATCTCTGGAGGGCTATTCAAGAAGCTGGTAAGAAAGATTGTGTCTTGGAAGGGGAACAGGGGCCTTTGAGGTCAAGGATGAGGGGAAGAGTTGCTTCTCACCCTGTGCCCTTTTGGTACTTTTGAATTTTGAACTTTGTGAATGCATTACCTAATAAAGAATGCTTACAACCTTTTTAAGTGAGAGCAGAAAGTAAACCCGTCCTCTACGGAGACGACATGCATGGGTACCCCACACCATCAGTGAGCACTGATGGGCAGGAAGCCCAGGCCCACCCTGCCCTGCAGCCTCTCTGCACCACCCCACCCCCACCCAATCTCCAATACTTTCCCTTGGCCATGGATGCTCAGTTGGGGGTTACAGATACATTTCCTGCCACCCCAGAAGAGGATCTATTTTGCTCTTGGGTCTGTCCGGCTGGGTGCCTCCTGCTGACCTGATTGGGGATTGACCACCCTACCCACTGAGAAGGCAGAATGGTTATCCTCTGGGCTCCAGCACCCAGAAGGCTCACCCTCTCCTTGCTTCTCTCTCTCACTCCCAATCCTTTTAAGAGAGAAGGTCTGGGAGTCACAGCACCAGCATCTGCACAGCTGCGTCCATCCTTCCCCTCTCCTCCCTGCTCTGGTGGCTGCTGGCTCCATTTCTACCTCCCACCTCCAACCCAGCCCACGTCTTACCCCCTCAGAGACGTGCCCTCCACTAAGACCGGCTAATCCTACCAGTGCCACCCTTGTTCAAGTCACTATCACTTCCAGCTAGCCTCTCAAGTGGTCTGCTAACGGGGCTCACACTTCCATTCTTGCCCCTTGGGGCAGGCTGACCATTCTTCACTGCCACCCCCTCGCCACAGCCTGGTACTGTCCTTCCCTGAACCTTCATGTTGGGCTCGGCCATGTGACTTGCTTTGGCCAGTGGGATGTCAGTGGGCGTGGCCTAGCCAGAAGGTTGGGTTTACCTTCCTGCAGTTCTGCCAGGGGAGCCCTCCCCAGAGACAGTGCATCTGCAACCTGGGCTCCGGAAGGAGACGTGCAGAGCAGACCCAAAGTGGGCCTGCAGCCCGGAGCCCAGCCCAGCCCACCTGAGATCAGCGGAGCCCCAGCTGATTCACACAGCTGTGAGCATGGGAATTCATGACTGTTGTCTCATTAACTGGGGTGGTTTGTTGTGCAGTGTTAGTGCAGCAAAAATTGATTAATACATCCTACAGTCGATTTTCCCCATGACAGTGATCTTCTTTTAATGCAAATCAATTCACAATAGGCCCGTGTTTAAGGATCTCTCTTCATTGGCTTCCTCTGGCTTACAGAAAAAAATCGGAATTTCTTATCATGCCTACAAGGCGCCACATAACCTGGCTTCTGTATTTCTGACCTACTTTTCCAATTTTGTCTGGTACCACTTTCTCTCCCTTGCCTACTATACCAAAGCCACTCTAGAGTTCTGGCTGCTCCTTGCACATGCCATACTTAATTCTACCCCAGGGCCTTTGCATTTGCTATTTTCTCTACTTGGAATGCTCTCCTCCCTCATCTTCCTGTGGCTAGCTCCTTCTCATTATTCAAGGTGTCCATTCCAACATCACCCTGCAAGAGGCTTTCTCTGACTATTCTCTCTGCACCCACTGTTACTTTCTATTTCGTTACTCTGCTTTACGGTTTTCATTGGCCTTAGATAAAATGATTTTCTTAGCTTAGATGCTCAATTTATGTTTGCTCAGTTAATTAGTTAATTCTTCCTCTTGACAATTTACATCTCAACTGAGGGTCTGGGAAAACTAATGCTTGAAGGGATGAGCTTCTAGAATTTCATGTATCATCTCAAACAGAATGGAGAGGCAAAGGAGACTTATCAGTATCATCTTTCTCCCTAGTGCGCCCAAATTTCACCAGCCCCACCATATCTGGGCCATGGGTGTTAGGAGTTCTGAGCCACAGGTATAAAAAGCTGCTCAAACCTCTTCATCCTTCTTATTCTTTTGGTGATCAAAGTGAGAGTCAAGTGCCCCCATTTGTCCCTGACAAGGAAAAAAAAAACTTACGCCTTTCCAGGTTTTTGAAGACTCGCCTGTCTTCCTCGGCATCCTGCTGATCCTCCTGTTGCCAGGAGGCTTGATGGATGATGTCTGAAATAAGCTTCCGCTGATCGGCCTGAAGCAGCAAGGAGAGCTCCTCCGAGGCATCTCTCAGCCTCTCGTTCACTGCACTAAAGAGTATTCTGTCATGCCCTGCAGTTAGAAACTTCCAGGTAGAGGATTTATTGCTGAACTTCTTTATCTGTGCCTCAGCTTCCTCCAGGGCATCCTGGAAACGGCCCAGAGCAGTTGTTAGCTCAGTGGGCAGGTTCCTCTCTCTCTGCTCCTGGAGCATCTGCAGTGGCTGCAGCAGGCCTAAGACACGGCTTCCCAGGCGCCTGTACTGTTTCTGGCAGTACTGCATCTCCTCACACTGTTTGTAGATAAGCTTGCCCAGGGAGATGATCCGCCCCAAGTTATCCATACCTGGAAGAAACTGACAGAATTTGTTTAAGCCCCAGAAATTCCTGCACATTTACTAACTCAGCATCAAGGGTGACTGATTTAAATGCCTGAAGAAGTCTCCCCAGTGTTTGTTTGTTTTTTAAATAAATTTATTTATTTACTTACTTTTTATCCATTTTATTTTATTTATTTTTTTAAACTTTATTTTGTACATTTAATAATTGAAAACATAAGCAATAAAAAACTAAAAAGTAAACACAGATGAATAAATATATACATTTCTCAATTAAATGTAATGGATACCTGTAAATTTTTTTGTTGTTTTCTTTTTTGTTTGTTTTTTTGTTTTTTTTGTGTGTGTGAATCAAACAATATATTACACAATATATTTGGTTCATAGTAATGCATTCATACTGTATTTGTCCTTTTGTGTCTGGCTTGCTTCACTCAACATAATGTCCTCCAGATTCATCCATGTTGCCATATGCTTTATGACTTCATTTCTTCTTACAGCTGCATAATATTCCATCATGTGAATAGACCACAGTTTGTTTATCCATTCATCTGTTGATGGACACCTGGGTTGTTTCCAACTTTTGGCAATGATGAATAATGTGGCTATGAACATCGGTGTGCAGATGTCTGTTCGTGTCACTGCTCTCAGTTCTTCTGGGTATATACCCAGTAGTGGTATTGCAGGGTCATGTGGCAAGTCTATATTCAACTTCTTTAGGAACTGCCAAACAGTCCTCCGTAGTGGTTGTACCATCCTGCATTCCCACCAACAGTGAAGAAGTGTTCCTATCTCTCCACATCCTCTCCAACACTTGTAGTTCTCTTTTTTTTTAAAGATTTTATTTATTTATTCATTTATCCCCCCCTTGCTGCTTGTGCTCGCTGGGTCAGCTAACCACGCCGTGTGGGCGGGCTTGCCTTCACCAGGAGGCCCCGGGAACCGAACCCGGGGCCTCCCATATGGTAAACGGGAGCCCTACTGATTGAGCCACAGCCGCTTCCCATCTGTCTTTTTAATAGTGGCCATTCTGGTAGGTGTGAAATGATATCTCATTGTAGTTTTCTTCTTCAGAGAAATGTCTATTCAAGTCTTTGGCCCATTTTTTAATTGGGTCATTTGTCTTTTTATTGTTGAGCTGTAACATCTCTTTATATATCCTGGATATTAAACCCTTATCAGATATGTGATTTCCAAATATTTTTTCCCATTGAGTCAGCTGCCTTTTCACCCTTCTGACAAAGTCCTGTGAGGTGCAAAAGTGTTTAATTTTGAGGAGGTCCCATTTATCTACTTTTTTTTTGTTGCATGTGCTTTGGGTGTGAAGTCCAAGAAACCACCACCTACTACAAGGTCTTGAAGATGTTTCCCTACATTTTTATCCATTTTAAACCTCCCTCCTCACCCCCCACCCTGTTCTTGCTGTTCCTGTGTCCGTTCCTTGGGCATTTCTCTGTGTCTGCCTCCTGCCCTTTCTTCTCATCCTTCTCCTCCAATCTTCACTGGGATTCGAACCTGGGAACCCCTGATGTGGGAGAGAGGCGTTCTGCCACCTTCGCCACCTCAGTTCCTGGGTTTTTCGATGTGTCTCATCTTGGCTCTCCCGTGTCTCTCTCCTGTTACGTCATCATCCTACTGCGTGGTTCGGTGGGGCCTGATAGTGTGCCCGTGCACCTTCTATACTTTTCTCCATTTTATTGGGAGGTCCCAGAGATTGAACCCAGGTCCCTCCATATGGGAAACAGATGCCCAACCATTTGAGCCACATCCGCCCCCTCCCCAGTGTTTTGATCTAAGGTGGAGCTGGCTTGCTGTCCACCAAAATCGGTTCTGCCCTTCTGTAATAACAGAATTGTAGACAGGGAGTGTCAGCCCAGCTAGGACTATGTCTCCCAGCAACCCCTGGCAGCTCGATGTGGTCATGTGACTAGTTCTTACCAATGGGGTGTGCGAGGAAGTAACATGTGCTGCTTTGGGCTGAGGCAGGTTTGTTTTCTCTACACACTCTTTCCCTTCTGCCACCTGGATGCACAGGATCATGGAAGAAACTTGGGTCCCTGAATCATTGCTTGGAGGAGAGCTGCCCATGGACCTGGAACATCTGCCGTGGACTGTTAAGTGAGTGAGGAAGAAACTTCTATTGTGTTTGAGCTATGATAGTCCTGGGTCTATTTGTTACGTTAGTTTAGTCTACTCTAACAAACACATCCTGCCAAAGAACAGGCACCAGGCAGGTAACTCGAATGAAGTGACCTGGGCTGGGAATAATTTTTCCCGCCACAAAGAAATATGCTTCCTCCTATTTTCCTTGAAGCATGTGGACCTCCTAGTCTACCTTTCATTTCCCCATTTTTGATAGAGGCAAGAGTACAAAAAACAGTCCACTTTGTTTCTACAGTCCTATAAGATAAGAAAGCATATGTGCACAAGGCAGAGACTATCCAGCAGTCGCCAACTGTTGCTCATAAGGAGAGCCCAGTGGTAGAAGATCTTCTGGTTTTTCAAGAGCAGCCAGAAATAGGGATTTCATGTTAAATCTCTTGACTTTAAATATTGCAACCACGTCAAGAAGTGTTTTAAAAACTGTGCAGTCCAGTACTGTATGGGCCAAATGAAAAATGCCTGCCAACTGGATATTGCCTATGAACCTCAGTTTGCAAACTTGCCTCAGCCAGCCAAGAATATTCAGAATAACAGAAGATGGCTTCCGCCAATCTCAAATTTTCCTTTCTATCTCTTTTCCCAATGCCTGGGCCTCCCTTCCTCTCTAGTTTTTACCCCTAGACCTCTATGTTGTGTTTATAGTATGCTGTCAATTTGTTCTACCCTCCCCCTTGCCCTATGCATCAATAAGATATTATTTTATAAGTACTGCCTGTCTCAGAGGCATTTGCATTAAAGATTCAGATATTTTCGAGGCCCAGAGGAATCAGGGTGGACACTGATCTATTTCCCTACTTTCTATTACTGCTCAGATTTTCAGTAGCTTTCTGCTCCTCTCCGAATCAGCAATGTGTTTGTGGGGGAGCCAACCCCATCCCTGGTTCCACAGGTGAGCAGTGATTACTGGTTGTTTGCCATTGGGGGTCATTTTATGCCCCCAGGGGACATCTGTCAGTCAGGAGACATTTTTAGTTGCCACGACGGGGAGGAGGGTGCTGCTGGTATCTAGTGGGCAGAGGCTACTAAGCATCCTATAATGCACAGGATAACTCCCACAATGTCAGTAGTGCTGAGTTGAGAAAACCCTGATCTAAGCCAGCAGAGGTTTCCTAATAGTTCATTACAATGACTGGTTCAAAAAAATGGGCACCTGAAGCCCCATGTATCTATAAAGAAAATATCAGAAAACAGACAAGCTCATAGAGACAGGCTGCCAGCGGGGGGCAGGGAGAGTGGGGAGTTGATGCATAGTTGTTAAAGGGTTTCTGTCTGGGGAGACAGGAAAGTTTTAGTAATGAAAGGTGGTGAGGGTACAGCGTCACTGTGAATGTGATTAATCCTACCGAATGGTATTCTTGGGAGTGGTTGAGATGGGAAAGTTTACGTTGTACATATGTTCTCACAATTAAATAAAAAAGAAAGAGTAACTAAAGAGACAATGACAATCAAAGGCAATACATGGGGGAGCGGGTATAGCTCAGTGGTTGAGTGCCTGCCTCCCCTGTACAAGGGCCTGGGTTCAATCCCTGGTACATTCTAAAAAAAAAATAAAAAAAAAAAATAAGGCAATACATGATCCTAGATGGCCTTTAACAAGGGAGGGGAGAAGGCGCAAAAGGACATTGTTGGGACATATGAAAAAATTGGCATATAGACTGTACACTTTATATGAACATTAAATTTCTTGAATTCCATTACTGCACTTAAGGTGGTTACATAGGTGAATATCCTTGGCAGTATTAAGTGTCCAAGGACCCTTTTAGGTGTAAAGCCTACATCAAGCGTTCAGAAAATGTATTGATAGACAGATAGATAGATAGATGGGTAGATAGATAAAATGATACGGCAAATGTGGCAAAATGTTTTAATTGGTGGATCTGGGTATCTGGGGGGATAGGGGTATGTTGGAGCTCTCTGTATGGGGTTTGTATTCTTTTTGTAAATGTCCTGTAAATTTGAAAGTATTTCAAAATAAAAAGTTTAAAAGAATCCCATTAGATGGGCAGATGACTCCCTTGTTTAACTGCCTCTATAAAACCCCAGCCGTTTTCTTTCACAAAATAAGCATTATCCCCACAGCAATAGCATGAATAAAATCATCTCCTTAAAAAAAAAAAAAGGGCACCTGAGTTGATTTGTGTGGAGGGGAATGCTTTGAGGAGCTTCTCATTCTCAACCTCTCTCTCTCCTCTAAATGGGAGTGAGAAAGCCTTGGAATAAGGCTAACCCGAGGATAGCAGAAAGGAAAGGAGAGAATCTGAGTTCTTGATGACAACACTGAGCCACTGGTCTGAACTGACCCTGAAGCCTACCCCATCCCTCAAATACAAGTTTCATGAACCAGTAAACTTTCTGTTTAAGCCAGTTTGAATCATGTTTTTTGTTCTTGCAACTAAAGGCAACTGAGTTCAGTAATGAATGAGAGCATTGATGACAAATCTCTCTCTTCACCTACTACATGCTAAGTGCTTTATTTATTTATTTATTTATTTTTTTTACCGGGAGGTCCCAGGGATCGAACCCGGGTCCCTCCATATGGGAGACGGACGCCCAACCAGTTGAGCCATATCCGACCCCCCATGCTAAGTGCTTTAGATCCCAAGTTCACGGAGGTGATCTTCATTTTACCTATGAAGACCCTGAGGTTCAGAGAGGTTGCATTCAAATAGTAAGGCCATTAAACAGTTTTCAAAGTATTTTTAAACAAATTTAATCTTCTCAAGAGTTCAATGGGAAAACAAAAAAAGAAGAACAAAAAAAAAAAAGAAGAGTTCAATGGAATAGGTAGGGCAAGTATTATCACCATTTTTTACTGATCTGGTAACAGCTTGAGCCAAATCTAGCTTTAAAGCATGAGTAGGGCCCAGGCAGAAATGAAACCAAATAAGCAACCAGTTGACACACCTTCATCTTTGTTACCTTTGAGTTCTATTGAACTGGCAAGGGAGGTAACAGGTGAAGGTACTCCTAGGGCACACCCAGGAATACTCAATGGCTCTGACTACTCAGCTACTCCCAGCTGCTGAGCAAGTGCCTCAGGGCCATCTCCTGGGACCCATGAGGGCAAAGGGCTTTCCACCTTTCTTTAGCCCACTGGAGACAGAAGTAGATGTGAAAGTGTTGCTCAAGGAACAGTGTGGATTTCAGCTTTGTGGCTCCAAGACATGAGCTAGAAGATTTTATTACCAGCTTCATCAAAAAGCCAAATCTCAGCAATTTCTCATTAGAAGAGACAGGGGAGAAAATATCCCATTCATAAAAACAACAAAAGTTTAAAAATACCCAGCAATACATTTTACAGGAAAAGTTCGGGAGTGGAATGAAGAAAGTTACACAAAAGAAAGCTTGCAGAAATGCAGAGAAATGCTGTATTTCTGTCTGGGAAGATTAAAAATGTTAAAGTTGGCAATCCTTCCCAAATGTAAACCTGTTTTTCATGCAGTTTCAGTAAAACTCCCAATGGTATATTAGGGATTGAAACAGAATGATGCTAAAGCTATCTGAAAAGGATACTAGTACAGATAACTAGGACATTTTTAGAAATTAAAATAAGGGACTTACCCTGTAAGATATTAAAATGTACTAAAAACTGCAATAACTAAAATTGTTTTGGGTTTGGTGTCGGGATAGGCACATAAGATAACTGAATATAAGAACAAAGCTATCAAAGGGCTGGGAGGAATATAAACACATACATTCAACTAGAGGTGAAGTGGGCATCACCATCCCAGAATTCTCAGGTTTGGGGAATGAACGATGAACTTGAGTAGACACTGTTATTCTACTATAAACTTACTGTGCTTCTAGCAATGGAAGTACTTTTATCATTGATGTGGATGCAATGGCCACTGCAGGTTCTGAGGGGAGGGAGAGGGAAAAACGGGTGTAATATGGGGGCAATTTCGGGACTTGGGAATTGTCCTGAATGACACTGTAATGACAGGGTTACCTCAGATTACCCTCCTTGTGACTAAAATGGCCCCCAGAAAAGGAGGAAGGCATAAATCTTAAGAGCTGGGGTCATCAGCTTTGGAAATTTCCCCACCGACGACCCGAAGCTCCTGTCTGTCTGGGACGCCTGGACAATTCCTCGGGGTCGGGCTCCCGAAGCCCCTGCCCCTCCCTCACCTCCATCCCATTACAGAGACCCAAGCAGCCGACCGCACCCTCGCGGCGGAGGAAACGAAACCAACGTGGCTCTGAGTTCCAGGAAACCCGCGCCAACCCCCGGCTGCGCCGCGCCTGCCCAGGAACCCGCCGCCGCCCCGGGCCCGCGCGCCCCGGCCCGCCCCGGACGCCCCTCGGCCCAGCCTCCAACCGGGGCTGTGCACAGGCCCAGCGAGACCCCCCGTCGCCTCCTCTCCGATGGCCGCGCCCTGCGCAGGGGCGAAGTCTCGGGCGCCAGGCCCCCCGGGGGGTGCCGAGCCCCCTGCGCCCCTTTCGGCGGCTGGCCCCGCGCTTCCGCGCGCCGTGCGGGTCTGCACACGTGGCCCGCAGCGCCGCGGCCGTCGGTTTCCCGCGCAAGTGACGCCGGGTCCCTACGCGCGGCCCCAGAATCGGCGTTGGATGGCGGGGCCCGCGCTGCGCCCCGGCTCACGGCCCCGGGCCTGGGCGCCCGCGGGGAGGCTGTGGGGCGCCGCCTCGGGCTGCTGCCCCCGCCGGGCTCTCAGCGCCCGGGCGCCCTCAGGCGCCTTCAGGCCGCGCCACACCCTGCTCCGCGCGCCCCAAACCCGCTGGTAACTGTTTATGGGGACTCACCCGTGCCAGGCCCTCTGCCCTGGGCTGGGGAGCCACAGAAGACGATCCCCCGTCCTCCCGGCACTAGGCCAGCCCGGACCGAGGACGGGAAGGTCTGAGCTTGGAGCAGAAACGTGGTAGCAGGAGAGGCGCCGGCGCTTCTCTGCGCTGAGCGGGGGTGACGGGCGGTGAGGGGGGAAGAGACACAGTCTGTGGGCCAAGAATCACTTCCTCCTCTCGAAGCATTGCGTAACTTTCTGTTTGGATGCGAGCCATGTTTTGTGTGTATTGTTTTTAATTGTTATTTTTTAATAAGGGAAGTTGTAGGTGTCAGAAAAATCATGCAGAAGCTACAGAGTTCTCATATAACTGTCCCCTCCTTAACACACCCAGTGTTCCCTGTCCCTACCACTTTGCGTTAGTGTGGTAACTTGGTTACAACTGACAAAGGCTATTATAATTGTACTGTTAGCTGTAGTCCATGGTTTACATTAGGGTTGACTGTGTTGTGGAGTGCTATGGCTCTAAAAAATTAAAAAAAAATTTCTAGTAATATATATACCACCTGAAATTTCCCCTTTCAACCACATTTAAATATATAATTCAGTGGTGTTACTTGCATTCACAATGTTGTGCCACCATCACCACCACCCATTACCAAAACTTGACCATCACCCCAAACAAATTCTGTACCGATTCAGCAGTGACTCCCCATTCTCTACCTCCACCCAAGCCCTTGGTAATCTATATTCTACTTTCTGACTCTGTGAATTTGCTTATTCTAGTTATTTCGTATCAGTAAGATCATACAATATTTGTCCTTTTGTCCCTGGCTTATTTTACTCAGCATGATGTCTTCAAGGTTCATCCATGTTATCCCATGTATCAGAATTCCGTTTTTTTTTTTTGAGATACTGGGACCAGGGATTGGACCTGGGACCTGTATGTGGGAGGCCAGCACTCAACCACTGAGCCATGTCAGCTCCCTTGAGTTGGTTTTTTGTTGTTGTTTGCTTGTTGTTGTTTTTTTTATTTATTTCTCCCTCGGAGGCACTGGAAACAGAATCAGGGACCTCCCACGTGGGAGGCGGGCACTCAAGTCCTTGAGCCACACCTGCTCCCCAGAATTCCGTTTATTTTTATGGCTGAATAATATTCCATTGTATGGCTATACCACATTTTGTCTATCCATTCATCTGTTGATGGATATTGGGGTTGCTTCCATCTTTTGGCAAGTGTGAATAATGCTGCTATGAACATTGGTGAGCAAATACCTGTTTGGGACTGTGCTTTCAATTCCTTTGGGGATATACCTAGAAATGGGGATATACCTAGAATGGGGATTTCATTTAGGGTAAAAGCTTACTGTTCCGAGGCCATGAAATGTCCAAACCAAAGCACTATCAGACATGCTTTCTCATCAAAGTTAGCTACTGGTGATCCCTGTGTCCTGCCACATGGTAAAGGTGGTGGCCGACCTCTGCTGTGGTCCCTGCCTTCACCTCCGGAATCTACCATCTCCTGGAGTCAGCTGTGGCCAACCAGGCATAGGGCTTGTCTCTTCCCAGGCCTTCTCTCTCAGTCTTGGCTCCTCTGCTTTCTTCCCGAGTTCAGCTGTGGGCAATTAGGCATCAGGCTCGTCTCTTCAGCCTTGAGCTGCTCCGTGGGCTCAGCCGCTTGGGGGCTTCATGCTGAAGCTTTGGCTGCTAGTGATCCCCAAGTCCTCTCTCATATGGCAGAATCGAAAAATGGCAGCTTCCTTTCTCTGCGTGTTTCTCTCTGTCTCCATTTGTATAAAGCTCCAGTAAGAGGGTGGAGACCCAATCTGAGCCATGCTTCACTAACTTAGTGCAATCCAAAGGGCCTCACACCCGCTGGAATGGATTAGTTCAAGAACATAATCTTTTTTTTTTTTTTTTTTGATTCACCCAAATTCAAACTGTCATACCAGGTCCTATAGTAATTCTATACTTAACTTTCTGCGGAACTGCCACACTGTTTTCCCAGTGGCTGCACCATTTTACCTTCCCACCAACAATGAATAAGTATTCCTATTTCTCCACATCCTCCCCAACACTTCTTTTCTTTTTTTGCAAGTTTAAGCCAATAATTTATTTGTGAAAAAAGCTAGTTTTGATGAGAAAAAGCTCAATTCTTTCCTTTTAAGCCTAAAGAAACTGAACTTTTTTTGTTGTTGCAGATTTTTAAAAAATAGTAGCCATTCTAGTGGGTGTGAAATGGTATCTCATTGTGGCTTTGGTATGCAGTGCCCTAATGGCTAGTGATGTTGAGCATCTTGTGCTCTAAAGACATGAGCTTTTCTGGGGTTCATAAAAGCCTCAAACTACCACAGGGCCCCTCACCCTTCCATATAAATTTGATGATTGGCTTTTCCATTTCTGCACATGGAAACATTGTTGGAATTTTGATTGGAATTGCACTGAATCTGTAAATCACTTTGGGTAGAATTGACATTTTAACAATATTTAGTCTTCCAATCCGTTAACTCAGAATGTCCCTCCATTTACTTAGGCCTTTCTTTGATTTCTTTTAGGAATGTTTTATAGTTTTCCATGTATAAGTCCTTTACATCTTTGGTTAAATGTATTCCTAGATATTTGAATCTTTTAGTTGCTATTGTAAATGATTTTCTCCCCTTGATTTCCTCTTCAGATTGGTCATTACTAGTGTTTAGAAACACTACGATTTTTGCGAGTTGCTCTTGTACCCTACCCCACCACTTTGCTGAATTCATTTATTAGCTCTAGTAGCTTTGTTGAGGATTGTTCAGGATTTTCTATATATAGGATCATGTTGTCTGCAAATAGGGAAAGTTTTCTTCTTCCTTTCCAGTTTGGGTACCTTTTATTTCTTTGTGATTTTTACCTTATTGGGATCTGGATATCTTGTATTCCTCTAAATATTCTTGAACTTTGTTCTGGATGTAGTTAAATTACTTGGAAACAGTTTGATTATTTTGGGCTTTGTTTATAAGATTTGTTAGATGAGATCATAGCAGCATTTACTCTAGGTCTAATTTTTCCCCACTACTTAGGCAAGACTCTTCTGAGTATTCTACCCAGTGCCCTGTGAATTATGAGTTTGTTTTTTAAGTCTGGCTTGTGGGAACAGGCACTATTACTGTCCTGTGTAACTGCTGGGCACTGTGCCCTCAAATCCTCTTAGATGATCTGTTCCTGACCCTGGGTCATGTTCCTTTCATGCTGGCCCTGATCAGTTCTCTGCTGAATACTCCAGGGAGACCCTTCACGGATATCTGACACTCTCTCTGTGTGCAGCTTTCTCCTCTCTAGTACTCCATCCTGTTAATTCTAGTTGCCTTGACCTTCATGGACTCTCAACTCCATCTTCTCAACTCAGAGAGGTCTGCTTCCTCCTGGGTCCCCTCTTTCTGTGCCACAGCCTGGAAGCTCTCTCAACTTATCTGGGGCTTTTTAGACCTCACCTCATTTGTTTCCCATCTCTCAGGGATCACTCTTTTTCACTGCTTGATGTCCAGTGTCTTAAAAACCATTTTCTGCATATTCTGGCTGTTGTGTTTTATGTTTGCTTCACATAGGTGGGTAAATCTGGTCCCTCTTACTCAATATGCCTCCTTTTTTTTTTTTTTTTTTAGGAGGTACTGGAGTTTGAACCCAGGACCTCATACATAGGAAGCAGGTGCCCAACCACTGAGCTACATCTGCTCCCCTCTGCCTACTTTTAAGACTTGATGTATCTGTCTACTTTTAAGATTTTCTTGGTGTTCTGTAGCTTCACTATGATATACCATGTGTGGATTTCTTATTTTTATTTTGCATAGGATTTGTTGAGCTTCCCTAATTTGGATTGGCATCTTCTATCAATTCTCACCTATTATGACTCCTAATATTGCCTATTTTGCATTCTCTCTCTCATCTTCTTCTGAAACCCCAACTAGATGTAAGTTAGACCTTCTCACTTTATCATCCATATCTCTTCATTTTTGTTTCATAATTTTCATCTTTTTGACTTTTTTGTGCCACAGACCAGATAATTTCTCCAGAATTCTGTCTTCAGCTGATTTAATTTGTTATTAGACACATCCATGGAGTGTTAAATTACAATTGTATTTTTATTTTCAAATATGATTATCTTTACTCAAATAAAATCTTTAAACATACCTATTTTAGATCCTGTGTTTCATGTATAATCTGGGTTCTGGCAGTAAACAGATGGCACAACCAAATTGGGTAATTTGAGGAGACTTTAATAAAGGGACTCTTTACAAAGCTATGGGAAGGATCTAGAAACACCCCACGGGATAGTGCAGTACCTCGGCACTAGTTACAGTGGAGAGCCATTATGTCCCTCGTCATGAGGCGACAAGGAGAAGGACTGGTTAGCAGAAACTGGAGACAGAGAGAGATTGTGGAAAAAGGCATCTGGCAAAGGCACAGTTAGCCTCTTCTTAGCCTGCAAGTGGAGAGTATGGGCATAAATACCTGGACCTTGCTCTCCTCTATCCCGCCAATCCCTTGCCAGTGCCCTGTGTTGGTGGAACAAATGGCATCCAATGGGGAAAGGAACACATCGACGCTGTTCTTTCCGATCAGCCTTTCATAGCACTGAGTAGGATGGGAAAGACGGGAAGTGGATTTTGAGAGCAAACGGAAGATACCCAACATCTTGCATTATTGAAGTCTTTGCAGGTATGTTTCTGCTGCTTGTTGTTTCTATTGTCTCTGCCTCGTGGCACCTTCTTTCCTTCTGTGTTTTGTAATTTTTATTATTCTTTATTGTGTGCTTATCGTCCTTGGAATTTTCTGTGGGAATTTTTTGAGGCCTGCATTGACTTTGCAGTTCTCCACAGAGATGTGTGAATGCTGCTTCTGGGAACCTTGTGGCACCACCAGCCAGTGAGATTTTTTCCTTGAGGCGTCTCAGACCACCCAGTTTGCATGAACCCAGGCTTCAGACTTCCATGAGGGCTATGCTTGTGGCTCTATGGACTCCAAGAGCTTTTTCTCCTTCCATGTTGTCTCCAGACAGTGCCCTGTGGAGGTGGATTTACCCGGTTCACTCTAACACTGAGGATCTGTAGCCCTTCGGCGTCTGTAGCATCTGGTGCTCCTGGGGAAAGCCGCTCTGCTCACCTCTGTTCCTGGCCCGGGGGTGGGAGCCTCCGGGTGGGCGCTGTCTTCTTTGATTTCCAGCCGCAGTTCCCGTGCAT
Organism: Tolypeutes matacus; assembly: GCA_026826555.1. NCBI lineage: Eukaryota > Metazoa > Chordata > Mammalia > Cingulata > Chlamyphoridae > Tolypeutes > Tolypeutes matacus. Next base: position 13,288,460 of record JAKSZT010010873.1, on the reverse strand, counting down.
GGTTCCTAGCAGACTCACAGTCAACTTGTACTGACAGCATCCCACTTCAGGTTCAAAGTACATCCCTCCATCTTTCTGCTTTTGCCCAGGACCTTTGCCAAAGCCATGGAATCTGCTTGGTTTTCATGCAAGGATAACCCATACATGAGGAGGAGTAGATGCCGCCGAGGGAAACCCTCAACTGTTGACCTTTAAGGGACCTAAATGAAGGCAGGGTTGCACCTTTACGCTTTTGCCCAAACAAGATTTTTCTTTTTTCTCTTATGTTTCTTCTTTTTTCTCTGCTTCAGGTTTATGAGGAGTCTGGGATGAGATGAAGGTGAGAGTCCTGGAATTTTCTGAATTTTCACATCCATCCATAGCATCCTTCATAGATAAAATTTATCCATTGGGCAAAACATACTGTAAAGAAAACTCCAGGAAAGTGGATGTGGCTCAAGGGATTGAGCTCCTGCCTACCACATGGGAGGTCCCAGGTTTGGTTCCCGATGCTTCCTACAGAGAAGATGAGCAGACACAGAGAGCACACAGCATATGGACACAGAAAGCAGACAGCAAACACAAACAGCACGGGGAGGGGGGAATAAATAAATCTTAAAAAAAAAAAATCAAAACTCCCTTCATAGCTTTGTAGAAGGTTAGATTCAAAAAGTTCACATAGTTCCAGCTTATCCAAATGATAGATGAGACAAAAAAGGTAAAGCAAGAGAATAGGGAAGGTGGAAGAGTGCTGGAACTTTAAAATCACAGGCTCTGCTTTCCACAACAGGCAGTCTGGGAGGTAGAGTGGAGTAGGACCTTATGCTGCCACCAGAGGACAGTAGAGGCCAGGGAACTGGTTGGGAGGCACAGACCAAATAAGCTACTGGCCAGAGATCGGGAGACAAGACTAACCTTTATTGGGCCCTGTTATAAGTTGGGCATTGTGCTGGGCACATGAGAAATCAAACAAAATTCAGAAAAGCAGAGATCGGAGGCCAGAGCCAAGGGAGGACCGGAGCAGAGTTTAAAGGGCAGTTCTTCAGGTCAGCCAGGAAGCTCCTAAAGACTGCATGTCTGGAAGCATAAGCAAAATGCCAGAAATAAAATAAATAGGATGGCTAAGGCAGGGCAGCTGGGGCACTGCTGGAGGGTCAGGAGAGGCAACTGAAGAGCGCTAGACCTGCATTAGTTTAACACTAATCACAATTTAAATGGCCCTTCACCTGAGCAAACATTCAACTTTCCTAATTTTGTGTGTGTGTGTGTGTGTGTTCTTCTACTAAAGTCATGAACACAACCACACATTGTCAGTCCCAGACTTTCCTGTCATTTCTCATGCCAGATGTGTTGGTATTTTGAAAATGCCCCAAGTCTTGCTTGAACTTTTATCTTTGACTTTTTTATTTTAAAAGAAGCTTTAGATTACATAAATGTTACATCAGAAATATAGGGAAAAAAATATAGAGAGGATTCCCATACACCCTAAACCCTCCCCCTCCCACACTTTCCCCCATTAACAACAGCTTTCATTAGTGTGGTGCATTTGTTACAACTGATGAGCACATATTGAAGCATTGCCACTAACCATGGTTTACATTATAGTTTACACTTTGCACCACACAGTTTTATAGGTTTTGATAAAATGTACCCATCATTGCAATGTCATGCAGGACAATTCCAATGTCTGAAAAATGCCCCCTTATTAAACCTATTTTTCCCTCTCCCTCCCCTCAGAGCCTCTGTGGCCACTGCCTTTATATCAATGATACAAGTTCTTCCATTGCTAGAATAATAATAAATCTACTTTAGTCCATAGTTGCATTCTCCCCTTATATTTGTTCGTTCTTCAGCTTGAAGATTTTGGGATGGTGCTACCCACTCTGTTTCTGATTGAGAGGGGGTAATCTTTGACTCTTGCTAAGTTCTCTTGCACTTTATAAGATTCTCCAGCTCCACCAGCATGCTTCCTGATGGTAGGAGGTTAAGGCACTCCTGGCACTTTGTTGAAAACTCGATTATCATCCCCACCAGTTCCCCTCCACCCTGTAAGATGGGGTGCTGTGGACATCCCCACTGCAAAGTTAAAGTATACATAGCAGGGACCTCTGGGGAAATCTGCCAAATGTTCAGTGATTGGACTAGCCACAGATTTCTTTTTCATTAACAGACTGACTTGGTTTTGTGGATTTTTTCCTTCTATTTTTAAGCCTTCCCATTATCACATTGTCAATTCACTTATATTTGGGCCTGCCTTACCAGTTATATTTCACTCTTTGAAGAGATTTTTTAAAAGGCATTTTTAAATTTAAAGAAAAAAAATTTTTTTTGGCTGAAATTTGCTTGTCTTTTTTCTCTGGTCGACTTGCATGTTTAGAACAAGTTCCCCTCTTCCGGTGCGCCTCTTCTGTGTTTCTCCCTTTTTCTTGGGCGGGGAGCTCTGGGGCCCAGCTTCCAGCTCCATGTAATGGATGGAGACTGCGATTTCTGCTGGGGTGGCTCAGATCAGTGACAGATTCCAGGCACTTGGGTGCTGGGTAGCTCAGAGACGTCCCACTTACCTTCAGACTGAGAGCTGCAGGGTAAAGCCGCCTGCACAGGTGCTAGAGCAGGGGCTGGCAGCAGCGGGGCGCGGTTCTCCCATGGCCTGAGCTTCTGCAGCGCTGGCAGCCTGGCGCAGCCCGAGCCCACCCCCTTCACACCTACTGACCCAGACCCCCAGGGTGAGGACTTGAGGCTGCAGCGTGACCGCTTCCCCACATGGCTCTGATGTGTCTCCTGAGAAACTTCACCTTCCTCTAACCAGGGGCTCTTAATAAGGGGTCAGTGAGCTTGAACTGAAATTCAAAAAAACATTGTTCTTCTGGGGACGTGTTGGTGCAGGTGTGATATATTAGATAATACGCAGTAGAGTGTGGACTCAGTAAAGGGTCCGTGGTTTTCACCTGACTGGCAAAGGGGTCCGTGGAACAAAAAGGATTAAGAACCTCTGCTCTAGACTGAGCCTGCCTTAACTTCTAGTCCCCACTACGGGCATTTGTTGCTAGAGCCTTCCTTCTTTACTTTAGGAAAGTCAACTGGAGTCGCAGTTGGGGCAGATAAAATCCAGAAAAGACTCCTCATCAGTGAGGTATCAGAGTGGTTGGTGGGAGCAGCCCCCCAGGTGCAGGCTTTAAGGGGGATGCTGTGTGTGGAGAATTTAAAAACAGTAATAAGACAATAAATGAGAACAAATAATAGAACCATGGCCCAGCAATTCTGCACCGTGCCGGTGATGAAACAGCCCTCTCCCGGAGGGGCCACCCTCCCCGCTCCCCATCTCCCTGCTCCCCGTCTCCCTGCTTCCTGTTCTCAAGTCATGGTGGAATCTGCTGAGTCAATATCAACAAGCAACAACTAATCTGTGTTGGTTTCTTTTCAATGTTTTACTTTTCAAAATAGACAATTTATTTACATCTTTATTTCACAACTGTAGTTTTGTGTATTTATTCCAAAATCTTTAAATAGCTCTGCAGTAAACATTACAAATCATAGGATCAGTCAAACTGCTTCTCTTTAGCCTTTATACTCATTGAGTTTTTTTTTTAAGTTTCAAGTAGTAATTGTATGGGAGTAAGAAGGGAACAAAAATATGACAAAAGTGGGGTTTTTGTTTGTTTGTTCTTACATAAGCTCAACATGTAGGATTAGAAAGGGCAATCGGACCAGCTTCTCGGTCTGGGGCCCAATGGAGGACATCTACGTCATTTATAAATAAGGGCCTCCTATGAGCAGTGAGGGTTTTGGTTATAAGGAAGAAGGGGCAGGAATCTCATCTGCTGGGTCTGTAGAAGGAGGGGAGCCAGGAAAGCAAAGGGGGAGGGAGATAAGGCACCACGTGAAGCTCCTTCCCGGCTTAAGGAGGCCTGGCAGGAAGGCCCTGAGTGAGGGGCAGGGCCCCTCTGCCTGCTGGGGGTGGGGGGCTGGGGCCAAGGAGGAGCCTTCTGCAGCCCCTCTTGGGGAAAGGCCTCGGTCAGGCTGCTGGCAAGGGAGAGAGAAGGCGGAGCAGCTGGTGTTTCCTGCAGTCGGGCGCCTCCTGCCAGCCTTGAGGCTGACGCCCTTCTGCACAGGCAGGTGAGGGCCGGGGGGCAGGTGAGGGCCGGGGGTAGGGGCAGGTGCTGGGAGAGCTGCAGCCCGAGGTGGCGGGCAGCAGGGGTGGAAAGCGGCATCAGGCCATCCCTCTCGTGAGAGCCCTTCATCCACCTGGGTGTCCTGCCTTCCTCTGGAGGACAGCTGGAAGGCTTCCAGGCTGGCAGGCTGTCGGAAGCCACAGGCTCTGCAGACCCCGCTCCCTGCTGTGAGTACCAGCTGTCGGCCACGGCACCTGGGGAGTCCGAGGTGCTTGAGACGCAGGCGAGGCCCAGACCTGGCTCGCAGGGGTCAGTTTCCTTCACTCCCCTTGTGGCGGCGACAGACGGGTGGGCTGAAGCCTGTGGCCAAGGCTCTGGCTGGAAGCTCCAGGAAAGAGCCAGTGCCCTACCGACAGGGTAGGAGGGTGGTCCTGCCTCCAGGTCCCCCGGCCCCCTCCAGCAGGCCCCGAGCAGGACACCGCCAGGCTGGTCCCGCGTGGCCCAGGGAACTCTCTCAGCAGGGGCGGGGTGGGGGTGAGGCGGGAGCCGGGGCTGGGCCCAGAGCAGGGTGGAGGGGCTGGGGGCTGTCACTGCGCCTTCAGGTGGGGCTCCACCGGGATGAGGGTGTGGAAAATGTGATCCCATAATTTAGTGCTGATGCCAAACCCTAGAGGAGACAAATGCATTGTGATGAGGTGCCTGAAGGAGCTCAGGCAGGGAGCCGCGGTGGGGCTGGTACCTGGGGAGCTGTCAACATCCGTCCCTGGTAGAGGTCGTCTAGTGTCACCAGGGTGCACTTGGAATAAGCCCCGGTTCCTCATCTGCTCAGAGGTCCTGGGCGGCCCTGCCTGCCTCCTCCTCCCTTTTGCTCACGCTCCAGCCTTTTCCCTCCTCTCCGGCCTTTGCACCTGTTGTCCCTTCCCCAGACACCTGCATGCTAGGTCTCGGCTCTAACGACACCTCTGCAGTGACAACCTTCTTAGACTGTTTTATCTACAGCTCTGCTATCCAGCACGGTAACCACGTGTGGCTATGGGCACTGGAAAGGTGGCTAGTGCTATGGAGGAACTAAACCCTTAATCTTATTTAATTTTAATTAAAATTAAATTTCCATGTATAAACGTGTATACTCTTCTAAACTTATTACTAAGTAAAAAAAAAAAAGAGTAAAGAATTTGGAAATCCCAATATACCACCTTAGTACAAAGACAGATGATATTGAAGAATGTGGAAAAAACTGAACAACTTCCCCTCCCCCCAAAAAAAAAAATTAAAAACTTATACTCAATTCAGTTATTGGGAAACTTCTAAGCACATTTGGAAAAACTTCCATCTGTGAATCTGCTTTTTTTGGACTGTTGTTGGGAACTGAATCACCCTCCACAAAAGCTCCCAGCCCTGGTCCTGTGGGTGTGAGCCCGTTTGCAGATAGGAGCTTTGGAGATGGCATCGTCAAGCAGTGCCCCAGCCTAACAAGGGTGGGCCTTCATGCTACAGGGCTGAAGGCCATGGGCGCAAAGGAAATCGTCTCAGAAAGAGAGGCCTTGGGGGAAGCCAGAAGCTGGAAGTCAGCGGAATCCAGAAGAGAAAGGAGCTGCTGCCGCGTGGCAGAAAAGCCAAGAACCCTCCAGACTGCCGGCCAGCAAGGAGACAGCCACCCTGGGAGGAGGCCAGCCTTCCAGCCTCTGAAAGCACGAGCCGGCGAGCTCCTGTTGTTAAGCCAGGCCAGCGTATGGTATTTGTTTTAGCAGTTAGGAAATGAAAACTGTAAATTTTATAAAATCTAAATACAACACCAAGTATCTCCGGTGACCTTTTAGCATCCAAATTGTGATGCGTGCAAAATACACACAGGATTTTGAAGACTTAATACAAGAAAAAGAAGGTGACATATCTCGTCAGCAATTCTTTATATTGATTACATGCTGAAATGATAATATCCTGGATATATTGGAGTAAACAAAAATATCTTATTAAAATTAATTTCATCTATTTTTACTTTTTAATGCGGCTACTAGAAAATTTAAAATCACAGGACTCCTCTCCCCACGATTATATAGTTCCTCCAACATCACCTTGCTTTGTTTTCTTGGTGGCACTTAGCGCTGTCTGAAATGATCGTTGTTCTGTACTGATTGCCTCGTTTGGCTGTCTCTGTACACCTCCTGCACCAGCAGGTGTTCCATGGAGCCCCAGCCTCCCTGCCTGCCTGCCTGTGGATCCCCAGGACAGGAGCCCACCGGTCGCGGTCAAGTCGCTAAATGAGCAAACGCAGCGCGCAGTGCGGGCCAGTCCTCACCTGCCTTCTGGTGCGAGAAGTGGTGCTTGATGTGCTGCGTCTTCATGTTGTACAGGTAGGAGCCCCTGTGTGGGGTGCTGAAGTGCAGGTAGTAATGGGTCATGTCGTAGAGGACGTATCCCAGGAGGCCCCCTGCCAGCAACGTGCCCCCCACCGCCTCTGGCAGGATGAGGCGAAAGAGCCCGTAGAAGGCGGTGATTACTACAGAAGCCAGCACCGGGGGCACGACCAGGCGGGCATCATCGAAGGGCGCCTGCGGAGGGAGAGGCTCACAGGTCAGAGCACAGCCCTGGGCCCCGGGGACTGGGGACCACCACAGTGCAGCTGGTGGAGGAGGGGGCCGAGCGGCCCTGGAGGGGCAGCACCGGTGGAGAGGAGGCCTGGCCCCTTTGGTGGCTTTGGGGACGGCAGAAAGATTGTCCTGCTCCTGATTTCCACCGGGCTGGATGTAAGGTGGGTCCAGAAGGACACAGGCGTCCCTAGGCTCAAAGTCCTCCCTCTGTTCAAGAGGCCACTTTGGCCCTGGAAGTTGGTGGGTGCTAGAGAGGAGCCCCACCCCAAACATCACCCCTGGCTGGACAGGCTTCCTGGAGACAGGGCACCTAGGCTGAGGCCAGTGTCCAGGAGGGCAATGCATCAGCAAGCCGCGGACGTTCATGCGGATTTACAAGCATGGGATGACACGGGAAGTGCTAACAGATATCCTCTTTCCAGCCCCCGTCCAAACAGGAGGTCTTCTTTGTTCCACGGGGGTGTTGTCACAGGGAACCAGAGAACAAAAGAGCCACATCTTTGGCTCTTGAGCTTCAGAAGCTGAGGGCCTGGCACAAAGGCCAGATTTTGTTAGTGCTTGCTGAGTATTTTGGGTTGGAAGAGAAAAAAGAGAGAAAGCAGGCGACAGTGATAGAGTGTGGACCCCCTTCTCAGCCAGGACCTATAGGACCAGCGGTGTGTTGGAAAACTGGTTCTCAGGGGGATAAAAGAGGAGGGAGGGAAGGAAGAAAGGAGGAAGGGAGGAATATTAGCTCTGATTTGTAGTGTTAGCTGATTTCCGTGGTGTAGATACAGCCACCATCATGGCTGATTTCAAGCTACCAACCCGATATCACTGAAAGGGAAGGGATGTACCCACTTGGCTCTTATGAGCTAGTGTGAGCCAGCTCTAGCTCACCAGTTAGGACCCTTGGATAGGTTTGGGAATCTGAGAGTAGTGGGCAGCCATGCCCCACTTCCTGCGTGGAGCCCATGTGGCTACAGGGCTCCTGAGCTCCTCCTGTCCCCGTGGTGTGACAGCAGGCGACTGGACATATTGGTGTGGTCTGGGTAGAGGGGAACTGAGACAGCCCTTTGTGATTCCTGGGGCCTCAGAGTGGCCTGGGAAGGCTTCCAGAAGCTTCTTTTTTTTTTTTTTTTTACGAGGTACTGGGGATTGAACCCAGGGTTCATACATGGGAAGCAGGTGCTCAAGCACTTGAGCTACATGCGCTTCTTCCAGAAGGTTCTTTAGTCCCTTGAGAAGGATGGGAAAATTAGCTGATAGGGTGCAGTGGATTTGGAGATTTGGAATGGTGTCACAAGTGGGACAAGTCACATGGCAGCAGATGCAGCATGCCTGAAGGGCGGAGGCCAGAGGAAGCTGGGTGTCCCCTGGCAGGAGGACACTGAGCAGGCCTAGGCGGGACATGGTACCTCTTAGAGGCTACTAAGTGACAGGTTGGCCCAGGATGGACATCCACCCCCAGGAACACAGCCCGACTCTTAGGAGAGTAGGAAGGGCAACATGTCTGACTAGTCAGAAAAATCTCCAAACCAGCTCATAAAACCCTGAATTTGGCTCAGCTCATTCAGATGGACCAGAGGAGCCCAAGATAAAATCCAAGTTCAGTATCAGCAACATAAGGACTTTTTTTTCTTTTTCTTTTTGCACATCTGAGCTTGTGCCCCGAAAATATTACTTCTGCCACATTTTCTCTGATTTATGCCCAGCAGAGAACAGAATCTTGGGGGAGAAAATGGGAGAGAAAGCCCAGAGCATGGGGGTCTTGCTGGGGGATGTCCTGGGACAGGCGGAGGGCAGCAGGACACACAGACAGAGGTGCTGCCGGGGTGAAGGTGGCTTCATCTGGGTGGACCTGCCTTCCAGGCCCCAGTCTCTGGGATTGTCACATTGCCCTTCAAGAGCCCCAGGGTGGTGGGTGGTCAAAAGCACAGGCTCTGGAGCCCAAGGTGTGACCTGGGGCAGGTTCCCTAATTTCCCCAAGCCTTGGTTTCCCGCTCTGTGGAATGGGGGGAAACCTTTACACCTCTCTCAGAAAGAAGCGCCACAGACATCTAGCCACGTTTGGCCCAGTCGTGTCTAGACCAGGACCTGGCACATAGTAGGCACTCATTGAACATCTGCCGAGCGAATGCGGGAGCTGGTGGGGGACTGAAGACGACAGGGCTCTTGCATAGCGCGTGGTGTGAAGGACGGAGGTGCGAGTGCACACTCGTTCACTCTGCACACTGGTTCAGGGGAGGAGGCCCGAGCCCTGGCCTCGCTGGGCAGCACCCAACGCCCTCGGCCTCCCCCTCTCCCCACTCCCAAAGAGGCGGGGGCTGCCGTGAGGCCCCTCACCTTGTGGTGCTGGCCGTGCAGGAAGAAGTGCAGCGTGATGAGGTAATAGCTGTTGCTCGGTGGCTTCATGTGGAACAGGAAGCGGTGGAGAAAGTACTCGGTGAGGCTCCAGAGAAACATGCCCAGCGCGAAGAGGCCTGGGAACGCGGCCTCAGGCACTGCCACTGAGTACTCTGTGGGTGGGAGGAGAGAGGCGGGTCAGGGCAGACCGGCCTGGGGGCTCTGGGGGGGCCACCTCGCCGCCCCGGGCGCCGAGGGAGCTCCTGCGCTCATCCGGCAGCGCTGGGGACAGGCCACACTCCTGGAGCCTGTGGGTCAAGATGGGAAGGACCTGTGCTGGATTTAGGGGGGCCTCCCTCAGAGAACAAGGGGGCTCCTGGGCAGAGAGCTGCTGTTTTCCTTAGTGGGGCTGGCAGGGGCAGCCTGGGAAGGGGGCCCTGGCCTCAGTGGGATGGGGACAGGGTGGAGATGACCCCGAATAAGCCAGCAGAGCCAGCAGGTTATTGGTGGGAGATGTTAACCACCAGGGGCTGTGGGCAGAAAGGACAGTTAGAGCCAAGACCAGGAAGCTCAGCTGAGGAGATCTGATGAGAGGAAGGCCAGGGAGATGCAGGTGCCTCAGAGGTGTGAGATTCCCAGTCCAGCCCTCTGATGACAGTCTGCAGTCCTTCTGGCCCATTGCGTTTCTCCACGTGGCTCATTCTGTGACGTCAGCTCTTGTCACTGTTTTCTCCTCATCTATCCTCACTCTCTTACCTCCACTTCTTTCCCCACAAGCCACGGCCTCGGCATCCTCTTTCTAGTAACAGCTTTGTGGCAATGCAATCCACTACCATACAATCCACCTATTTAAAGTATACCATTTAATGGCTTTTCATATATTCACAGAGTGGTACAACTTGCACAACCCATCACCACGATCAATTTTAGAACATTTTCATCACCCCAAAAAGAAATGCTGTGCCCATTAGCAGTCACTTTCCATTTCTTCCCAACTTTCTCCCTCTTTCCCAGCCCCACCCCAGCACCACCCACCCGTGGGCAACCTTTAATCTACTTTCTATCTCTATAGATTTTGCTTATTCTGGACATTTCATATAAATGGGATCATAAAATATGTGAGTCTTTTGTGACTGGAGTCCTTTACTTAGCATAATGCTTTCAAGGTTTATACATGTTGTAGCATATTTTTTTTAAAAAGATAAATACAAATATTTATTAAACAAAAATATTATTTCTTCAGGAGAAGTTTTAGAAGTGGAATCATTGGGTTAAAGAGTATGGACATTTAGTTTTTTTTTTTAAGCAATTTTATTGAGATATATTCATATACCATACAATCCATCCAAAGTGTGCATTCAGTGGGTTTTGGTATAGTCACAGTTGTGCATTCATCACCATAATCAATATTGGAGCATTTTCATTAGCATATATATATATATTGTATGTGTGTGTGGCTGAATGATTGTATGGATATACCACATTTTATTTCTCCATTCATCAGTTGGTGGACATATGGGTTGTTTCCATTTTGGGGGCTCATGTGAATAATGCTGCTATGAACACACATGTGCCGGTGTTTGTGTGGATAAATGTTTACATTTCTCTTTGGTAGTAGACACCTAGGTGTGGCAATGCTGGATCACATGGCAGCTCTATGTTTACCCTTTTGAAGAACTGCCAGGCTGTTTTCCAAAGCCAGCCTTTCTCTTTTGACCTCTACTCCATCTCCCTCACCTGCCACAGGACTCCCCAACCCTGGATGGGTCCAAGCACCTGCTTGTCCACCCTGTGTCCCAGCTTCTGAGCACAGTGGGAGAAATGTGTAGCCATGGGTTGATGCCTTCAACCTCAGCGGGACCCAGAACGCTGCCTGGTGATCCTTTTACGTCTCCAGATTCAGCTCCCTCCCCACTGCCCTCTGGACTCTTTCAAATACTCCCCCTCCATGGCCTCCCTTTCATCTCCAACCACACCTGATTCTGCCCCCATCGTGGTACTTCCTTCCTTCCCTGCAGGGAAGAGGTATGCACCCAGGTACCTGGCACTGGAGGATTGGAATAATATGGGACCTCCATGCTAGGCACCATTTAAGTGCTTTAGGTGGGTGTTTTAGTTTTCTAGGTTGCTCAAAGCAGATACCATGAAATGGGTTTGCTTTAATAAGGGGACTTTATTAGCTTACAGTTTGAGGCTGAGAAAATGTCCAAATCAAGGCATCATCAAGGTGATACTTTCCTCCCAAAGACCAGCTGCCAGCGATCCTTGGCTCCTCTGCCACATGGCAAGGCACATGGTGGCATCTGCTGGTCTTTCTCTTCCAGGTTTTGTTGATTTCAGCTTCTTGCTTCTGTGGCTCTTTCTGTCTGAATTTCATTCTCTTATGAAGGACTCCAGTAAGAGGATTGAGACCCATTCAGATTAAGGTGGGTCACACCGTAACTGAAGTAGCCTCGCCGAAAGGTCCTACTTACCATGGGTAACCCCACAGGAATGGGGTAAATCCAAGAGCATGTTTTTCTGGGGCACACACAGCTTCAAGCCACCACAGCGGTTCACTTCATATTTAATCTCATTACATACTTTTGAGAAAAGCATTGTCACTGCCCATATCTGATGGCGAGGAAGTGGGGGCACAGACAAGTCGCATTACTTGCCAGGCTTAGCCCATTGGGCAGTGCAGAGTCCTTGACCTGCCTCTTCCCAAAGCCCCTCCATCCTAACTGAGCCCTCTCCTTCTCCACTGGCTCCTCTGCTCATCTTTACAAGAGAGGCAAGGCTTTCCTCTTGTGGACTCAGTCCCTTTATAGTTGGAAAGACAGCCTAGACTTGTATCTCTACTATGCCCCTTCCCATTTGCTCCTCAAGTCCCCGAAGTCTGTCCTCTGCCCCAATCCACCAGGACTGCGAGGACATTCGTGATGAATTTCCCGCCAAATCCACGTGTTATTTCAGTCCATCTCTTACTTGGCTATGGCATATGACATTGGTAACCCCTCTCTTCTTGAATCTGACAACTCCAGAGGTTCCTGACCTGAGGTTTATGAATGCCCAAAGCGGCCTAATTTGGATTGCAGAGTATCTGTGAACCTGCTGAAATTACATACCAAATCACAAATCTTGCTTTGCATTTTTTCTGGGGGAAGCTTTCACAGCTTTTCAGATTCTCAAAGGCTGTGGGACTAATAAAGGTAGAATACAGTTTCAGCCCTTGCCTTTTGGGATGCTTGGGACACTTGGCTTTTTCCTTCTCTGGACATTCTTTCTTAGACTCCATCATGGAACACACTGGCTCTGTCTTCAGGTTGAAGCCTTGACCCTCCACTCTCACCACCTTTTCTGCTCCATCTGTGACTAACCACACCCCAAGTGCTGACAGCAACCAGATCGGTAACTCCAACCCAGCCCTGGACAGTCCCTTGCTACTGGGCGTCTCCTCGTGGCCCCTCACACCTAACATCTCCCAAATGAAGACAATCATCTTTCTCTTTCCTCCTGCCCACCCCCATCACCCTGGAACGCTCCACCTGTGTTCCTTTCCTCAGTGAGGGCCAGTGATGTCCACTCAGTTACCCAAGGAGTCGCACTCCATTTATCCCTCTCTCCACGTCCAGTTGGTTACTTCACCCCCTTAATATCTCTTGGGTCAGTTCACTTTTCTTAATCTCCACCACCCCATCGCCTCTTGCCTGGATGATGGCAGCAGCTTCCCAACCCAAATCCCTGCCTTCCATGGTGTCTCATCACCTTCATACAGGGTTCAAACCCCACAGCCTGGCATTCAAGGCCCACTTCCCCCTGCCTCGTCTCCCCATCACCCTGCCCTGGGGCTAAGCCAAACCACTGTGGCTCCTTAAAGGTGTCACGTTCTTGGGTTTCCATCTCCATACTTTTGCTCATGTGTCCTTCATTGGAATTCTCTTCCCTCACTTCCTTATCCTTGGAGATCTAGCCCACATGTCTCCTCTGAGAAGCCTCCCAGCTGGGTTAGAGGCTCCTGTTCTGGTCTCCACATCACCCATCTACTCATTCGTCCATTAGGTTATAAGCATTTTATGGGCAGGGTCTGGGTGTTTCATTTTATATCCCTGGTACTCAACACATAGGTGCTCAAAGACTCGTTGGGAGAATACACAGCTGCAGGAAAGCCTCTCCACAAGGCTGTGCTGAGACGAGACTCGAGCATGCTGTTCTAAGGACAGAACCAAGCCTGGGGGAGGCAGCTGCTGGCTCTATTTAGGAAGCACTTGTGGAGGGCGTGAGCCATTTGTACGCTGTGGCAGGCCCAGGCCAGATGACCACCGGGGGCTGCTGAGGAAGGCGGAAGCCCAGGAAGGCAGAGAGGGGAAGTGAGCTTTCAGCTCTTGGGGCCAGATTCTAGGTCAAGTCCATTCTGATAAATAGCTCCATGCAAATCTCCATGCAATGAAAAGATTTTCCATCCCTCACCTGGTCACTAACAGGTGATGAAGCAAAGATCACCCCATTCATAGCCGCATCCTTCACAATGGCCAAAAGGTGGAAACAAGCCTAGTGTCCATCGACATATGAACAGGTCAACAAAATGTGGTCTATCCACCCTAAAAAGGAATGTAGTTCTGAGACATGCTACAACATGGATGAACCGTGAAGACATCATGCTAAGTGAAATAAGCCAGACATGAAAGGACGGATATTACACGATTCCACATATATGAAATATCCAGAGTAGGCAAATTCACAGGGACAGAAAGTAGATCAGTGGTCAGCAGGGGCTGGGGGAAGGGGGAACGGGGAGTTTTTACGAAGGGTAAAGAGTGGTTTGGAGCCATGGAAACGGTTTAGTCATGGAAGTTGGTGATGGTAGCATAACATTGTGAATGTAATTAATGCCACTGAATTGTGCACTTAAAAATGGTAAACACTGGGAGGTGGAAGTGGCTCAAATGCCTGGGCGTCTGTCTCCCATATGGAGGGACCTGGGTTCGATCCCCGGGACCTCCTGGTAAAAATAAAAAAAATAGAAAAATAAAAAAATGGTAAACATGGCAAATTTGATGTTTTATATATATATGTTACCACAATGAATAAAAAGAAGGTTCAATCCCCAAAGAGTCCATCTCACTCAAATCGAGTGGTAAGCTGGTCTTTCATCTCTCACCTGTGGGGCCTGCTCACACTCCCATAGGCACCTTCCAAGAGGTCAAGTTCTGTCCCCCTCCCCCCATTGGGGCCAAGACACTTCCCTAACAGCCTCTCCAGAGCTTTCCCTGATGCCGGGCTGTGGCAGTAGCCATTCGGCCTTGGCTGGCGGCTCTGGTTAGCAAGAGGTCCCGCTTCCAAAGGAGCCTTGACACCCCTGGGGTCCTTCAAAACACAGGCTTTGAGCTTTGACTAACAGACCTGGATTCAAATTCTACCTTCGTACCACCTACGTGGCAGAGTTTTCTCAGTGGTTAAACATCCTGCCTCTCCTGAAGGGCTGTTGTCAGGACAGAGGTATAAAGAGCTCCCTTGGCTCTTGATATAAAATATGGAGCTACATGATTTTTAAGAAGAATGAGTCTAAATATATCTGCCTGAGCTCCAACCAGCAGTCCTGCTTTTGCCCACCTACTCTCTGTTCTTCTTGCTGAGTTCCTGAGGGTCCGCCCAGGGAGGAGGAGTTTGCAGGTCCCCTGCCTCTCCCCTGCCCAGAGCTGCAGGTGCTGGCCGGGAAAGGGCTGGTCATCCAGGGCCGCTGCCTGGCCACAGGCTGTACTCTTGACCTTGGCTTGGGCTCTCACCACGCAGCCCTGGAGGAGACCAGGCATCCCCGCCGAGGCTGCTGCTCAGCCCTGGCCCTAACATGCCCTTGGGAACTGCCCGGGGGGTCTTCCTGAGTGTGCAGAATCCTTTGCTTTCCCAGTACTTTCATAAGCGTGTCTGGGAGTTTCCACCTTGAACCTGCGTCTCTGTTCAGCGTCCACTGCTTCTCGGCCTCCTGACCCCACTGCATTTCTTTACTCCAGAGCCTCCTCTGTGAGCAGCTGCACTGGGTCTCCCCTGGCCCTGTGGGCCCTTTATTCTCTCTCTGGGGCTTGTGCCTTGCCCAGGGAGCTGGGGGCGAGGGGCCACGTGGAGACCTCTCTCGTGCCACCCTTGCGGGCCCTGTGGCCAAAGGCTCACAGACACTCCAAGCTGGACCTTTCATGACACAGGCACGTTTCTGCCCCCCACGGCCTGGGGTATTGGCTGAGCCCTCCTCTCCTGCCACTCAGAAAAGTCCCTTCCTATAGGTCAAGCCTCTGCCCGCCCCCTCACCCGAGCATCACCCCTGTCTGCCCATCTGGCCGGAGCTGGTACCGAGTGGCATCTCTGCAGGAATCCGGCAGAGGGACCTGGGCCAAACTGCGGCGTCCCCCGCCCCTCCGCCCGCCAACCCTGGCGGCCCTGCCGCTGTTGCCAATTGTTAGGCCCGCGCGGGCAGACAGTGGGCAATTCAGCACGCAGGCCTTCTGAGCACAAGCCCTGTGCTGTGCCTGAGCTATTCAGCGTGGGCAGAAAAGGGTAACCTAGGCGCGCAGGATGCACGTTAACCCTCGGTGACTGGCGTCGGGGAAACTTCCTGCAGCTTGCACGCCCCACCCCGCCCCTGCCGCCTCCTGGGTCAGGCGGCCCCAAGGGTGGGAAATGGAGCCCGCAGCTGGCAGAGAGTGGGGCTCAGCAGCCTGAGCGGAGACCTCGATGCTTCAAGATCAGGAACGTGAGGAGTAGGCAGGAGAGCATACTACCCCCGTGGCCCTTTTTCCTGCCCTCCCCCACCTTGTCCTCCATCTGAGCCACCCCCCACGGTCCAGCACCTTCCCGAGGCAGGTTTTTTAGAGATGCCCCGTGCCAGCCTCTTTCTCTCCTTCTCTTGCCCCCCTATTAGAAGCTGGGGGCCAGCTGGTATCCACATCCTGGCTGTGACCCCGAATTGCTTGCTTGGCTCCTCGGAGGCTCCATGTCCTCATATCTCAAAGGGGATCATGATAGCACCTTTCTCATGGGCTGCTGGGAGGGGGAGATGAGATTGGCGCCAGAAAGCACAGTGCCTGGCACGTGGCACATGCTCACAGAGGTTATTGGGCCTGCTCTTCAAGTCAAGGTTTCCGCAACACAGGTCTTTGCCTTGGAAACTCCGCAGGACCCTCCAGAGCCTTCTCTCCCAGGTTCTCTGCTCATCTGTGCTATATCCGTGGACCAGTGTGAGTCCAGCTCTCAGGTGTGCCACCTGATCAAGGGATGTCATTCAGAGTCTTCACAGAGAATCCCAGGCCAGACATTTTCTGATACTAGATGCACTGAGAAGCCCCCTGCTTCTTTATTGCTATGCCACCTGATGAAATGTTTTCATTTAATTTCTGCTGACAGGTTACTGGTTTTTGTATCCATTTGGGGGGAAACTGACACAATTTTTCTTTAGAAGACTCTTTCTACAGATAGGCCTCGTTTAAACATTTCTGTGATATGTGTTTCCAGAAACTCAGGACCAGAGGTAGCACTGAGGGTCCTGGCCTCCAGGATCCATGGGAGCAAGTCAGGAAGGAACCTGGCTTTACCTGTGGTGAACGACGTGAAGAGTCGGACGTTGCCCTGGGCAAGGGTTCGGTAGTAGGACCAGCTGAGGTACAGCAGCAGGGGCATCCAGACGATGGGGACGCTGTACCTGCAGGGGTGCATCGGGGTGAGAGAGGCATGTGCAGGGGCTCGAGAGTTCCAGCCAGCACACACCTCTTGGCTAGAGGGGGGACAATATGACCCCCAAGCACAGGCAGAAAGCATACAGAGACCTGGGGTCAAAGAGACTCTGAGGGGGGCTAGAAAAGAGGAGAGAGGCTGTGAGTTCCCTGCCACTGTCTTCTGAGTTATTGGCAGAAAGGAACAGTGTAACTTTGGCAACTGACTCCGAGCCCCTGGATACACTCTGACTCCTTGTGGCAGAGGAGCCAATTGCAGGTAAAATTGTCACTGAGGCATCAGTGGCTGGAAAACCCTGATAGCAGTCTGGAATAAACAGGGTGGCATTCAAAGTGGTTCCTGGCTACGTGTTGGGTTGTCATCCATGCAGTGGACAAAAGCATGCATGGGAGTGGACTGGGCCTAAGGCATGCTCCACCCTCCCCAAGAGCTTACAGCACAGCCCTGCGCTCAGGGAAGGGACCTGGCTGCCCCTTCTCCTTCCATGTCTGACTGGCACTATCAGGAAAGAAGGATAGCCCACTATGGGCAAAGAGCAGGGCTCACCAGACAGTCTTGGAGAGGGCTTCTATGACGTCTGAGTGGAAGAGGCGGATGGGCCTGGTCACGGGTTGCTGGACCCACTCATCGTACTTCTCTCCCAAGTGGCCCACCTGCCACAGTAGGGGCTTCTGCCAGTCCACCAGGTCCTGCAGGAGACAAGGCCCAAGGGCACACGTCCACGCTCCCATCTCCTGGTTATAGCATCGCAGCCCCTCTCCCCTCGCCCCTGTGGTCGGTGTGGGGCTCCCCCCTCCTGGTCAAGTGATTCAGAACTGACGTCCCAGCCCCTGCCACAGTGATGAGGTCCAGGTCAGACCATGAGCCGAGCTGATCGGACCCTCTCCTCCTGCCTGAGGACCCTGCCAGCACAGAGGAAGGCCAGGCCCAGAGCGGGAGACAGAACCTTGGGGGGCCACTGAGCACCCAGATCCAGCCACATCTGAAGCTTGAAGTCTTCCCCGGGACTCCTCAGGTACAGGAGCCAATGTGTCTGTGCCAGGAATGAAATGGGCCCTTTCCCCGTCACTACAGGCTTTCTTCTTGGCATTGGCCTGGGCAATTCATTCGTTCATCCACTCAAACACCCACTCATTCAACAACTTGCTTACTATTTCATAGGAATACACTTCTATGCTAGGTGCTGGGAAGAATAAGCAGTTATGTAAGAGACCATCTTTGCTGTGTATAGCTCAGTGTGTTAGATTCCAGAGTCAGGCCTGGGTACAAACCTTGGCTTCACCACTTGCTGTGTGGCTTTGGGCACATTACTTGACCCCTCTGAGCCCATCTCCCCAGCTGTGAACCCATCTTTAGTAATAATGGTGCCTGCATAAAGTGCTCGGCAAGAGGAGATGTGCCAGGCAAGACAGTTTGGTGGGGACGCGAGGCAGGCTGAGAATGGGGGGCAAGAACGATTGGTGCAAATGCCTGGGCCAGGGGCTGCGGAGAAAGGCTCTGCTGAGGAGCTGGGCTGGGGCTGGAGCTCACAAAACATGGAGGACGTGGGGAAGGGGAAAGGGGAAGGCAGGTAGGGGATGTGGGCAGAGACGTGAGGTGACTGTGGTTCATCCGTTGTCTTGACACTGGTTTGGGGGCAGCAGGAAAAAAAGCTGCTGAGGGTTTTAGATAATAGCACACCCCACACTGGGTTCAGGAGCTGGCGCTTCGCCCTCCAGCCCTGTTGACTACAAGGTGGGGACATGTGAGCACCCCAGGGGTACACTCCGGCCGATTCCCAGAGGATGGGAAAAAAATAGCCTCTGTTTCTACTTGTGACATATTTATCTCCTCTTTAAACCATTTCTGAATGTTTTCCACTGCGTATAATAGAGGAGTACCTTACCACATGCAAACAATTTATAAATAATTAAAACATACATACAGGGAAGCGGCTGTGGCTCAATCAGTAGGGCTCCCGTTTACCATATGGGAGGCCCCGGGTTCGGTTCCCGGGGCCTCCTGGTGAAGGCAAGCCCGCCCGCACGGTGTGGTTAGCTGACCCAGCGAGCGCAAGCAGCAAGGGGGGGATAAATGAATAAATAAATAAAATCTTTAAATAAAAAAAACAAAAAAAAACAAAAAAAACATACATACAATGGAGAGTGTGTTTGAAAGTTTTACTCATAGGGATGTGAGATCAAAAAAGTTTAGAGGCCTCAGCTCTGGGCAGCGGGTGTCCTTGAAGACTTCTGACTGCCCAGTGTATTGAGAAAGATTAATCTGGATCAGTAACAGAAAGGTGAAGAACAACCACCCTGGAGGAGGGGGACCCTCGCCTAAGCCTGGCTCTGCCTTTTGTCAGCTGTGGGCTCAGTCCTGGCCCCACCTCCTGGAGGCCCCCTGTTTTCTGTCTGGAAAGCTGGGTGTGCCTCCACCCACCACACACACGAGGACAGAGGAGAGGTGGGCAGCGGTTGCTCAACAAATCTGTGCTGCAGGCGACGAGGGAGGCGGCGACAGGAAAGGCCAGGAGTGAGAGATTAAGTAGGGAGAAAACCCTGGAGCCAGGGAAAGAGAGCCCACAGCGATTCTGGAAATCTGCCTCCTTCCACGGCCTCCGGGCCACGCTGGCTCAGCCCCAGCAGGTCCCCTCGCTCCACTATCACCCCCTTGGGGTAGGGGTCCCACGGCAAGCAGGGAAGGTCAGCAGACAAGCTCTCTGTGCCTGCCGCCAGGGGAGAGGCCCAACGAGGTTGTGGTCCCTGCCAGGTGGACTTGGCAGGTCCCAGGTGCTGGCTGCCTTCCTGCAGCAGGGGGCCACTTCCTGCTGCTCAGGTTGGAAGGACACCAGGTCAGACCGGAGCCATCCCATCCAGCACCAGCCAAATCAGGCAGCCAACCAAGCCAGCTGGGCCGCTGCTTCCTCCCTGGCCCCAGTCCCCATGCCTCCTTGGCCTCATCCCTTGCAGACCCTCGCAGCAAATGGACTCAGGCTGCCTCGCTCCTTCCACTCCTTGCCCTGGATTTCGAAGCAGGCACAGGCATGCATGTGGCCGCTCTCTCCAGGAAAAAGAACTGGAGGAACCAGCTAGTGGCCTGTGTTTACACCTTATCTCACAGCAGCCTGCAGAGCCCCACCTCGGAAGGGTCACGGTCAGGGCCACGGTGAGAGCTTGAAGTTCTGTCCCAACGGCATAACAGTGAGGGCAAACCTGGAGCATGCGTTACGTGCCAAGATGGTTCTTAACCCTTTACGTGTATTAAATCATTCGATTTGCACTGTACCCCTAACTAGGTAGGTACTGTTATCCTCATTTTGCAGATGAGGAAACAGAGGCTACGTAACTTGCCCAAGATTACCCAGTTATGCCTTCTTGATGAATTAGCCCCTTTATCACTGTGAAAGGCATCTTGATCCTGGGTGACATTCCTTGGCCTGAAGGCTGCTTTGTCTGATATGAATAGAGCCACCCAGGCTCCCTTAGCTTGCATAGTATATCCTCCTCCACCCTTTTTCTTTCAACTTGCCTGTGTCTTTACATTTAAAGTACCTCCCTTGCAGAGAGCATTTAGTTGGGTCTTGCTTTTTTTTTTTTTTTGGAGGTACTCGGGCCAGGGATTAAACCTGGGACCTCGTATATGGAAAGCCAGTGCTCAGCCACTGAACTATACCAGCTCCTTGCTTTTTTTTAAAAATTTTAATCCAGTTAGTCTCAGCCTTTTAATCGGAGTGTTTAGTCTATTTACTTGCTGTTTGTCTTGCTATTTGTTTTTTATTTGTTTCCTTGTTTTTCCTTTCTTGTCTTGTTTGCATAAATCAAGTATTTTATAACATTCCATGTTATTTCCTCTATAGGCATTTTTTGCTTTGCCCTTTAAAGTGGTGGCTCTAAGGATGATAACCAGAATTCTTAACTTAACACCACTTACCTACTAGTGTGCTGGTTTGAGTCTTTTGTGGACCCCAGAAAATCCTGTGCCCATTCCTGTGCCTATAAACCCATTGTAGATGGGACCTTTTGATTAGATTCAGTTAAGGGACCTTCCTTTTGATTAGATCACTTCAGTAGGGCATGACCCAGGATAGGTCTTAATCCTCTCCCTGGAGTCCTTTATAAACGGAGGAATAAAAAGCCGCAGACACAGAAAAAAGCTGCAGAGACAGAGAGGGGAGAGATGAGAAGACCCTGCCATGTACCTGATCACCCACAGCTGAACTTGGGGAGAAATTGAGCCTGGAGGAGAGGGCAGAGACCGGCAGAGCTACTCTCGTACCTTGCCACGTGGCAGGAGTCCCGGATTGTAGGCAGCTGACCTTTGGGGAGAGAGCTTCGCCTGATACCTTGATTTGGACTCTTTCATGGCCTCATAAGTGTAAGCTTTTAACCTTTAAGCTTTTAAAACCCACCGTAAAAGCCAACTTGTTTCTGGTCTGTTGCATTGGCAGCCTTTAGCAAACAAAATTCCCTAGTTTTTATGTGTCCCATTTTTGCATGTTACACATGACGTTCCTCTGTCACCTCTTGTATACTTAATCCACACTTTACTATTGAGCCAATGAAAGTTTCCAGCTATAGCGCGGGGATGTGGCCAGGCGGCTGCTTTTCTCAGCCTAGTAGTGGTTTGGGTGAATTTTCACCTGTGAATCCATTTTATTTCATAGAGCAAGTAGGAAGCAGCATAGGACTCACAAGCTTAATTCAGTTGAGACTCAACAAGAAACGACCACGTGAGCAGCAAGCAGTGACTCTAACTCTATTGTAAAGGGGACAGGACAAAAGGACCGGGCACTTGGGGAAAGCTGGAACTAGACTGCCGGAGGTGCTGGCTACAGGCACGGGAGGCAGAGACGGGGGGTTTATAAGTTTGGGGGAACAGAGCCCCTGAATGCAGGGGTCTGTCGTTCGGCTTCCTGCTGCCCTTTGGGCACGATACCAGTTACTCCCTGGGCGCACCAGCCGCCACTGCCACATAGTACAGATGGCGCACTTGCGGTCTAGAGTCGGTCCCAAGGCTGCCTCCGACGTGCTTGCTGGCCCTAAAGGACCTCAACCCCGAGTTAGGGTCAAGTCCAGTGTGCGCCGCTGTGCCCAGGGAGGAGTCCCCTCAGTCACCTGAGCCGGCACCTGTCATTCCACCACCAGCGCCCCAGGCCTGCACTGCAGCTGTTCTGTTTCAGAGGCAGGCAGTGAGCCCTCTGGGCACATACGGAAATCCAGGCCCTGTCACCTCCTCCGGGTTTACGGATGAGCGGCTCCTGAGATGGGGTTGGCTGGTGCTGGAGTGGGAGCATCCCTTCCTCTCCTACCTCCACTCCCCAGCGAGTGGTACCTCCTCACAGTTTCCACTAGCTGGGGTGCTTGTCCCATGTGCCCGAGCTTCATTTAAACAGCACAGGAGCAGACAGGGGTCCTTTCTCCATTCCCTCCCAGATGCGATCCCTGAATGAGAAAGTCTCCATAGGTGCTGACATGTCACCGCTTCTCACCTGCCGAGCCTTTCCCACAGGGCAGCTGGCTGGGAACTGGTTTTTGAGAGGGGAGGATGGCAGGAGATGACAGCTCAGGCTCCAACCAGGTGGGAAGGGGCCCAGATAAATTTTGCTGCCTACTCCACCTGGCCGAGGGCCACTATGCTCCCCTAACTGTCCACACAAAGACCCCTTCCTCCAGAGCCAGCTTGGTGCTGGCCCCTTCTCAACCCTTACTTCCATAAGGTGTGGGGGACACAGAGAAGGTACCAGCAAAGGCCTGGCAGCCTCTGGGGGTAGGGGGGTTGGTTCGGGGAGGGGGAAGAGGAGAGGACCAGGCCACCCATCACACCTCCAATTCCCAGGCTTCTGGGGGCTTCTAGAGCTACCCTCACAATAATTCACTCAATCCTCCTTTTAGAGCCGTGGAACCGGATGCTCAGAGAGGGCAAGTCATTCATTCAGGATCACCCAGCTAAATCTGGGCTATATGGATGAGAGTGAGGACATACCCAGAAACCACTCTGGGGTAGGCTCATTGGAGGGGGTTTCTTTGGTGAATGCAAAGACCCTGAGCAACACGCTGGGCCCAGGAAGCAGATGTAGGTCGGAGTGAGTTTGGCCAAAACACCTTCCCCATCCAGTGCCTGTGCTGCCCTGCATACCTCCCAGCCAGCTCTGCCCCTGTACCCCTCCCCCAGCCAGCTCTGCCCTCCTGTACCCCTCCCCAGCCAGCTCTGCCCCCTGCACTCCTCCCCAGCCAGCTCTGCCCTTCCCCCTCCCTGCCAACAGAGGGGGAGGGCCTCCCCTTTACTATGCCAGGAATGCAGCTTGCAGCAGGGTCCAGCAGATAGAAAGATCAGCCTGACAGAGAGGGTGGGTGGAGGACATGTACCAGGGGAGGGGCTCTCCTGCCCCCCACCCACTCCCCAGGTCCCTTCCTCCTGGGCAGCAAGGGGCTAGGTGGCACAGAACACTTCCCTGGGGCAGCCCCAGCCCAAGAGTGGGGAGCTCAGAAGCTGCTTCTCCCAGATGGGGCAAATGTGAGGAGTTACTTGGTGCCAGCGCCTCCTCCCACTGCTGTGGCCATGAGCTAAGGCAATTGTTTAAAGAAATGTCCATCCAAAGCCCAGAACACACTGCACCAGGCGGCTTTCTGAGCCAGGGAGGCGCAGGATGGGGCTGGCAGGGGCTGGCAGGGAGGGGCGCCATGACAAGAGTCTGGCCACTGTCTCCAAGACCCCGGCCTGGGCTTGGGCTGCATGCCCGGTTTTCTTCTTCAGCCTCAATTTTGAGAGTCAGGACCCGCCACTACCTCATTTGACAGACGAGGACACTACGGGGTAGTTGCAAAGTTGCATGAGCTGCCGGTGGGATCCGAACCCAAGCCATCTGGAAGAGGCCGGACCCTGGGGCCATGGAGACCCCAGCACAGAGGCTTCAAGGACCTGGCGGGGGGGGGGGGGCGTCTAGTACTGTGGGCAGTGGGGCCCTTGGCGTGGGCATGGGCGGCTGCAGGTCCTCCAGTGCAGTCTACCTGGGGGTGCCCAGCTGCAAAGGCTCAAGTCCACAGGGGCGGTTCGGCACAAACTGCTCCCACTCCCGCACCCCATAACACCCCCTCACCCCCAGACCAGGAGGCTGGAGAGGAGGCCTTGGGCTCACCCCACCGAGGGTTCAGGGAGATGAGAGTGGATGGGGAGCAGAGGTAGAAGGGACAACGAGCTGGCAGGCTTCAGCCCTTGGCGCTCTTCTCAGAGCTGAGGGCGCCGCCCTGCCCTTGTCCTAAAGCAGGCCTTCACCCGGTGCCTTTGCTGATAACACCTCCTGACAACCTCACACAACAATGGCAGGAATCGTTTCCTCCATTTACTCATGGAGAAAATGAGACCCCGCAGCTGCCTGTGGCCCCCAGGGCCTCCCCCACCTCCCAGGCTGCCCTGGCCACTGCCCAGCCCACCTGCCTGGCTCTGCCCTGGGGGAGCTTTCAAGGTCTGGAGGTTTCACGGTCTCAGGGAGGTCCCTATGGATCCTTCCAGACCCCGACTCTCAGGGGAGAAGCTGCTCCAGGGCAGAAAAGAGGCCAGAGCGGTGGGTGGCCGAGGAGGCAGAGGAATGGGGACAAGCCTTGCTGCACCTCAGAGTCAAAGTAGGTCCCCCCGAGGCAGGCCGCCAAAATGCCACTTCCCGGCATTCCGGGGGACCTATCCCAGGCCCCGAGAGGGCAAGAGGTGTAGGCAGCACCAAGGCCTCCAGCAGGCCCCAGGAGCAGCCCTGATGTCAAGGCAGTGGGGGGGGGGACGGGGTTGGAGAGCCTGCTGCTGCGTTTTGTTGGGGCTGATGCCTCCACCAGTTGAGGGAACTGGCGGCCCTGTTGGAACTGGAGGGAAGCAGGTTCCACTGGAGCCCGGGAGCCTGAGGGCGGCTTGGCAGGGGGTGGGGCTGGATGTGGAAGCGCCACCTGCCTGAACCTGCTCAGCCACCCCACCTCCCGGCCCAGGCCTCCGGGTCTTAATTCTTGGCCAGTTGGTGACGCCTCCCAGGACGCGTGCAGGGGGACTGGGGAGGGGGGGATAAGGGCTCAGCTAACTGGCAGGGTGACCCTATTCCTCAGCAGTGAACTAAGGGTAATTATGACTTTTATCTCATCAATCAGATAATAGAGAAGACATTTAAAGGCTTGGCAGAGTGTCTGACCTGGGAAGAGTTCAGTAAAAGAAGCATCGATTATTAGAATGTGGCACTAACCCTGCTGCCCAGGGGATCTGGGCAGGGACCTTCTGCGAAGGTCTCACAGCCTCACATCTGTTCAACCTGGTCCCCTGAGGCTGGCAGGGGTGGAGATGGCCAGTAGGGTTGGGCTCTGAAAAGGACACAGTGCAGTGACTAAAAGAGGCCATGGGACAAATGGGACAGGTGTGCCCAAATCAGGAGCAGTGGGCAGCTCCAGCCCCTGTGCTGGGGTGAGCCCCAGGCCGGCTCGGGTTCCGGAAATGCGGGGGATGAGACTCGTGGTTCGAGGAGTTACAAGGTGGTCTGTGCTCCCACAGGGAAGCCTGGTCCTGCTTGGCCAGGTGACAGAAGGGATGCCTTAGAAACCGTCCTAGAGAATTCCATGCAGAGACGGAGGTGGGAGTGCTGCCTGACCTCTAAGCAGGGCGGACACCCAATGTTTGCTGGAGGCCCTTCTGCCATCTTTTCAGAACCCTTCTGCTCTCTGCCCTGGCATCCCCAGCCCTGTCTCCCCACACTCTCCAGCACACCCCGTTCTGTGCCCAGCTCCTAGGGCTGGGGAGGCTGGGCCGCGGAACGCTTGGAGGACTCAGCTGGGAGGCATCGCATGAACGGCTAACCCTGGCAAGTCCCTCTGCCCAGGTAATGTGGCAGCGAATCCACCCCAGGCCTGGAGCCCTCTGGGCCTCTCTCCACAGCTCTTCAGGGTCCAGGCCCACTGGACCTCCCCCCCTCCTGGGTCTGATGCAGGGGAGCAGCCTTCCCGCTCCAGGGCTGACGTCAGACAAGGCGAGGCAGTCTCACCCAGCAGCTCCACCTGCCCCAAAGGAGGGGTTTGACCACATGGCGGATGACACAGGAGTAAGACGTTTCTGGAAGCGAGGAGGGAAGGGAGGGAGGCAGGCCTGGTTCATCCTCCCTGGGAAGTTCAGCTCCCAGGGCTGGGGCTTCTCAGGGCGGCTGGGGAAGCGCCAAGGCAGACCTGCACCCACTCCAGTAGGGTGCGGACTCCCTGCCATCTCGGCCAGCTTTTGTCCCTGTATCCCAGGGACACAGGGGAAGGAGGGAGGGGGAGAGAGAGTGTGTGTGAAAGAGAATGACGTGGGGAAGGTGAGTCAGTGGCGGGGCCTGGGCCAGCTGGCGGGGGCATTTGCCTCCCTCCTTGGCTTGGTGCATTGAGCTTCGTGGGCTTTCGTCTTCCCCAGTGTGGGGGTCAGCCTTGAACCTGCAGCTCGGGAGCTGTGGGTGGAGCCTATCCCAGAGCAGGGCTGGCAACACTGAACCGGTCTCAGGGAACGGCCCCCTCCCCTCCAGGATGGTTCTTTCCATGCCACTCTGCCCCCAGTGGCTGCCCCACCTTTGTCCAGCTCTGTTCAGCAATCTCTTTAGGGCATTTCCTGTCCAACATTTCCTAAGCCAGGCTACAGACGCTAGCCCCAAGTACCGTTCCTCAGCTCTTCCTTCTTGGACAACCCACAGCCCACACACAGCCTGGCTGGGGACATGGCCCAGGCCCCTCTCTGGTGCCCTCCCTATTCCGAACTCCTCTCTTCTTCCTCTGCAGCTCCTCCTTTTCCAGGGTGACGTCCTGGCACCCTCAGCTTCCAAAGTCCTTGTCTCACTTAAGCTTGCTGCCCCCCACCCCCCACCCATGTCCCCAAAGGCTTCCAGGGAAGTCCACCAATTGTACCAAGACTCCCGCAGCTGGTCCCTGGCCTGGGCACCATCCATACCCAGCAGGTAATTAATGAGCAACTGTGGCTGAGCCCAGGGGTCAAGGCCAGGAAACCCGGCAAGCCCTCTGGGAGGTGCACTGTGTGGCCTGGGCGAGCCTTGCCTCTCTCTGGCTTCTGCTTTCCTTTTGGTTACTTGGGTGCTAGACTTCACCTTCATTTCTTCTGGCTGCCAGCTGGGGTGGAAAGAACAAGGCAGACAGCTGACATGGCCTCTCTGAAGGCGATGGAGTGTGGACTCACTGTGCCCAGCTGCTCAGCTCGGGCACCCAAAGGCGCTGACCACCGCCGTGTGCTAGGTGCCACCTCCAAGTTCCTGGGGTCAGAGTCTCATGAGCCTTGGCCAAGGGGCCCAGTAAGGATCGACTTTGCAGGGTCCCCGTGTCTTCTCTGGGTTGCCTCTGTTCCTCGTACATGCCACTGGCATCCTACCGTGTTCGACTCAGTGGCGACATGCCCGTCCTCCCCATCTCTGTCCCCAGGGCCCCACACAGGCCCAGGCAGAGAGCACACGGGTCGGGTATTTATGGACATGAACACTTTGCATCTAGTGCAAGAGAAAATGCCACATCACCTTAGGAAGTCCCACGACCCAGGCTTCAGGGAAACGACACCCACTCCTCACTCACTCCAGAGCTCCCAGGCAATCTGCCTTTCCCTCCTCCCCCACTTATAGCTTACATGTCCACCTGTGACTCTCAGCTTCTCCAGGCCTCCCCTAAATAACAAATGGAGTCTGCTTTATGACAGCAAATGCTGGCCTTTACACACCAAGAGAGGTTTGCAGGAGGGCTCTGCAGACCCCTTCGGCTTTCTCCAAACTCGTGGATGCCTCCACCCCTCCCCCACTGGCCTCAGCAGGCTCCCAGACCCTGGGCCAGCCAGAGACTCTCCCAATGGGTTGTGGGTGTCTAGGGCAGCTCTGCCTTGTGCACTGGCCAAGCTGGGTACAGCTGGCCCTGCTGACCCTGTCATCGTCCCCTTCCCAGCTGGAGGGGTCCTTGGGGAAGACCTCTTCCTCTCCAGGGGTGTTTGGGGGCCTGGCCATGGACACAGACCACCCTCTGTACAGTTTCCCCAGCTTTCCACAAATGATGCACCCACTGCAACCTCCTGCCTGGCTTTGCTGGCCCAGTCACACTTGTGAGGTGTGGTCACCTGCTGGCCCGTCTCTAGCTCCCCTGGGCTCCCAACAACAGCACCATGGCCTCTGGCTGTGCATCCCTCTCCTGGCCCCTGGAAGCCCCGACCCCCACCCACTCTGTCCCGTGCCAGGTACCTTCTCCCAGTCCACCACTTTGAACCTTGGTTCCATTGCAGGGTCAGTCTTCTGAGTTTCCGCAGAGGCTACAGCCCCATTTTCCGTGCAGCCCTGGGAAGAGAAGACACGAGATGACTGCTTCAGTGGGGGAGGGTAGAGAACTGAGCCCTGAGCCACCCTGGGATGAGGGAGCCGAGATGGTGGGAGCCCCATGGGTGGGGCAGGTCAGGCAGAAATCGAGGACACTGAGTGCTTTTGAGAGCAGGTGGGGAAACGGATGTGGCTCAAGCGAATGGGCTCCCATCTACCACATAGGAGGCCCAGGATTCGATTTCTGGGGCCTCCTGGTGAAGGCGAGCTGGCCTGCAGGGCAAGCTGGCCTGAGCAGAGAGCTGGCCCATGCTTTCCACAAATGGCCTGCGTGGAGAGCTGGAGCAGCAAGATGACAACAAAAAGAGACACAGAAGAGAGACAATAAGAGACACAGCAGACCAGGGAGCTGAGGTGGCGCAAGAGATTGAGCGCCTCTCTCCACTCCAGAAGGTCCCAGGATTGGTTCCTGGTGCTGCCTAAAGAGAAGATAAACAGACACAGAAGAACACACAGAGAGCAGACAGTGAGCGAAAAAACAACAAGGGGTGGGGGTGGGGGGAGAAATAAATAAATCTTTAAAAAACAACAGCAAAAACGAAAGAGGCAGGAAGTTCTGGGAGGGGAAACACCCTGGCTGAGAGAATAGAGGGAAAGGAGAGCAGTAAGTGGGGGTGCTGTGGGAAAGGGGGTCCCATTCCAGGCCCCAGGCAGGTGTCAGGCACCGGGAGCCGCAGGGTGGCACCTAGGCAGCTGGCTGCGGGCACCGCCCCGTGCCTGGTGACCACCCCGCCTCCCTCCCTGGTTAACTCAACAGAGCCCGCAGGTCACAGGCTGGGGCAGCCAGCACCACGTGCCACAAGAAAGGAAAGCAGCGAGGAACGGGGAGACGGCCCCCTCCAGCAGCCCCATGTCTGGGTCAGCTGCTACACGTGGGGTGAGCTGGCAGAAGAGGGCCACAAGGTTAAAGCGGACTAGGAAAGGGGTAAAGTCAGAAGGAAATGGAATGTGCTGGGAAAATCACCCAGCCCGAGCCGGCTCTGACGTTCCACGGGGTGGGGCCAGCACCAAAGTCAAACTCCCGCTTGTCTGCTGGGGGGGTGGGGAGAACACTGGCCCGTGGGGCTGCCCTCTGAGCACCAGCCACTGAAGGAAGCCCGTGGCGCTCGGAGGGGCCCTTGGAAGCTGGGAAATGCAAAGGGACTGGGGAGACCATTGGAGCAGGCAGTTGGGGTCTCTGTTGCCACAGCTCTTACATTTTCTGCTTCCAGGTGAACCTGATGATGACTGTGACCACGTTGGTGTTTCGTGGGAAAACCCACATGTAACCCAAATAAAAGCGGGTTTTTGTGGCCCTGCCTTGCTCTGTGTCTCTCGGAATTTTCAGTCTGTGTCACCAGGCAGATCTGAATTTGAAATGAAAAAACAACTCTGCTGCTCCCTTGAGGGCCAGAGGGGATTTTATAGCACATCATGTGTGAAACCCCTAAAGATCCAACAGGAACCCAGTTCCCTTTATCCATGTCTGCAGCTTGATAACCTGCTCCCTTCCAATTCTCTTTTTTGCCCTCCAAACACCCCCCGAGTGTCCCTAGTCACCAGGCTGTTGATCCCTCCTCCTCCCGCATGGTTAGTTTTCTCCTGGTCCCCCCAGGTCCTGTCTGAAGTGTGGTGGGCTGCCCTTCCTCGGCACCCCTGCCCCCACTTACCACAACCCCATCTGCCTCTCAGCAACACAGAAGGATCCACTTAGGGCCCCGTCACACAGAGCAGGGAAGGAGGCATCATGCATTTTCCATGTAATGTTTTTGACTGTGCTGCACTTTTCAGACCTCCCCGAGTGGCAGACAGAGGTCTGTTTTGGGAACATCCACCTAAACAACCCCTGGGAGCCCAGGAGAGGGCATCCGCCTCATTGTCTCTGGGCGCGGGACTCCCGACCTCGACTGGCCAGCTCGAGCCGCCTGGCTGCTGGGCCGCGTTCTGCCAACTCCAGGCCTTAGGCTCGGCCGGCTGCCTCCCGCTTCTGGGTACCACTCCTGGTTCTGCCCCTTGACGACCGCACACCCGACAGACAGACAGATATCTGAGGACAGCCAACAGGCCTAGCGCCTGCTAAGCCTGCTTTTCTCCAGAGCCCTCCTGGGACACAACAGGGCCCTCCGAGCATTCCGGTTACAAGGCAGGTGTGATGGGCCCAGGAGAACACAGCAGGGCTCGCACATCCGCGTGGGGTACACCCCACTTCTGACGGTGGGAACGGAGCTCCCGCTGGCCCTTTTGGCCCCCAGCCTACGTGGCCCATGCCCTTAGCTGATGGCCACCTGAAGCTTTTCTCATGCGCTGCTGTGGGGCCAGGTGACTGGGCCTGCAGACCTGTTCACTGGAAGGCCACAAACGAGGGGGTGCTGACGACTGGCAGACCCAGAGGAGGCATGATGGGCCAGCAGTGGGCAGTGGAAGAGGGGGCGCACGAGGGTGCCCCCTGGTTCCACGTCTGCCTCGTCAGGGGCTGGTGATCTCCGTGAAGCATCACTACGGCTCCCTCCACGGGGACCTCACCCGTAGCTACTGCTTTCAGGCAGGCAGCCTGGGCACCTGCAACGCACCCCAGGCGTCCTCTTGGAAGATTCTCAAACATCTCTCTGACCCTCACCTCACTCCTTGCCCCAGGGGAGCGTTTCCAGCTGCCTGCGTCACCGTGCGACCCGAAAGCCCTGCTGCAGCGGCACCCTCTGCAGATTGACTTGTCCTTGACTTCTCTGTATTCAAGGACTTTTCACTCTATTTCCAAACACCTCTCCTGTTATATCCTGGGATTAACCCTAATTTATCCCTCTAGCCAAAAGGGACGATGTCATTTTCTAACCTGCCTTGCATTTTCCTGCTCAAATGTCACCCTGTCTAGGATGATGACAGAAGTCAATTTCAGGAATATTTGGTATGTGCCCAGCCCTCTAATTTTCCTAACAGCCAGCTTAAATAGGCACTAGTATTCCCATTGGACAGAAGAGGGAACTGAGGCACAGAGCAGTCCCACAGCTAGTGAGGGGTGGGGCCAGGGCCCGAAGCCAGCAGTTGGGACTCTGAGATACTCTCTTTACCACCATGCTTTTTCCCTAACCAGTCTGGCCAGAAACAATCTAATTTTCAAACTTTTGTAAAGTCATATTTGGCATGCATTCCACTGCCTTAGTTGTTTTTTTTTTTTTAAAGATTTTTATTTATTTATTTATCCCCCCTTGCTGCTTGTGCTCGCTGTGTCCATTTGCTGTGCTTTTTTCTGTGTCTTCTTGTCTCCCTTTGTTGGGTCGTCCTGCTGCGTCAGTTCACCGCACGGTGCGGGCGGGCTTGCCTTCACCAGGAGGCCCCGGGAATCGAACCCAGGGCCTCCCATATGGTAAACGGGAGCCCTATCGATTGAGCCACATCCGCTTCCCCTTAGTTGGTTTTTTATCATCGCCTGCTTCTTGTCTCACGTGTGGATAATTATGTGGTTTCTCTGCTGGTATTCTAGATTCCAATAGGGCAGGGACATTGTGGATTGCTGTTTCCTACGTCTCCCAGCGCCCAGGATAGGCTCTTTAAAATATGAGGTGCTCCACCAACATTTCCTCTGTGGAGCATGTTTCAATGTGGTGCCTTTGCAAAGTAGCCAGCCCCCTGAGGCTCCTGACATGGCAGGGGGCAGGGGTCTGGCTGCTGGGGGAGCCGGAAGCTCTGCAGGGTTCATGCTCCTTGGAAATGTGAAGTCAATGGGGTGGATGCAAGCATTTAGCACCACTGCATGGTGGGGAAATAGGGCTCTCTGCCTGGGGGGGGAGGGGCTGGACATCTAAAAGTGCCATCTCAGAACATAACTCTGGGATGGGGAGGACAGTGCCTGGACACAGGGTCAAAATTCCAATTCCAGAATTCCACAGATTCTCAATGCCCTTTGAGAGGCAAGCACAGAGGACAGGCACAAGCAGAACTAACGTACACAGAGACTGGTACAAGATCGCCAACATTTTGCCAAAGACATTTTTAAACACTACCATCAGCATCATTGCATAAGAGAGAGGAAATTTCAATACCAAATATGTAGGAAGTCCAGGCTTTCAGAACAAAAGGCGGTTCTTCCCAAGGAAGGGCAGCTGGCAACTTTACAATGACATAAAAAATAGGTTCTATTTTGAAATATTTACGAACGCAGAAAAATGACAATATGAAATTTTGTCCAGCGAGCATCAATTGTGCATAATTGCTTTTTCAAGCTGGTTGGTGTGGGCCTTTATAGCTGGTGTGTAACAGGAAGTAGGTCAACTGTTTGCTTTGTTCCAGCTCTAAGTTTTTACTTTAAAACTTACTGAAGATCTACTTGCACGGAGAGATGTTGGCTGAAAATGGAGACAGCCATTTCCTCCGAAGGCTTTTTCGTTTCACTTGGAATCTTTTGGGTGGAAGGAGGGAAGCAGAGTTGCTCGTGGGCAGGAGTCATGGGGGGCAGGAGGGGCTCGTTCCAGAGCAGGGTGCACAGGCTTGCACCCCCAGCAGGGAACAGCCAGGGGTTCTCCCAAGAAGCTCCCCTTGAATCAGGGGCCAGAGCCTGGCCCTGGGTGGGCGGGTGAGGATAGGAGGGGAGGAAGGAGGAGGAGAAGGGAAAAGGGATTCCTTCCTTTCAGCCCAAAGAGCCGCTGAGCAGGCGACAGCCGCCTCCTCCTCCTTCCGCCTCCACTGCCCCAGCTTAGTTACAATTTGAGGGGCTGGGGGCCACCAGGGAGTGATGCCACGAGTGACGAGTCAGGCCCTGGAGTGACCATCCCAGCCAGGCACTAGCTGCGTGACCTCCCCAGGTCTCCACCCCTCCCCGGTGAAGCCTGGGCTCTTAGCACAAGAACTCACACCCCTGACGAGAGGGGACTCCAAGGACACCAGAGCACGCACTGCGCCGACCTCCCCAGTAGCGGAAACACCTGTAATAAGGGGCACTGATAAGTGCTTCGAGGTGGAGCCCATACGTAAAGGGCAGGGGCAGGGGGACAGACTGGAATCCTCCAGAGCCGGGCTTCTTCACCTTCTTTGTTCCATGGACCCCTTACTAAGTCCACACCATACTGTGGATTATTTAATAAACATATCACACCCGCACCACACGGCCCCACAAGAATCATGGTTTTTTTAATTTTCAGGTCAAGCTCACGGGCCCCTTGCTATAAGCCCTGCTCCAGAGCATCCCTATCCCTCATGCACTGTTTTCCTGCGCCTCGTTGTGAGCTTTCAGGAGGTCTGAAAACCTCCTCCACATGCAGACAGGACAAAGACCTCCCTGGAAAGGGTCTCCCGTTCCCAGGCCGGCAGCTGCTTCCATCTGAGCCTCAGGGGCTGGGGACCAGGAACGAAGCCCTGCTGGGAGCTGCTGCCTCACGTGCTGATCCGGGCCTCGTTTTCCAGACTCCTTTGCTCCGTGTTTATTTTATAGTTGAGCTGGGCTCACCTTGAATTCCACAGGCAAACACCATCCATGACTCAGAAGTATTTTAAAGGTCATTCTTGGGAACGAGGGTGCAACCCACACTTTCAAACACTTTATTTATTTTTTAAGTTTCCTGGAAACTTCCATAATGTATTATTTAAAAGACTCCTACTCCTGGAAGCCTGCCAAAGGGACCTTTAAAATCCAAAATGCATCTGCTCATGAAGCATCCGTGTGCCCTTTTTTTGGGAAATTGCTCTGGGTGACGCCTTTGGACTGAGTCAGTTTCAGTGTTTGGTAAGGGAAATGAGTAATTTGCTAGTCAGACACACACTGGCTTTCCCCAGAACCGTCAGCCCACGGACTAACGAGGGAGGCTGGACAGGGAGTGGCCAGCACACCTGGGTCAGGGGGTGGCTTTCTCAGAGAGCCCACCTGAGGGACACAAGACTGTCCTAGAGCAAGGAGAAGCATGCTGAAGGCTGAACCCCACGGCCTGGCCACCCTGAGCCCTCCACCTCCGGGGGACAGGCGGGAGACACCTTCCTTTTGTGGGCAGGTCCGTGGCCCTGTGGGGAGGGGCCTGGCATGTGTGGGGGCTGAAGGCATCTAGCGCTCCTCATGCGTCTACTTCTTGGTTTTCTCCCAGGCTAGGATGCAAGCCCACCGAGGCTGGAGATCCTGCTTGTCTCCCTCGCTGCTGAGTCCCAGTGCCTGGCACAGGTTTGGCACGCAAATGACTACATTACTGAGTAGAGGGGAGGCCTCTTTCCGATCTGAGGGCCCAGGCTTGGGGAAGCCATCAAAGTGTGGGAGGGGTACACAGAGCCGCCTCAGTACCTTCCACAGCTGGCGTCTACTCGAGGGAGAAGGTCAGGCGCAAGGAATGGCCAACGTGCTCAGCCAACGGGTTCGCTCAGAGCCCCCAGAGACCCCAGGCATGCTGAGAAACACAGTGGCTGGCGAGGGGACCTTTTGATCTCCTTAGACATGCCCAGCCACAGTCTGAGGCCACATGGCAAGAAGCCAGCCAGTCAGCAGCACTGACCCTAGCTTCTCCCAGCTCACTGCCAATTCCTGGCAGGTCATGGAACGTTATTTCCTCTTAGGTCAGCCCAGGCTCTCCTCTCATGGAGATGGCCCCCTGGACCACCACTGCCCCATCTCGGGGGCTCCCTTCCCCACCCAGCTCTCTCTTTTGCACAGAATCCAGCCTCCCCTGCTTCCCCCAGAAATTCACCAAGGGCCTAGGGGTTGTTCCCAGCCAGCTCCCCCAGCACCCCTGCCTCTCAGGGAGGCAGCCCCAGGCGGAAGGATGCAGGCCAGTCATCTACTGCTAGACTCTAGGTGCAGGTCTAGACCAGTTTCACACCAGGCTCTAGGGCCAACTTGCTGAGTGATACAAGGACCTTTCTGCTGAGATAAGTGGCTTCTCTTTGGTAAGGAGCTGGGAGTTCCAGCCCTGACCTCAGAAGTTAGGCAGGGGGCCTGGAGAGGTGAAGCAGGCGGGTGTGGTCTCATAATACAGACTCATTTTGTTTACATATTAAACAGGTAGGAATAGTCTTCACTTCCACTAAGGAAAACACTTGCTCTAATTTTTCTTAAAACAGTGAGGCACACTTTTGCTAGAGAGTGTGGTACAGGGAATAAAGAAATACAAGAGCAGTAGTCGCTTGTCAAGGCCACTTGGTCTTGATATCAGGGAGGCAATAGGGGCGGACTGTGGTGAACTGGAGGGAAAATGCCCATCAAAAAGGGCCAGCATTAACTTAGGTCTAGGTCATGTGAGGATTTTTAAGAAAAGCTGGAAAACTAGATTTTTATGTGAAATGTCCAGAGCATACAAATTGAGTCACAATGAAAACAAACCGAAAAATGATGCAGGCCAAACCCACAAGCCTGACTACAGGCTGAGCCCTTGGCCTGCCAGTGGGAAACCTCTGGGTGAGCCGTGGGCCTCCGGCCTCGCAGCAGAGCCACAGACAAGGGGCCCCAGGACGGGCAGGGCCAGGGTGGCGATTCTGTGCTCCCACACAGCTCCCAGCCCAGGGACTGCAGACGGGGAGCCGGGCTGCACCCACTGCGGACAGGCTGCGGGGTCAGCTGCACCCAGGCCCTGGGTGGGACGGGTGGCAGGCTGGCACCAGGGGACCAGAGCCCCGGCAATGCTCAGTGAAGCGGGAAGGGGAGCAGAAGAAGGGGCTGGAGGCTGATTTTTACTGGTTCTTCCCTGTGTGGCTTGTGGAAAAGAGACAAAATGCGTGACAGTGATGGCGTCACAGGGGAAATCTAGGGCATGGGTTAGGGGTGTTATCCCAGGGCCCCCTCCCCAGCACAGAGGCCTGACCAGTGTCCCCTGCAATCAAGACAGGGCCACAAAGTTCAAGCAGGGGAGACCCCATGCCCTGAGGGCAGTGCAGGGGGCGCCGGCTGGCACCAAGGGCTAGTCAGGGACTTGCAGTCTACACAGCCTTCCTCGCCCGGCCCACGGTGGCAGCTACCCAGATAGCTCTAGTGGGAGGGCATTCAGGTAAATCCCTCCGTAGCCCACTGTGTCCTGT
The DNA here is from genome assembly GCA_026826555.1 of Tolypeutes matacus. Taxonomy (NCBI): domain Eukaryota; kingdom Metazoa; phylum Chordata; class Mammalia; order Cingulata; family Chlamyphoridae; genus Tolypeutes; species Tolypeutes matacus. Next base: position 13,252,467 of record JAKSZT010010873.1, on the reverse strand, counting down.
CTAGCAGTCAGGGGGCCCTTGCTCCCCTTCTCTGGGGCCTGAGAAGTTACTCCTCAGTTCTCCCTACATGGAAGGGCTATGTGTGGGAGACAGGCTATGCTGGGGGTCAAGCGAGCCACAGACTGAGGGTACTCCCCACCCCCCCACGTGGTTCCTGGGACAGCCCCACCCCCCACCCCCTCGAGTGCCATTACCACAGACCTGTGCAGCCAGCATCTCACTGGTATTCACACAACCTCAGCAGTACTGCTTCACCAATGGGGGAAACTGAGGCACAGAGGAACCAAGCCACTCATTCAAGAGCCTCTCAAGCAATCGCTGGCACAGCCAGATAGGAACCCACTTTCTGTGCTGCCCCAACTAAGATTCCACATACTGCCCTCCCCTCTCCCTGCCCGGGAGGTCACAGACTGGGCTACTCCCAGCCCTTAGCCGTGGCCCCTGCCTTAGCCCCAAGCCCTCCTCCAACGCCCCAGACCCTGTCGTCCCTAGACTGGGTTTGCTTGGAGGGTGTGCACGGGGGGAGAGGGAAGAGAGAACAACAGAGGGCCTGCGCTCTGCACCGCAAACAAACAAGTCCACCACAGAGGCGCGTGAAAGGAGGCAGTGTGCTGGAGGGCGGGGGCCGGGAGGCGGGGGAGCCGGCATAAAGGAATGCTGTTTGGGAACGCCGGGGCTGGGCACCGAGGGACGGACAGATGGCCTTTTATCCCACAGCCTGGGTTTTGCCTGAAAACCCTTTTTCTAAAATGACATGGTGCCCCAGGCCCTGCACCCAGCTGTCCTCACCCAATGGAGACCCAGAGGAAGGGGGGGGCTCCAGGTGTCTCGGTGCACCTGGGCCTTTGGATGGGGAGGAAGACGATGGGGTAGGGCTGTGCCTGAGCCCCACCCTGCCACCGGGGTGGGCCACAGGATGCCCCCCAGGGAGCAGTCTCCTCTGAGCTGGTTGCTTTGGTGGCCAGAAACTTGTGGCTGAAATGAAGGCAAGGGACCTCTTGCTCCCCTCCTCCGCGTTGCCGGCTGTGGAGCAGAAGCCAGGCCCAGCAGGGCTGCGTCCAGGCCACCCTTGGAGGGGTGAGGCCCGTAGATTAGGGAACAGTAGGACACACCGTGGAACCCCAAAGGCACGCCCACCCCTGCTCCTCCCCGCAGTCACTGCAAAGCAGGTGGCTCTGCAGGCCACTATCCCTGTGTTCTTGGGAGGAAGAAGAAAGGAAAAGGAAAACAAGTAGGAATCTCAGGCTAGCTGTGATCAACTCCTGTCCAGCAGATGTGAGGGGACTCACAAGAGGACTGTGCTGGCCCCCGGTCCTGCTTGCAGGTCACTGTGGGCCTGGCATCGCTTCTACTCGTGAAAGGAGCCCCTTTGGGTGACTTCACCAGAAGCAGAAGCAAGCCCTGCGGGGGCGAGCCAAGATATCAGAAAAGGGGTCCAGGGGCTTCAAAGTACCATATTATCCCCCCAAGTTTTATGACTCTGAACTTGATTTTCTATCAAATCCCACCATGAGGCCTGTAGCCCTCTGGACCACCTGCAGCCTCTCTAGCTTCCAACCTCAGGTTAGGGCAGCATTTCCAGGAATGCACCAAGAGGCAAGGGGACGAGTGGGTTTTTTTGTTTTTTTGTTTTTTCTTTTTCCCCAATGACTGTCCAAGGAATAAATCTCCTGCTTGAGCACAGGGAGGTGGGGTGGGGGCTTGACCATGGCTTGGTCAGGGTCAACAAGGGGCGCTCCCTCAGATTCACCTGCTTGGGCCCTAAATCTTGCCTCGAGCTGCAGTGATAGGATGGATGGGACCCGAGTTTCAACTCCAATCCACATCGTCGGCAGCCTACAGGAAATGAGTTTCTTAAAATGTGTCCTTTTGCAGATAAATGATTTTATTTTATTTTATTTTTTTTTTTTTTTTAAAGATTTTATTTATTTATTCATTTATCCCCCCCTTGCTGCTTGTGCTCGCTGGGTCAGCTAACCACGCCGTGCGGGCGGGCCTGCCCTCACCAGGAGGCCCCGGGAACCGAACCCGGGGCCTCCCATATGGTAAACGGGAGCCCCACTGATTGAGCCACAGCCGCCTCCCAGATAAATGATTTTAGTCTTGAACTAAGTCTTAGACCTCAAGGCACCTCAGGCAGTCTTGAAGACTGTGCTATCCACTAGGAAAATGCACTTAAATATATTATCATATATAATATGTTTATTTAAATACACTTAAAATATATTATTTCCTCACTGACCACCTTCTCTAATGAAATGAATTTCAGATATATCATGTAATTCTCCAATCGGCAAGAACTTTTCTCAAAATACTATATTTTGCTATTTTTAAGGGAGACAAAAGACCACCGATTTACAAATAACTTTATACAACACGATTCGAGAAACAATATTCCTAGAGTTGCCTTTTATAATCTAATAAGAAAAATAAGTGTTCTCTCCATTGTGTTTTAGAACGGCAAATGATTATATTAGAGAAAATAATAAAAGTCACTGAACTGTTTTGTAAACAAAACAACAAAATATCCTGTTTCATGGCTATTTGTTTTTTTTATTGATTAAAACAAAGTTCTCTCTCCCTGCCCAACCATTCAGTCTCCTCCCATTTACAGCTGAAGATATTTAAGCTCAGAGAGATTGGCTGACTTGTCTTGGGTGGCAGGGTTAGTTCTGGAACACAAGTCTGTTGAATTCTAAGCCTTTGATTTATTTGTCTTGCCTAACTGCTCTAGCTCTCACTTCTAGCACAATGTTGAATAGCAGTGGTAAAAGCAGGTGTCCTTGCCTTGTTCTTGATCTTAGAGGGAAAGCTTTCACCATTGAGTTTGATCATAGCTTTATGTTTTTCAGAAATGCTCTTTATCATGTTGAGGAAGTTCGCTTTTACTCCTAGTTTTCTGAGTGTTTTTTTTTTTTTTCATCACGAAAAGGGTGTTGGATTTTTTCAAATGCCTTTTCTACGTCAGCTGAGATGGTCATGTGGTTTTCCCATTTCATTCTATTAATGTGGGGTATTATATTGACTGATTTTCTTATGTTGAACCACTCTTGCATTCCTGGAAAAAAATCCCACTTTGTCATGGTGTATGATCCTTTTAACAGGCTGTAGGACTTGGCTTGGTGAGCGTTTTTGCATGTATATTTTTAAGGGATATTGGCATCGTCTTATTTCCTTGTGATGAATTTGTTGGTGGACTCTAAGCCTATGTCCTCTTTTCCACTGCCTCTCTACACTCTCACATAACCCGATAACTTCCAAACACACTGTGCATTTCTTAAACGAGCAAAATCTACACAATGAGCCCCAGATCCGCTGTCTCCTGGTGAGTTAGAGCCTATACTCTGTTTTACGCATATTAAATACCTTGTTTTATATTCGCCACTGCAGTGGTGCTTCAGCCCCGGGGGATGCTGGCCATGTACAACCTCATCTTCCCTCCTGGGTAGGCACGGCTTGTCTGACATGGCCATAGAGGAGGGACCTCACTGAGAACATAGTTCAGTGTGGGCACAGTAGGCAAGAAGGAGCCACTGGTGAATAAAGCAGGGACACCAGCTTCCTGGAGCAGATCTCCAGGTTAGGGCACCATTATCCCAGAGGGAAACGCCTTGCAGCTCTGGGCCACTGTTCCAGACCAGTGCTGCCCAGCAGGACTTGCTGCAGTGATGGACATGTTCTATATTGCGCTGTCCAACATGGTAGCCACTAGCCCTGTGTGTGAATGTGTGTGAAATGGAGCTAGTGTGAGGGAAGAACTGAATTTTTAAATTTTATTTTAATTAATTTGAATTCACACAGCTACATGTGGCTAGTGACTACCATATTGAACAGCACAGCTCCAAACTACCTGTTTGAAATCTCTACTCGAGTGTTTCCTGGGCATCTCAAACCTAACGTGGCCCCAGTGGAACTTTTATTCCGCCACCCAAATCTGTGCCGTTACCTCAGAATTCATCATTACCATAAACCACACTGCCCAGTTGCTCAGGCCAATGCCTTGACGTCATCCTCAACACTTCCCTTTCTCATACTCAACATCTATTCCACCAGCAAGTTCTAGTGTCTCGTCTGTTTCCAAGACACTTCCAAAATCTACCCACTTCTCTCCACTCCATGGGCGCCCAGTCCAAGCCACCATCCTCTGTTGCCTGGACACCTACACAACGGCTTCTCAGCTCTCTTTCTGCTTCCACTCTTGACCCCCTTCAATCCTCCCTCCACATGGGAGGATTATTAGAACAATCTAATAACAAATTATTAGAATGATCTAATAAAATGTAGACCAACTTTGCTAGTCTTCTGCTTAAAACACTAGTGGCTCCCCACGGCTCTCAGAATAAAATCCCACGAACCTACTGAGACAGGGCCCCTGCTTACTTTCCCTCTCCACTTCACCGTTCCCCACCCTCCCCTAGTTGTCACGCTCCAGCTGCACCTGCCTCCTTTCGGATTCTTGATGTTGCCAAGTCCTGTCACACCCCCGAACCCTTGCACTTCAGAATGTTTTTTACCCCGATCTTATGGTAGCTCCTTTCACCCATCAAATGCCAGCGCCCCAGAGAAGCCTTCGCTGACCCCCACTGCAAGCTGCAGTTGCTCTGTCACAGGAACAGCCTGACGGAAGCTGGAGCTGAGGGCTTCCTAATCACACTGTTGCTGTTTTGGCTTTAATCACCGTGTTCTGGATACAGATCTCATTACTGGAGTCACACAGAATCCTGCAGGGGATGCAGGGAAAGAGGACATCAAGGCCAGGACAGGTTCAGTGACTCCCTCGAAGATGAGAGCCGGGAAGGCGCAGGGCCAGGCCGAGAGCTCAGGCCTTTGGCTCCAGATCCCCTGCTCCCCGTGCACTCTCAGCGAGCAGCACAGGGGCCTCGACGTCCACCCCACAACTGCTCTGCTCCCAGCTCCGAGCTGGGAGCCTGGGGGTGCTGGCGCTTTAATAACCAAGACATCTGCCGACTTAGCGTTTTCAGAGCCTCCGATTTTCCATCTCCATTTTGTCCTCTGCCTTTAGGCTTTGAGGACAGTGGGTGGCAGACATTCTGCTGCTTCTGAGTCACACCGGGTACTTGTTAGAAAATGCAGGTGCCTGGGGTCTTGCCTCCAGAGATTCTGATTTTGCAGTTTGGGGATTCTTTTTTTTCTTTTTTAATGACTTATGCTAATTATTTATTTAATTTCGTTTCTTTCTCTTTCACTCAAGTGAAAGCTCAAAATTTTCACCCAAGTCTTCAACATTGATTGGCACCATTCCCCAGGGCATACTATGCTCACTTCCGTCTAAGTTGCTTGGGTTTCAGAAGCTATTTAATGACATCATTGGAAATGCCATCCCTTGCTGCAAGTGCCCACCCGCAGGCTGATAGTTTGTCTTTCTACTCACAGCACAAGAGCATATCTACGAGGGATTCCTACTATTTTATGTAAAATTTCAATCATGCAGCAAACCTGGGAGACTCTCCCTGTGAGTCCCTGTATCCCCACAGCCTGGCTTCTACCATTCACATTTCACTGTTTCTTTTTTAAAATGGTCTTTTAAATAAAGGCCTGTGTACACCCACATCTAACTATTGCAATCTGTGTTAAATTATTTGCCCCCTTTTAAAAAATTGGGCATAATTTTCGTGTAGTAAAAAAAGCACAGATCTTAAGCGTATAGCTTGATAAGTTTTGACAAACATATACCTCCTTGCAGCCCATGTCCAAATCAAGAGGTAGAGTATTTCCATCACCCCCAAAAGTTCCAGGAATCTACTTTTGATAAGTTCCCCGTGTGATTCTGATGAAAGGACTGGTGTTGGGGGGCAGTATGTCTAGGGAGGGTAGGCACCCAGTTCCCTTGGCCAGAGGGACCAGAAGTTCGAGAATGACAGGGCTTTCTCCAAGAGAGGTGCCAGGTTCCCAGTCAGCAAGCAGCTGTTCCCACACAGATGGGACTGGAGCTGCAGGCTCCTTCTCCAGCCACAGGATGTGGGCACAAAGCAAGGAAGCTGCGCAGGACCTGCCGAATACCTGACTCCCAGCTGCGCGGCGGCCTCGGGCGCGCTCCACCCTCCCCCAGCCCTGCGTTCCCTGGCTTAAATCGTTCCCTTCCCCGACCGCCTGGACCCCCACTTTGGAACCCCGCCTTGGGTTGCTGACAGGGGCCAGATATGGGCTTCCACGCCGCGGCTTCCTGCCTGCTCCAGCCACACGACCCCAGGGTCCAGACCAGCCCCGACAGCCCCCGCCTCTGAAAGTCAGGCTCGACGCGCTTCCCCTGGGCTCCTGCCCTAAGCTTTGCTTTCTCTAGTGGAGCAGGTGGGAGCAGAATCTTGGCTGGGATGGGACAGAAGGAGGGGAAAAAACAAATGGCTCAAACCTAAAGAAAACCACGTGTGATTTCTTTGTTACTGAATAGAGTTAAAATATAAACCTAAAGGTGTATGTGAATAATCGATACTTGGTGAAGGTGATATCTTAAATCAGAGTGAAAAGACAGATTATTACATAAATGTGCTGAACAATCAATGAGTCATTTGGAAAAATACAAAGCTCAAATCCCTACCTTGTTCCTATGGCCAAAACATATCTCAGGGAAGTAAAACATTTAAGCGTAAAAAGTGGAACAATGAAATTATTAGCAGGATAACAAAATATTTTTGTTTTTACATATTAAAATCTTAGAATAGGGCAGGGCTTTCTAAGAATGATACAATGTGATATCTTTTACTACAGGAAAATGTGAAGGTTTTGTGTGGAGAAAAAAAATATCAAGGCAAAAGACAAATGAAAACTGGAGGAAAAATAGCAACACCCATGATGGAAAAGGGGCTAATATCCTTCATATATAAGAAGTGATTATAAATCAACAAGAAAAAAGACCAACTATACCCAATAGGAAGATGGACAAAGACATGAACAGGCATTTTACCAAAAAGGTGCACATAGTTTAGGAACATGAAAAGACATTCAACCTGTCTCATACTTTATATATACAAAAAAAAAAAAAAAAAAAATTTAAACAGGAAACAATTTTTTCATAAATTTGCAAAGATTGAAAATATTGTTAATACACATCTTTGGTGAGGATGTGGAGAAACAGGCATTCTTACATGAATTTTTTTTTTCCTTATATTCTTTTGGAGGGAATTTAAATGGAACAACCTTTTTAAAGGGCAATTTTGCAATATCCATCAAAATACAAAATGCACATGATTTTGACCCAGAGATTCCAAATCTAGGAATTCATATTAAATTATATTTGCGCATGTATGCAAAATGACTATATAAGGATTTTAAAAAATTAGTATTACTATAATAGGCAAGAACATCAATAGGGACAGCTGTTAAAAAGCAGGAAGTAACCTCTATTGCTGATATGGACAAAATAGGTCATTAAGGGGAAAAGCAGCCTGTGGCGGAGCAGTGTGTATCCTTTATGTGGGTGAAAAAAGGCAATAATATATATGTGTGAATGTAGAGAACCATATACCTGTGAGGCTACATCAGAACTTGCTGATGGTGTTTATAGAGGGGTTGGCATGGGAGAGACACTCAAACTATTTTTTTTACATTCTTTTGTACTATTTAAATTTTCATAAGCCAAGTTCAAATTCGATTATTATGATAGAGGAAAGGGAGAAGTCAACAGTCTAATGTTAATGAACTGTGCTCTCCTTCCCCTTGACAAAGAGAATATTGTGGGATGTGATAAACCTTGATATCCATCTCTCATGGAATGCCTTTAATGAAAACTGGTGCCAAATGAAATAAAAGTTTCTGGGACATGGCGGACTTGAAACAGCCCATCAAGTTCCTTCCCAGCCCTTTCTGGAGGTACCCTCTCCTGCAGTGGAGCCCACCTGGAGGCCACGTGTGAGGCTCAAAGCCAGGTAGCTCCCTCAACTCTGCTCTCACTCTGGCTGATGTGCACCGAGCTCTCTGCCCCTCCACGGTCTCTCGTCCTGCCTGGCCATGCCCTTCTCCCCAGCCCCCAGCCTCCAGCCCCAGCATGCTCTCCTTTGACTCAGCTCTTGGCCCCGAAGTCCAGTCTGGGACTCTCTTTACACTCTTTCCTGGCACAGCCTCTGACACATGGAAGATGCTTAGAAAGTGTGGGACCAGGAGTTAGAACTCCAGGGTCCATTTACTTCTGTGGGGGAATTTCTATATCAGTCTTCAATCTCTCTTAATGCACACAGGCATACTGCACGTGCTTCGCTGATGATGCATCCCTCTCCCCCTTGCTTCCATGGGACAGACTGACTTTCAGGGCCTCAGGTCTGACCCCTGAGATGTACTTTATCTGGCTATGGGGGAGCAACATCGGTTGGCTGAGTGCAGGGGAAGGACCTTGGTGGCTGAGTTCAAATGTGAGGGAGGAAGAACCAGAGGTCTCCACCTCTTTTCTTCTCTCCCTGCTGTCCAGCCCATGCTGCTCTAAAACCTGTTCAAATGGATCACCAGCATGTACTTACATGATGAGGTCAAATGGGTCATCAGCACGTACTTAAATGATGAGGTCAAATGGGTCACCAGCAGGTATTTGAATGCTGGTCTTTAAAGGAGAAAAACAAGGCAAACCTAGACAGGAGGGATTTTGAAAAGCCCTTTCCTTCTCCTTAGAAGAGCTCCCCTCCTAGGCTGGCATTCCAAAGGAGCTTCCTAGAGGGCCTGAGGAAGGCCCTATCTCATCCGGACAGGACCTCCATCCAGCCAGGGCATGGGTGAAGCAAGGGGCGTTGCTTCCCCGTGGTGGGTTTTCTGGGAAGGAGAGGGGGCCTACAAAGTCACCTGACCCTGAAAGGCCTCACCTGAGACACGTGAGGGCTAAGTGGACAGGAGCCTTAGCTGAGCCACTGCCCTCCTGCCCAGCAACGCCCCTTCCACGTTTAAGCAAACAGCACCATCCACTTCCCTGACATCCCCTACTCCTCCACCGCAGCTTTACCTAATCAGACTTACCCCAGAACGCCAGGCCCCTTAGGGAGCATTCTGGGGTCACAGGTCTTATTATTTCAGGTTCCCCGAAGGTTCAGGGTGTTTCACTGGTCCCGTTGCCATAAAGGAAGGACTTCTCTGGGCTGGCTAACCAGGAAAGAGCCCCTTAGAGAGCCACAGCAGACAAGTGTCCTCGAAGTGTCTGCCTCCTGAGCCTTCTCAAGCCCACACAGCACCTCATCTCACACTTTCACTTCCAGGCCCTCACCCACGGAAGGGCCGCTGCAAGGAGGCCACCTAATCAGTAACTGAGTGTGCAGGGTGTGTGTCACGTGGCGGGGAAAGGAGGGCGACACGTGTCCACACGTCGCCCCACGCCATCCCAGCAGGCAGAGGGAGCTCATGATGGCCGGAAAGCAAACAGGCTCAGCCCGAGTGCCATCTCCTGTCTTCAGCACAGACAGACGGATCGGGGGGGACCCTAAATTGTACCGCACCCCTCCTGTCTCCAAAAAGAGGTGCATTTGGTCCTCCCTTGGCTTGACCTCCTGTTAAGACTCATCCCTAGTGGGTACGCAATGGAAACAGTGGGCACCTGGAGACCCCCATTCTGAGTCACAGGTTCCTCTTCTGTTAAATGGGAGAACCGGCATCTGCCCCCTCTATTGTAAGGGTTCAAACAGAAATCTAGGGGGAAAGACCGTGGAAAACGTAAATCACTACACAAACATGAGGTGGGTTACTATTAGCTCTACGGCGACACAGGGGTCGTTGTTACCTAAGTGTACTTCACCTGAGTGCCTGAAGAGTCAAGTTGCAACGAGCAGCAGAAATCACCCTAACACGGAAATACTCACGAATTGCCTGGTCACTCATAAATTTAGCCTCTGCTCCAACAGCGACCACCTCCTCCCCCAGATACCCCCAGCCCTTCCACACTACGTTTCTCTCCTTGGCGGTGGGAGGCTGAGGCCAATCGACAATAGAAAATGTAACAAAATGCAATCTGACTGCAAGAGAAATTGAAAATCTTGTGAAACATAGAAAATTTCAGGAAGTCTGATGAAAGTGAGAAGAGAACTGTTTGACTCAACGCCATTGCCAAATAAGGATCTGGCAAAGGTAGGTGGCCAACGCTGCAAGAGGCGCGGCGTGGCCCGTGGAACCACAGGACTGAGAGAGACCCCAGCCCTTCAATTCTCTTGCTAAAATGACTCTCTTTGCAGTCATCACACCGTGAACATCCAGTGTGAAGTTCAGAATGTCACATCATCAATTTTGTCAGGAAAGTCACACGTGCACAAAAACAACACTCCTTGATTCACTATTTGTTCAATCTAAGAATCAGCACATAACTATAATCTTAATTTTGTTTGTGGTTACAATAAACTTAAAAATACATTTTAGTTTCCTTTTAAAAGATTATCAAAGTCTCCCTCCCCACCGTCCCATTTACTATGAAATTGTGTCTTCATTTTAGGTAGAGACACTCTAAGAACCTATTACCCTAGTTTACAACGACTAGTCTACTTTGGTCCAGGGAGTGACTGGATTTTTCACACTCCCCCTGCCTCCAGCCAGCATGAGCCACTGCACGTGGCCTGAGAACCGATGTCGGATCACAGAAGCTATAGCTACTCAGCCCAGTGTAGATGCTCCGTTTACCTCCAGGGCAGTGAGTTCAAAGTGTGGGGCCTGGACTGGCTGAAAAGTCAGAGGCCTTGCTTTGCTCTTTCTGGGTGAATGATGCTTTGTTTCACAGACAAGCATTATCACATCACTGCATAAGACTAAGGGCTTGGGAAGCGGCTGTGGCTCAATCAGTAGGGCTCCCGTTTACCATATGGGAGGCCCCGGGTTCGGTTCCCGGGGCCTCCTGGTGAGGGCAGGCCCACCCACGCAGCGTGGTTAGCTGACCCAGCGAGCACAAGCAGCAAGGGGGGGATAAATGGATAAATAAATTTAAAAAAAAATCTTAAAAAAAAAAAAAAAAAAATTTAAAAAAAGGGGGTCAGATGTGGCTCAACTGGTTGGGCGTCCGTCTCCCATATGGAGGGACCCGGGTTCGATCCCTGGGACCTCCCGGTAAAAAAAAAAAAAAAAAAAAAAGACTAAGGGCTGCTTACCAGCAACTGAGTGGGCCATTACGGGTTATTAACATTTGGAACTCATAAGCTACAGCTAGCTGTTATTAGAGATCCCTAGAGACTCTGCTTCTGCTTTCCAGGAAGAAATCAGGGTGCCATGCGATGCTCAGCCACGTTCAAAAGGCCCGAGTGGGCACAGGAGGATGCTGAGACCTAGAATTCTACTCCTCCTTTAGAAGGAGAAATAACCTAATCTACTCTGGTAATTAGCCAGCTAAATTTGGTGTAGATTTATGGTTTGCTTTAAGTATATAGTCTTGTGTATTTGCATCTGTGGAGTTTCTGGCTACTAGTCTTCCTATAATAGGACTTTAAAGCTTTTTTTAAATTTATTTTTTATGCACTGTAGTTCAAATATGATTAAAGCAAATCCCCCCAATTTGCTTTCATGGTATTGCTATTTAAATACCTGGCAATATGCTATCAAGGTAAGAAAACAAAGTATTTGGATAATGGGGGGGGGCACTGCTTCACAATATAAAAATCCTGAGTATGAGGTTGATATTTCTCAGTTATAAACTTTACAGTGTTGCCAGCCTCGAGCTTGTTGTTCTCAATTTTACTGTGGACAACTGGAGAGAGCAAGACCAGGTGGGGAGAGCGGCTATGAGTCTTCTGCCTGCCTGAGATGGGCAGCAGTTAGAGAAGGAAGAGAAGCACTGTTTTAAGACAATATACTTCAGAGGAGTGTGCCTGAGAAGGCAGAGGAAAGAGAAAACGGGACGGAAATTCAGCATCCTGGGGTGCACCTCTGCTTGTCCTCTAGGCACTCATAGCCCCCTGGGGGCCGGCGACAGCCGTTGGGGCAAAGTGGGCTCTCGACTGGTGCTTTCTATGGCAGACTTCACTTCTACACTTGTAAGGGCCCATGGAGAAGGATGCACTGCGTCGCCAGGGGTGGAAAACACCCTGGCTGCCAATAACTGAGGGCAAAGGCAGAATTAAGTGATTCACTTAATAGTCCTGTGTCTTTCCCAGCAACTCCCAACCCTTTTAGCTACCAAAGAAGAAACAGGGAAGAGTTTTTTTGTTTGTTTTTTTTTTACATTCTAATTCTGGAAGTACCTTGTGTATGCTAATATTTTCACCTTCCTCTTCGATTATGTGCACACCTCAGTTTAGTAAGAAGTTCATTCATTTATTGATGTTTTTCAGTTCCCATTGGCCTGCACTACCATGCTAGTGTGTCCCTAGAGAAAGCAACGTGAATCAGACAAATCTAGTCCTCACAGAGTTTAGTTTAGTAGAGAACATAAGACACATCCTGAAAAAGCCATTAAATAAGGAAGAGGGAAGGGGATGTGGCTCAAGCAGTTAGGTGCCCGCCTACTACATGGGAGGTCCCAGGTTAGGTTCCAGGTGCCTCCTAATAAAGACCAGCAAGATAGTGAGCTGATGTGATGGGCTGGTGCAGGGAGCTGATGCAACGAGCTGACGCAATTAAGAGACACAATGAGGAAACACAATGAGAGGCACAACAAGCAGGGATTGGAGGTGACTCAAGTGATTGGGTGCCACCCTACCACATGGGAGGTCCCAGGTTCAGTTCCCGGTGCCTCCTACAAAGAAGACGAGTGCACAACAAACAGACACAGAGAGCAGACAGCGAGCACAAAACAATGAGGAGGGGGGGATAAATAAATCTTTAAAAAACAATAAGGAAGAAAGCCATGAATGCTGTAGAATAGGTGTAGGTAAAGTGCTGTGAGAGTCTGGGAAAAGGGAGAGAAAAGTTCTAGGTGAGGAAGGCGAAGCACTGTAGAAGAAATAGCATTTGAGCTGGACTTACAAGATGTGGCCACAAGGAGCCATTGAAGGCTTAGGAGCACTGCCATAACATAAGCAAGTCCTCTTTAGGAAGGCTCACAGGTAGTGGGGCATCAGCAGCATTGACAGGGGGATCCCTGCCTAGGAGACTGCTTCAATAATGAGGACAACAGGGCTCTGGCCACATCAGGGTAGTGCTGGGAGAGATGTCTCCAAAGAAAGGCGGAGGCGGCTCCTGGGAATCAGCACATGGGCTGTCCAAGCCCTTGGCTCTTTTTCCAGTTACTTCCCATTCCCCCCTTCAAGTGCCTGCGGCTTCTCTAGGACAGAGCAGGCAAGGCAGACGGTTGCTGTTAAGAATAAGGAAAACAGGGACAATCTCCCAGACATGGAATTGAGTGAAATAAGCCACACAGTTTACAATCGCATTCACACCAAGTTCAAAGATAGGCAAAACTGTCCTCTGGCGCTAGAGGTCAGAGCAGCGGTCACGTTGGGGAGGGGCTGTGGCCTGAATGAACCCGCCCCGGGGACTGGAAATGTTCTACAGCTTCAGCTGTGGTGGCAACAGAGGTGTTTACCCACCTAAAAAAACCAGTGCGCTGACCTTTAAAGATTTAAGATCTGTGTACTTTTCTGTGAAGTGAAAAGGGAGGCTCATGGGAGCAGGTGGTGAGGTCGGCAGGGTAACGCGCCCCCTCCCCAAAGAGCTCGGCGCCCCAGCCCCCGGAACTTGTGAATCTGTGCCTTCCACCGCAGAAAAGACCTGGTGGCTGCGCTGAGGGTCAGCGTCTGGAGATGGGGAGGCTCACCTGGGCTATGTGGGTGGCTCACACGTTATCACAAGGGTCCTCGTAAGAGGAAGCCAGATCAGGGTCAGAGAAGGAGATGTGGGGTGGAAGTGGGGTCTGGGCCATGCGATTGCTCACTGGGGGCCATGAGCCAAGGAAAGCGTGCAGCCTCTAGACGCTGGAAAAGGCAAGGACATGGGGTTTCCCTAGGCGTCCACAAAGGAACGCTTCCCTGCCAGCCCACTTTAGACAACTGACCTCTAGTACATAAGAGAATAAATCTGCATGGCTTTAGGTCACTCACCGTGTGGTAATTCGTTACAGCAGCGAGAGGAACTGATATGTTGGAAAACCAAAGTAGAACGGTATCCAGGAGCTGAGCGAAGAGAGTGGATCAAGGAATGGGGGGAGAGGGGTGGTCAACTGTGTCAAGGTTGCTATGAGGTCAGGTAAGAAGAAGAACTGACCACCAGGCTTAGCAAGGTACAGGGCTCAGTGACCGTGGCAAGGGCAGCTTCAGGGGAGTGGTGGGTGCTGAAGTCTGATGGGAGTGGGTTTATGAGAGAGTGGGGTGCTTATCAACCTGTCTAAATACATCAGTGGTGAGTGTGTGTCATAAGGAATAAAGCAAGGAAGGAAAGATGGATGGACGCTGCTCATGGGTCAGCTGGGGGTTTTCCCTGGCACCACAGCGTGCCAGAGCGTGGAAGCCCCTGGCAGGCGGTGAAGGATGGTGACAGCTGATGCACCAGGCGACAGTGGCTGTCTGAAGTCTCTTGCAGGACAAGAGAATCTCACCTCCACTCCGCTTTGCAGGGGGGGCAGTTTGGCAAGTTCCCCCAGTATCAGCTTTTATCGGAGTTCCAGCTCAGACCAGCTTTCCCGGCTGGCTGTGCTCACGATGTAGGAGCCCCAAGGCTTCCTGCACCTACAGCTTCTCCCCTCCCCCCCTTTCGTTCCTATGGGATTTATTCCCTGTGATGTCTGTTTCTTGATTTGTTTTCCTTTTTTTAATTGAAGTATGTCATTTATATATGAACATACACAAACAATACGTATATAGTAAAAGTTTTGAACTTACAAAGTAAACATTGATAACATCATATGGGGGTCCCATACATCACCCCACCACCAACATGCCCATCCCCTTTTAATTACTTAAGCCCTGAAGCTCGGAGTGGCCAGACCCCAAAGCCTGGCAGAACCACACGTGGCAGAATCTGGGGACATCTCAGCTACTCAGAGACAAACATGCACCCTGCGGAACTGGGATGTGGCACTCAGGGACACTCTTATCAGAGTACACAGTTGCCCCAACACTGGTAGCCCCAAAGGGGTTCTACCCAGCTGGTGTGACAGATGTTTGTCACGATGCCCTCTCAAGGTCTGTGTGGGCCAGGTGGGGTACCCTAGCCATGCGCTGACAATTATTATCCTCTTGGTGGCAGGGATGGGGTGGAGAGGACCCTGTAGGATTGTGAGGACAGGTGTAGCTGTGGCTCTCTCATCAGAAACACACACCTTCATGCGTTTTTTTTTAATGCACAATTTCACCTATTTCATCAATCCCAGAAAGTGATCCACAGAGCACCGCGGCCAAGAAGCCCTGCTCTGTATATCCCCCAAAGATGGTCTGAGGGAATACAAAGGTTAGCATGTCTTATTTCATCGTTCTATATTTATTTTCAAGTGCATGTCAAACCTGTGATCTCATGGGTATCATCACTGAGGATGAGTAAACAGTAAAATAAAAAGTCTATTGAAAGATAAATATTAAAATAGAATTTGGTAAAAACTGTGGTGATGCACAATGACCTGAATCTGGGAGTACAGTATTTATGTCCTTGGAAGGTTTGGACCCAAAATACCCTCCTTCTTTTTAAAAATGCCGGTTACAGCTCAGTAAATTGACTTCATGCCTCACTACCAACGTGCACCGCAGTTGGAAGATCACTGCTCTTCCATGAATTGGAGGGACCAGGGCCGAGAAGCGGCTCTGGCTTCCCTGCGCAGCCATCACTTTCCCTCACTCAAGGGGGGCAGCTTGGCGTCCCCCCGCCCAAGGCTCCAGCCAAGGCAGACCTCATCTCATCCCCGCGGTATGTTGGATCAAACGAGTTTGGCTTGTTTTGTGTGTGCTTGTGTGAGTGAATGTGTATGTAAGTGTGTATACAGAAGGGATGAGGCGAAGTGGGCAGCAGGGGAAACAGACAGGGACAGGCCTTCTCCCCAGAAGCCTCACAGCCCAGCCCCTGCACCCTCACATCCACGCACCGAGAGGGGCAGAAGGGCCCCGGGAGGGGGACATTCAGAAATGAGCCCCCAACAACGGAGCTGGCGAATGGCTCTCCTCGCACTACAGGAAGCAGGCTCTACCCTCAGCAGGGGTCAGCATCACTGGTCCAGCAGCAGGAGCCGAGGGAGGAAGACAAGGACAGCTTGGGAGGGACGTGCTAGAAGGGCTTGGCCAGAAAGAACAGAAAATGTCTTGTCTCCATTCAGCCCATAAGAAGAGGGCTTCTCTATGAAAGGATATCCCACCCCAGATTTCGCCTCTGGCCACTCCTCTCCCCCAATTTAAAATCAAGTCTACGCACACCCCCAGAATAGTAGAAAGCTGAAGACAGAAGCCAAGAAGCGACTGGAACGTTGGGCAAGTGTGGCCACGGGTCAAGCTTGAATCATGCGTTTATAGGGCGTCGCTTTTTGTCCTTTCCACACCCTCAGGTTGGGGTCTAGATAGAAGGATGCCTGCAACATGGGGGCACTGGGGCTTTGGGGTAACAGATGATTGCAGGAGTGAGAAGCAAATTTGGGCTCACTCTTCTGAGTCCTCCCTGAGGGTCAGGTAAGGCAAGGCAAAGCAAAGCAAGGCAAACCATAGTGCTGGGCAGTTCGCACAGCTGGCAGGTGGGGCCACCTGGGCAGCTGGCCAGGAGGGCTGCTCAGGATGGTGAAGCCACACCCGAAGCTTCTGGCTATAGGACGCAGCTACAATAGGATGGGTCGCAGGAGCCACCACAAGCCAGGCAGCCTGTAGGATTCTGGTCCCGACCTCTCTCATTTCCTGCATTCAGCTTTACTTTACCTTTACACAGTATAACCATGGTTTACTTTTGCTCCTTCAGTATGGAGCTCCTGCCGCAGAAGTCGAGTCCTGGCATTCTACCTGTGACATCCCTCAAATCCTTCCCCTCTCTCCCCTCGGCACCAGCATCCTAGTGTAGGTCACTGCCCCCCACCTGGACCATGCAACAGCCTCCGCTTTGGACTCCTCACATCCACTTTTGCTCTCGTCCACTCCTACTTCTCTGCACTGCAGCCAGAGCGCTCTTCCAAAGATGCAAATCTGACCATTCCACATCCTCGCTTTATTCTCTTCCCTGGCTTCCTGGGCTCTTAGAACCAAGTCCACATGCTGACCACAGGCTGATCTCTGACTTTACCCCACATTCCTCTCCCTGCCCACCGGGCTCTGATCACACTGGTTTCACTTCTGTCCATTGACTGTGCCAAGCCCTTCCCTTCAGGGTCTTCACACCCACGCTTTGCCCGGTCTGGAGGGTTCTTCCCGGCTGACTTCGCACCTGCCTAAATCCTATCCATCTCTTAGCATTCAGCATAAATGTCGGTTTCTCAAGAAAGCTCTCCTTGAACTCCCAGCCCCAATCTGGGGAGGTTACGCCAGATCCATACTCTGACAGCACCATGTAGTTAAACGCTCGCCCCCCCTTCATTAATCTGTCAGCTCCAGGAAGAAAGGGACCATATCCGCCTTGTTTATTGGTGCCAACCATTAAGTGACCAAGTGAGTCGGTGAATAAATGATTAAAGATTGGGCAAGATGGCCCAAGGAGGAGCCCCTGGGGCAGTGAGAGGCGAATCCTTCCATCCAAAGATCTAAAAGCACTTGCCGGGTCCATCTTGAAAGCAAGAGCTAGATGGGGGCGGCACCAGTCCATCCCCCAGCGCCCTGCTCCAGCCAGGCCTGGGGAGGGCCAGAGGTCAGTTTGCTCCGGGACTGTGCTGCCCGGAGCCTGATGATGGGGTTCCTCTCCCCTGTCTGCGGTGCCCTGGGATGGAGACAGCATCGATTTTGGAGCCAGATGCACTTTGGCCTTTCCATTAACTAGTGTTTTGAACGTGGACAAAGTTCTGAGCGTCCCTGAGCCTCAGCTGCCACTTCCTAGCACTGGGCTAAGAAAACCTACCCAAGGATCGGCGGGGGGCTTAGAGCCCCGAGCGCCCGGCAGCCCGCGCGGGACGTGCGGCCCCGTGTCCCCGCGGCCCTGGCTTGGCCCTCCACTCTCCCAGGCAGCCGAGCGAGCGCTCGGGGCGAGGGCTGGAGGGAGCTCTGGAGGCCCACGGACGCTGCCCGCCCCTTCCAACCGCCCGGGAGGGCCCTCGAGCGCGGCTGGGGCCCGGAAGGCGCGGCTGGTGGAGGGGAACGGCCGATTTGCGCCTCGCGGACAAGGGGGCGGCCGGGGGGGCGGGGGGGGGACAGGTGAGCCTTGCTTGGCGCTGGCCTTCGAAACGGGGATCAGGTGCAAAGAGGGAGGGCCTGGTAAGGGAAGCGGAGGGAAAGGCTGAGGGGTGCGGGCTGAAGCCAGAAACGGTGCTCCAAGTCGTCGGGTGGCAGAGGCTGCCCAGGCACACGGAGGAAAGGGGGGGTGGCGGATGGAGGGGGCAGGTGGGGGACGTGGAGGGGGGTCGGGGGGGGGTGTCCGGAGAGGGAGGGCAAGCCTTTGGCCCGGGAGGACCCGTCACCTGGAGAGAAGGGGAGCGCTGCGGCGGGCGGAGGCTGCCACCCGGGGGCCTCCCGGAGGGCAGAACGGGGCTGGCCCGGAGCGGGGAGCTGCGGGGGAGTGGGCGGCCCGGGGCCCAGCTGTACCTGCGGGTCTCCGCGCAGCTCGCCCACGTAGTACTGCTCCAGCCAGTGGCGCGCGCTGGCCGAGTGCCGGTGCGGCGGCCCGTCCAGGTCGCCGCTAACATCCTGGCCCGCCCGCGCCCGCAGCAGCTGCTCGCCCCCCGGGTGGTGCGGCGCGAAGCTGGTGAGGTCGTAGAGGCGGGCCCCGCGGCGGACCCAGCAGGCGCCGGCCGCCAGGCGCCGCTGGACCTCGGCGGGCGAGAAGGAGGCGGCGCGGGGCGGAGCGGGGGCCATGGCCGGAGAGCGCAGCTCGCAGCCCGCAGCCCGCAGCCGGGCGTCTGCACCGCGGCCGCCCAGCGCGCCTCTAACCCCCGGAGCGGCCGCCGCCTCGCGGGCGCAGCCGCCGCCGCACCTGCTCATTTGCATGCCGCGCCCCCATTGGCCGCCGCGCGGACTCTCCGGAGCCCGGCGGGGGCCGCTCCGCACCCGCCCGCAGGCACGGGGGGCAGGGCCGAGCCGCGGGCGCCCTGGGCAGACGCCGCGGGCCGGGGGCGTCGGCTCGCGGGAGCGGCGTGGCCGGGGCGGGCGGGTCTCGCCGTCGTCGGTGGCCGTCGGGACGGACGTCCTCAGTGGCTGGCGCCACCGCTGGAACACCTCTTCTGCGGCTTCAGGGGCGACGCTTGCAGCCGTCGCTTCTCCGGCTTCGGGTGCGGAGTGGGGACCAAGGACCTTGGAGGCAGCACGAGACTAGGGTAAGGCGAGCGAGGTGCTCGCCTCCCGCGCGGAAGCTGTGGAAGTGCCAAAAAACCCCGGGAATCAAGATAACATTTTAACTAATATTTAAAAAAAATCATATCGGTAAACTCTAGCTCCCCGGGGCTGGCCATCCGTTTTTGTAAATAAAGTGTTTCAAAGAAATGCACTGTGGTTATATATATAATATCTATAATAAAACTTGCCATGCCATACTATTTTAAACGCACAGTCCCTAGTATTAATGATATTTACACTATTGTGCCATCATCACCACCTGTCATTACTTTTCCTGACTCAAAACAAAAACTCTGTCCCATTAAGCAATAACTCCCCATCTCCCCTTCCCCCAGCCCTTGAAAGCCGTTAATCTGCTTTCTGTCTCTATGAATTTGCTTATATTAGATATTTCAAAAAAGTGAAATCACATATTTTGTGCTTTTGTGTCTGGCTTATTTCACTTGGCACAATGTTTTCAAGGTTCATCCAGGTTGAAGCATGTGTCAGAACGTTCTTTTTTATGGCTGAAGAGCATTCTGTTTTATGGATATATTACATTTTGTTTATCCATTTATCTCTTGGTGGACACTTGGGCTATAACAGCAATGAACATATATATATATATATACCCAAGTACCTGTTTGAGCCCCTGCCTTCAGTTCTTTTGGGTATATACCTAGAAGTAGAATTGGGGGCGTAATATGGTAATTCTATTTTTAATGTATTGTGTCTTCCACAGCAGCCGCACCATTTTACATTCCCACCAGCAAGGCACAAGAGATCCAATTTCTCCACATCCTTGGCAACATTCATTATTTTCCATTTTTAAAATAATAGGTCATCCTAGTGGGTGTGAAATGGTATCTCATTGTCGTTTTGATTCTCATTTCCCTAATGGCTAGTGATGTTGAGCATCTTTTCATGTGCTTATTGGTCATTCCTATATTTTCTCTGGAGAAAAGTCTATTCAAGTCTTTTGTCCATTTTTAAATTGGTTTGTTTGTCTTTTTGTTATTGAGTTGTAGTAGTTCTTTATATATTCCTCCCTAGAGACTCAGCGAATAGAAGTATAAGTCCCATTTGCTTAGAACCCTGGAGGATGGTAGAGATTGGAGAAGGACTCTACAAATGCCAAATCAAAGGAAAATATCAGGTAGGAAACTTCCATCCCAGACCCACCAGTATACTCCCTCTCCCTCACTCGGTCTTGTACAGCTTGTGAGTTCCTTAAAGGCAGTGGCTCAGATCCTTCCCACCTCCCACCAGGGACAGCTGCAAGAGAACTCTTATGCATATCCAGGCACAGGGGCCAAGTCCACAAAGACCCAGGGCTCTGAGGCATGCTGCATACAAAAGGGCCCCCTATAAGGAAAAGGAGAGAGAGAGAGAGAGAGAGAGAGAGAGAACTCTGGAATGACCTACCTTTCTGGATTGACTCCATCTGGCTTCCTGGGGTGGGACACCCTAAGAGGGAAGAAACTAGAGGCAGAAAAACCTCACAGAGAAAAAAAAGGGGGAGGGGAGTTAAACTGAACTGCTATAAGACAGGAGGTTCCCAAAACTGAAAAGATTAAGGAAAACAGGGCACTGAGTGAGGAAGAGAATTTGAACAAATCATAGGAGCCAGGGAGAAAATCCTGCACAAAACAAAACAAAAACAAAACCAGAACAGATCAAGATTCCCAGAGAAGGAACAGTAGAAAGGAAGTTTTCTCCTGGATGTGAAATAATTACAAAAAAGTACAATCTTAAAAATTGTACCACATGTCCAGGGAAAGAATCAGATGAAGAAGAGCTGAGAAAATCAGGCTATTCTAAAGGTCTAGAATAAGCTGGGCCAAGTGTCAAAGAAAAGCCTTAACACAAAGCCAATCGATAATAAAACCCTAGACAAGAGGGGAAATGACCATCAGAATTAACTCATCAAGACAATCCGTGGTTATGTGGGAGGGTATGGGAGGTGTGGGGAGTGGGACATATGGGAATCCCTATATTTTTTTCTGTAACATTTATGTAATCTAAGTATCTTTTAAAAATATATATATATATGTAAAAAAGGGGCAATCTGATGCCTAGACATCAGCAAAAAATTACAAGTCATCCTAAGAAATAAGAAGCTATGGCTTAGACAAAGGAACACATTAAGACTCAGAGAAGACACAGAATTTGAAACAACTAATCAAAGAAGTTCAAACAAATCTCCTAAATCAATACAAGGACATGAAGGAAAATATACATAAAAAGATAAAGCATATCAAGACAATGTGTGAGCATAAAGACTAATTTGAAAGTAAAAAAAGAAACATAACCAAAGTTATGGGGATGAAAGGCATAATAATAGAAATTAAAAAGACACTAGCTAGAACAATTAGGCAAGGGGGAAAAAAAGGCATCCAAATTGGAAAAGAGGTAGTAGAACTCTCACTATTCACAGATGACATGATCCTATATTTAGAAAATCCCAAAATATCTACAACAAAGCTATTAGAGCTAATAAATGAGTTCATCAAAGTGGCGGGATACAAGATCAACACGCAAAAATCAGTAATGTTTCTATACACTAATCATGAGCAAGCTGAGGAAGAAATCCAGAAAAAAATTCCATTTGCAATAGCAACAAAAAGACTCAGATATCTAGGAATAAATTTAACCAGGAATGTAAAGGATCTGTATTCAGAAAACTAGAAAACATTGCTAAAAGAAATCAAAGAAGACCTGAACAAGTGGAAGGACATTCCATGTTCATGGATTGGAAAGACTAAACATCATGAAGATTTATAGATTCAATGCAATATCAATCAAAATTCCAACAGCCCACTTTACAGAAATAGAAAAGTAAATTGCCAAATTTATTTGGAAGGGAAAGGGGTCCTGAATAGCCAAAAACATCCTAAAAAAGAATGAAGTTGGAAGACTCATGCTTCCTGACCTTGAAGTGTATTATAGAGCTACAGTGGTTAAAATGGCATGATATTGGCATAAAGATAGATACATTGATCAATGGAATTGAATTGAGAGATCAGAAGTGGACCCTCACCTCTATGGTCAACTGATTTTTAATAAGCCTACAAAGTCCACCTCAAAGGACTTTGTGAAGAGGGTAAAGGCAGCCTAGAGAGTGGAACGTCCAGCTTCTGAGCAGGGACTTTTGTGTCTTGTGTGATGAGAGAACAAATTCAAAATGGGTGATGTTGAGAAGGGCAAGAAGACTTGTTTAGAAGTGTGCTCAGTGCCACACCATGGAAAAGGGAGGCAAGCACCAGACTGGGCCAAATCTTCATGGTCTCTTTGGGCAGAAGACAGGTCAGGCCCCTGGATTCTCTTATACAGATGCCAACAAGAACAAAGGCATTACTTGGGGAGAGGAGACACTGATGGAGTATTTGGAGAATCCCAAGAAGCACATCCCTGGAACAAAAATGATCTTTGCTGGCATTGAGAAGAAGGCAGAAAGGGCAGACTTGATAGCTTATCTCAAAAAAGCTACTAATGAGTAAGAGTTGGCTACTGCATTATTTATTACAAAACAGAAATGTCTTGTGACTTTTTTGACATGTGTCATATTTAAATTGATCTCATACACCAGAATTCAGATCATGAATGGCTGATAGGATATTTTTGGGCAGTCCTGAGTTAAATAAGATTGGCTTATAGTTAAATGAATATGATCAAGCTTTTTGAACTTTGATAGTAATTCTGGTTCAGCAAGTGTTATCACTGTTTCCTCCCTCTAAAAATATAATTGGACTCAAAGCTAGGTTGAATTTGTAGTGTTCAACATTTCACAAAGATGGTGAATGGCAAGTCACAATCTCTAGGAGATGGATTGGTTTTATATTTAGATTTATATAACTGGTTTTGTGAGTATATTTACATACTAGGGAAATCCCTTTACTGTCTCATAGAACAAAGCAAGACTCACCTGTGTTTCAACTGGTGAAAAGGCAGGTGCTGAAAATAAGGTAGCTATGTCCACTTTATCTTTTTGGTCTTAACTGTGTCAATCTAATTAAAATTCCCTGAATCTGAAATGTTGCCTTTCAATTAACAAAAGGCATTATAGTGTGGTTTATGTATAATACCAAATAAAGAATGCTAAACACTCCTCACATTTAAAAAAGGCAGTCTACTTCATGGGAGAAAAAATTTGGAAATCACATTTCTGACAAGGGTCTAATATCCATGATATATAAAGAGATCCTACAACTCAACAATAAAAAGACAAATTAAAAACAATAAAAAGACCTGATTAAAAAAATGGGCAAAAGACCCAAATAGACAATTTTTTATAGAAGAAATACAAATGGCAAAAAAACAAAACAAAACAAAATAAAAACACATGAGAAAATGTTCAACATCACTAGCTATTAGGGAAATGCAAATCAAAGATACAAAGAGATTTCATTTCACATCTATTAGAATAGCCACTATTAAAAAGACAGAAAACTACAAGTTTTGGAGAGGATGTGGAAAGATAGGAATGCTTATTCACTGTTGGTGGGAAAGTAGAATGGTACAGCTACTGTAGAAGTCAGTTTGACAGTTCCGAAGGAAGTTAGATATAGATCTACCATGTGACCTGGCAATACCACTACTAGGTATTGCCAGAAGAACTGAGAGCAGTGACATGAACAGTTATCTGCATGCCAATATTCATAGCAGCATTATTCATGATTGCCAAAAGATGGAAACACTCCGGGTATTCATCAACTGATGAATGGATAAACAAACTGTGGTATATACACACGATGGAATATTATTCAGCTGTAAGAGGAAATGAAGCCGTGAAGCATATGACAACATAGATAAACCTGGAGGACACTATGTTGAGTGAAGCAAGCCAGGCACAAAAAGACAATTATTGTATGATTTTGCTATTTTGAACTAAATATAATGAGCAAACCCGTGGAGTTAATAGCTAGAATATAAGTCACCAGAGAAAAGAATGAGGTTACAGAATGGAAAACTGAGGTTTAATCTCTACAGAATTGATAAAAAGTTGTTTGTAAATGTTTGGAAATGAATAGAAATGGTGAAAGCACATCTAAAGAGTTATAATTAGTAGCGCTAACATATGGGTATGACAGTGGTCTGTTTTTTTGTTATTTTACTTTTTTTTTGGAGTAATGAAAATGCTCTAATATTGACTGAAGTGATGAGTGTGCAACTTGGTGATTATACCAAATGCCATTGATTGTACACATTGATTGTATATGGTCTATGAACAAAAAAATAATTGGGTGGGTAGGGGGAAAATACACCAAATGTAAGATATGGACTATAGGGAGTAGTAATACTTTGCCAATGCTCTTTCATAATTTAGTTTGTTACAAATGTTTCACAACATGTATTTGTGTTGGAATGATATATGGGAGCCCTGTATGATGTTATACATGTTTGTTTTGTAAGTTCACAACTTTTACTATACACTTATTGTTTATGTATGTTCATGTATGAATGATATACTTCAATAAATTTTTTTAAAATGAAAAAAAAACAAAAACAAAAACAACCCACTACAGGCATACAATAGCAGATCTGAATAGGCAGAAGAAAGAACCAGTGAATTGGAAGACAAGACAATCAAAATCATACAGTCAGAAGAACAGATAGAGGAAAGAATAGAAAAAAATTGAGCAGTGTCTCGGATTTGAGTGACAGCACAAAGTATATAAACATGTGTATTAGTCAGCCAAAGGGGTGCTGATGCAAAGTACCAGAACTCTGTTGGCTTTAATAAAGGGTATTTATTTGGGGTAGAAGCTTACAGTCACAAGGCCCTAAAGAGCCCAACTCAAGGTACCATAAGAGGTACTTTCTCACCCAAAGTCTGTTGCCACGTGTTGACGCAAGATGGCGGGCAATGTCTGCTAGGGTTCAGCCTTCCTCCTTCCTCTTAAGGCTTGTGGTCCCAGCTTCTTCTGATCTCAGCTGTAGGCTGGCATAAGGCTGATCACTCTCCCCGGGCTCATTTCTTTCTGGACTCAGCTGCTCTGTCCTTTCCACAGGCTCATCTCTCTTCCCAGGGCCGTGTCTATGGAGCACTCTCTCTTCCTGTGTATCTGCTTCTGTGTTCTCTTCCTCTGTGTATTTACTTCTCTGTCTTTGATTGAGCATTAATTTATATAGTCCACAGCTGTAGGCTAGCTGTAGGCAGGAACTTAAACTGAGTCGCCCTAATGACATGGTCAAATAAAAGCCCTAATAAAGTAAAAGTGAAACTCTGAGTCTCATACAATCTAATACACCCAGAGGAACACACCAGTTTACAAACACAATCCAATATCTATTTTTGGAATTTATAAACAATACCAAACTTCCACACTGGGTCATACAATAGTTCTATGTTTTACCTTCTGAGGAACTGCTAAAGCATTTTCCACAGAGATTGCACTATTTTACATTGCTATCAACAATGTAATAAGATTCTGATTTTTCTCATCCTTGTCAGCACTTTTTTTTTTTTTTTTTTTTTTAAATAATAGGCATTCTAGTGGGTGTGAGGTAGTATCTCATTGTGGTTGTGATTTGCATGTCCCTAATGGCTAATGATGTTGAGCATCTTTTAGGGTAATTATTGGCCATTTTGTAAATCTTCTGCAGAGAAATATCTATTCAACTTCTTTGGGTTGTTTATCTTTTTGTTGATGAGTTACAGGAGTTCTTTATATATTCTGGATACTAAAAAATCCAAAGATTTTCTCCCATTCTGTTAGTTGTCTTTTCATTTCCTTGATAATGTTCATAGATGCACAAAAGCTTCTAATTTTGATGAAATCTAATTGATCTATTTTTTTCTTGTGTTGCTTGTGCTTTTGGCATAAAGTCGAAGAACCCATTTGCTCATATGAAGTCCTGAAGATATTTCTCAATGTTTTCTTCTAAAAGTTTTATAATAGTTTTAAACCCTTACATTTAGGTCATTGATGCATTTTGAGTTAGTTTTTGTATATAGTGTGAGGGAGGAGTCCACTTTCACTCTTTTACACATAGATATCTGGTTTTTCCAGCCCTAATGGTTGAAGAGACTATTCTTTTCAATTAAGTGGACTTGACACCCCTGTCAAAAATAAATTGGAATAGATATGTGGGTTTATTTCTGCACTCTCAATTCTATTCCATTGGTTTAATGTCTGCCTTTGTGCCAGTACCACACTGTTTTGATTACAGTTGCTTTCTAATAAGTTTTGAAATCAGGAAGTGTGAATCTTCTAATCTTCTAAATTAGAAGATTCATGTTGCTCTTCCACATGAATTTGGTGATTAATTTTTCCATTTCTACAAAGAAGGCTGTTGGAATTTTTATTGGCATTGTGTTGAATCTGGAAGTCGTTTTGGGTTGTATTGACATCTTGATGATAGTAAGTCTTCCAATCCATGAGCATGGAATATCTTTCCATTTTCTAGGTTTTTAATTTCTTTTAGTAATTATTTGTTGCTCTCCATGTACAAGTCCTTTACATTCTTGGTTAAATTTATCCCTAGATATTTTATAATTTTAGTTGCTTTGTAAATGGAAGTGCTTTCTTTATTTCCTTTTCATATTGTTTCTGGTTGATGCAACTAATATTTACTCTTCCATTAAACAAGATTGAGATTCTTCTACAAAATTTCTACACTATATCTATACAATGACTATAGAACAACCAAACATTTACCCTTTAGAATAAATCAGGGATAAGGAGAAAACACAGTCAAGGACCAACTTCCTACTCATAACAATGCTTACCTTATTAATAATCAACAACAAACATTTAAATAAATGTACCCATTTAGAATGTGGACTTTCATTAGCTACTCCAACACTGATGAACCAGGACTAATTTTGTGAGAACTTTAGAACTTGCATAGTTTAAAAAAAAAAATAGAGAGTTTTCCTATAGGGCAGAGAATCTTTTTCTAATTATTCTATTTTAATGTGTTTCTGGATAGAACTAGTGGAGTCTAACAAGTGGGTTGACCTATATTACTCCTACAGGAGCTTTTGGCTTCCTGGTAGAGAAGTAATAGTGCAGGTTTGTCCTTAATTAAGCTGTTATTATTATTTCATTTATCTTATGGTTTCTCATAGTAGATTTACTTAAATCTTCTTGAATTTAGGTAAACTATTGACTTCAAAAAGATACCCACGTAGATACCCACTTACCTATGGCCAAGTGATGGAGGGTATACCACAAAGAGAGCTAGAGAGAGTTAAAGAATCACTGAAGACTTATTCTAGCCACAACAAAGTAAGCCTTGAATAATATATATATGTACATAGGTGTTTACTTAGTATTCTTTAAATTCTACAGATGAGTTTTATACACTCTTTGTTATATATGATATATTGTATAATAAAAGGGGTTAAATAATCAAACAAGCTTAGCCTTGAATAATATTGTCTTCATTTTCCTAAGCCAGACAGAACCACTTTTTTTTTTTGTATTTCAATTTTACATTTAATTATGGCAGTAAGAAGTTGACCACATACATTTCTATGCATTTTACAGACAAGTAAAATTAACGGCAATTTTAGAATTATTTCAGAGAATATAAACAACTTTTATCACAATTTGCTCATGATCTTATCCTTCAAAATATTTTTGCTAGTGGCTAAAATTATCATAAATATTTTGTCTTGAAACAGCCAAAAGTTTACACCAATACTATGCTTGTGCAAAATATACAATATTTTAAAAAATTTTCTGTCCTCATCTCAATTTGTAAAAGTATTTTTTTTTTTTCCCATGGAGGCATTTTATTTGCATGTATGTTTTACATCCCTAGAAAAAGAATCCCAGGACTTTTCCTCCTGTGTGTTTTCGCCTTGCTTCCTCGTGGTCCATGATGCCCGCTGAGGTGGTCAATACAATGAAACCAAACTGACGGGATGGGAGCAGATTATTCTGCCATTTTTCTAGATCTTTGAGTTGCACATCAAATCTGGGACTAATCACCCCACACTTGTTTAACCTCCCTGTGAGGTTCACAACAATTTTCCCAGCTCTGTGATCATCAATGATTTCAAATTCGCCAATGTAACCATGCTTCATCATCGCAGTTAGAAACCTGACGATGACTTTGGAGCACGGCCTGATAAGAACCTGGCGTTTGCCTCTCTTCTCTGCATTGTTGATGCTCTTTAGCCCATCAGCCAGGACGTTCATGCGCACCATTGTGGCGGCACAGAAAGATGGCCGAAAGAGCTGTAAAAGTATTTTGAAACAACAACCTTTAATTATTATACTTGTTAATAGGAGCAAAGCTTTTTAAATCCATATGCTAGATCTTGGAAACATTTGAGAAGAAAATTAACTATGCAAAAGTAGCCATTAAAAAACTACTTTGGGGAAACGGATGTGGCTCAAGAGGTTCGGCATCCGTCTACCGTATGGAGAGACCAGGGTTTGATCCCTGGTACCTCCCGGTAAAAAAAAAAAAAAAAACTACTTTGAATATTACATGTGAAACTAGGCCCCACTATCTAATCAGGAATTCATGTAGGCTTTTATCCAGTAAGTATTGTGATATCACTTAATTTCTATACAAATTAAGATCCACAAATATGAACTGCCATAAATTCATTCATGAACACTTTACAAATAGAATCACTTTTGCCTCATCCATATCAGTGGTGTTTCTACATGACCAGTGGTCCCAGCTACCGTTTTACCTT
This sequence comes from Tolypeutes matacus, assembly GCA_026826555.1. Lineage (NCBI taxonomy): Eukaryota > Metazoa > Chordata > Mammalia > Cingulata > Chlamyphoridae > Tolypeutes > Tolypeutes matacus. The sequence continues at coordinate 13,223,553 of JAKSZT010010873.1, read as the reverse complement.
TTCAATTCTTTTCTTGTCTCACATGTTATTTTTTTTTAGTTAAAATTTTATTGAAGTATATCATTCATACATGAACATACATAAACATTAAGTGTATAGTAAAAGTTGTGGATTTACAAAATAAACATGCATATTATCATACAGGGCTCCCATACATCACCCCATTACCAATACCTTGCATTGTTGTGAAACATCTGTTACAAACTATGAAAGAGCATTATCAAAATATTACTACTAACTACAGCCCTTATCTTACATTTGATGTATTTTCCCCCAACCCACCGAATTATTAACACCCTGTATTAGTAGTATACATTTGTTATCATTCATGAGAGAACATTCCCGTATTTGTCCTGTTAACCACAGTCCATTTTCCACCACGGGATTCCCTGTGTTATACAGTCCTATGCCTTGTACAATCCATCCAAAGTGCACACTCAGTGGCTCTCGTTTTCATCACAGAGCTCTGCAGCCCTCACCTCAGTCAATTTTAGAACATTTCCATGACTCTAAAAGGAAAAATCCCATACTCTTTATACCCCCCATTGTTATCCCTTAGGATTGGTATAATATTTTCTTGCCATTGCTGCAAAGTATCACAATATTACTGTTAACTATCGTCCATAAGTTACATTAGTTGTAATTTTCCTGTATATCTCTACATTCTTAACACGTTGTAAAAGAAGAACATTCTTGTATTTATACTATTAACCACAATCTTCACCCACCACTGAAATCACTATGTTATACATACCCTAAATTATTCTCTAGGTTTCTTTCAATTGACATTTATGTACACAGATTACCCCTTCCAGCCACAATCTCATTTATAAATCAGCAGTATTAGTTATACTCACTATAATGTGTTACCATCAACTCTACTCATTTCCACTTTTACAGTTAACCTTATTAAAAATGCTACATACATTAAGCATCAGCTCTCATTCTCAACCCACATTTTATTTCCTAGTAACTTATACTCTAGGGTTTACCTCTGTGAGTTTCCTGATCGTATTTAGTTCATATTAGTGAGACCATACAATATTTGTCCTTTTGTGTCTGGCTCATTTCACTTAACATAATATCCTCAAGGTTCGTCCATGCTGTCATATGTATCCCAATTTCATTTCTTCTTATAGCTGAATTGTATTCCATTGTATGAATATAACACATTTCTTGTTCCATTCATAAGTTGATAGACACTTGGACTGGTACCATATTTTAGCAATTGTGAATAGTACTGCTATGAATATCGGTGTGCAAATATCAGTTCGTGTCCTTGCTTTCAGTTTTTCTGAATATGTTCCTAGTAACGGTATTGCTGGATCATACAGCAGTTCTATATTCAGCTACTTGAGGTACTGCCAAACTGATTTCCACAGAGGCTATACCATTCTACATTCCCACCAACAGCGAAGGAGTGTTCCTATTTCTCCACATCCTTTCTAGCACTTGTAGTTTTCTGTTTTTCAAATAATGGTCATTCTATAAATTGTGAAATGGCATCTTATTATAGTTTTGTTCTGCATTTCCCTAATAGCTTGTGATGCTGAACCTTTTTGTTTTGGAGGTACCAGAGCCCAGGATTGAAACTGGGACCCCTTACGTGGGAAGCTGGCACTCAGCCACTGAGCTACACCAGCTTCCTTGCCCATTATTTAATTGGGTTGCTTGTCTTTTTATCGTTTACTTGTATGATCTCTTTAAATAACATGGATATCAAACCCATGTGGTTTCCAAATATTTTCTCCCATTGAGTAGGCTATCTTTTTACTTTCTTGACAAATTCTTTTGAGGAACAAAAGCATTTAATTTTGAGGACATCCCATTTACCTATTTTTTCTGTTGTTGCATGTGCTTTGAGTGTAAGGTTTAAGAAACTACAGTTCACCACAAGATCCTGAAGATATATTCCTACACTTTTTTTAAAGTTATGATTCAATTTTTCTGAAGTTCAACAATACACAATGATGAAAAACAAAATAGTTTTCCTTCTGGGGAGATAAAGATGACTTATGAAAGCACACATTTAAAAAAATGATTGTGGTAGCATTTATACAACATAACATTTCCTATTTTAAACACTTTCAAGTATATGTATGTAATTCAATGGTGTTAATTATATTCACAATGTTGTACTGCCATCACCACCATCTATTACCAGAACTTTTCCATCACCCCAAACAGAAATTCTGCACCATTACGCCTTTTTTGTCTTCCAATTCACACCCAGAGCACACCCACTAGCTCTGTTTCTTCTGAACCCCACAAACTGGCAGCAAAAGTTGGACCACAGTAAAGGTTATCAGTGAGTGTTGGGAGAAAGTGAACAAGGTGTATAGTCTCTCCCCACCATCAATATTTCCTGGATAATTCAATAAAATTAAATCAAGTTTTGCTGGCAGGCTGCCACGAGCAGAAGTCTGTTCTAGGAGCTGGAGAGAAGGGAAGGCAGGGCAGAGACTATTAAGGAGCATCACTTGGAGGTTTGCTGGACTTCACAGACTGTGTTGATGCTTGGGGATTTTCCAAGCAGGTGATACACTTCTCTCTGGCTGGTAGACAGGTGGCCTGAAATCCCCACTTGTAGCAGGCTCAGAGCATCACTCACCAGGCAGGGGCGCTGGGCCACCCTTTCCATTTTAATTAATAGCACCTTGATCTTTGTTATTTTCTTCCATCATCTTTTCTTTTTTCCTTTGGACTTAATTGCTGCTCCCCCACCCTAATTTTTAGAGATATATCCTTACATCATAGATTATCAGCATTTAATTTTTCCAATATTTGCAATTAAGACTAAAAAAATTCTCTCTCCAAACCTGGCTCTGGCTATGTTTTAGTTTGCCAGGACTGTTATGAGAAATACCAAAGGCTGGTTTTCTTAAACAACAGGGACTGAGTGTGGTCTACAGTGTGAACTGCGGTCTATGGTGGGTGGCAAGGCTCCAGGATGTGTAAGTTCATTGAGGGTGGTGGGCCACACCGTGGGAGATGTTTGTGTGGGATGTGGTGGGAGGTGTGGGAGGTGGGCAACATGGGAATCTCAGTGGGTTCCGTGTAATATTTTGGGTAATCTAAGCACCTCTTAAAATATATGTATATATATATATAAATAACATTTTTGTAAACAAATACACATATATGCATATATATTTATATATCATTTTGCAAATGTTTGTATGTATTGTGAGAATTTTGATTTTTACTCATAATAAAAAAAATAAAATAAAATAAAATAAAAATAAAAAGTGAAAAAAAAAACAAAAAAAAAAAACCAACAACAGGGACTCATTGTCTCACAGTTCTGGAGGCTGGAAGCCTGAAATCAAGGTATTGGCAGGCTTTCTCAGAAGCCTGTAGCTTATGGATGGTAGCTTGCATGCCTCTGACACATGGTGATCTGTCTTCTTTGGTCTCCTTCTGGGGCTTCTACTTCTATGTCCAAATTTCCTTTGTTTATAAAGACTCCAGACATATAGGATAAGACCCGCTCTGATTTAATTTGGCTTCATCTAAATAGAATCTTTGAAGATCCTACTCACAAATGAGTTCACACCCACAGGATCAGGGATTAGGACTTGAACAGGTCATGTGGGAGATATGATTCAATTTCCAACAGGAAGGGGACGGATGTGGCTCAAGTGGTTGGGTGTCCGTCTCCCATATGGAGGGACCTGGGTTCGATCCCCATGGACCTCCCAAGGAAAAAAACACAACAAACTTATTTACAATTTCCAACAGGCTGTCTACCATATGATATGCGATCTCTTTTTAAAAATTATCTTTTAGTGGATATGTCCTAGCCTGAGTATCCTAAAAGCAGAGCCCAAGGAGGAACTTTCTATTTGAGGATAATTTTAGATTCACAGAAAAGTTGTGATGGAAGAGAACTTAAAATGCTGTTTAAGTTCTCTGTAGAGATGAAGAGACAAAATAATTAGAATCTAAGCTTGAGGGAAGAACTTGGGATTCCAAAATGGGATAGAGGCAGTATATTTTAGGCTCTTGACGGCAGCCAAAATGGACTATTTTGTGACCAACACAGTGGTCTGTGGGACTAAAGTTGGAACATATGCTAAGTTGGAATGAGGGTACCGAATTATTTGTGTAAACTAAGGAAACAAGATAAGCATCCTTTGGGGGTCTATGGGATGTGTCCATGTTTCTCTTGGAAGGACTTTTGTCTCGACTCCTTCCTCAGGTAATTGCAGTTGTTGAGCTTCTTGTTTTTGCTGAATATGCTTGTATTTTGCTTTCTTGAGTTTTGCTGTGTAGTTCTTGAACCAAACCTGCAGTACTGTTGGATGTATGCCCATTTTAAAGGCCATTTGTTTGTGAAGACTAGGGTTTGGGTACGGGTTCTTATTGAACAAGATCTTCAAATCTAGTTGCTTTTCAGTGAACATAGTTCATTTCCTTTGTGGATGCCTCTGGTGCTGGCATGGGTCAGCTGGGTCCTGGAGCATCTATCACTTTCTGCGTTCTTCCAGGTTTAAGAAGTTATCAGCAGTAGAGAGAGTCATACGGGTCACCTAGATGTCCAAAGTCTGGAGTAATAGTTCTTTACAATGCCGACATCTGGGAGACAACGCCTTGACTGAGTGATTAAAAGTCACATCACTAGATCACCAGCTGGGGAAGCCTGATATGGTGTGCCTCCTGATGTGATGGGAGAGGAGCACTGTTAGGAAGATCAACTGAGTCTGTCATCTTTTACTCTTGGTTCAGGTGTTCAGATCCAGTGTCAAGAACTCATTTTTCTACATTTTCTTCTAGGAGTTTCACAGTTATATCTTTTATTTTTAGGTCCTTGATCCATTTGGAGATAATTTTTGTATAAGGTGTGAGATGGGGGTCCTCTTTCTTTTGGATATGGCTATCCTGTTCTCCCAGCACCATTTGTTGAATAGACTATTCTGCCCCAGCTGGGTGGAGTGACAGTCTTGTCAAAAATCACTTGAGTGTAGTTGTAAGGGTCTATTTCTGAGTTCTCGATTCAGTTCCATTGGCCAGTCTGTCTATCTTTATGCCAATACCATGCTGTTTTCACCGTTGAGTAATATTCTTTAAAGTAAAGAAGTGAGAGTCCTCCATTTTCGTTCTTCTTTTTAAAGATGTTTTTGGCTATTCAGGGCCCCTTACCCTTCCAAATAAATCTGATAATTGGCTTTTCCATTTCTGCAAAGAAATGGTTGTTGGTATTTTTATTGGGATTGCATTGAATCTGTAAAACAGTTTGGGTAGAATTGACATCTTTTTTTTTTTTTTTTTTTATGAGCATTAATATTGAAGGCTTGATATATTGCTCTGTTTTCTTTTTTTTTTTAACTTTATTTTGTACATTTAATAATTGAAAACATAAGCAATTAAAAACTAAACAGTAAACACAGATGAATAAATATATACATTTCTCAATTAAATGTAATGGATACGTGTAAATTTTTTTTTTTTTTTTTTTTTTGTGTGTGTGTGAATCAAACAATATATTACACAATATATTTGGTTCATAGTAATGCATTCATACAGTATTTGTCCTTTTGTGTCTGGCTTGCTTCACTCAACATAATGTCCTCCAGGTTCATCCATGTTGCCATATGTTTTATGACTTCATTTCTTCTTACAGCTGCATAATATTCCATCGTGTGAATAGACCACAGTTTGTTTATCCACTCATCTGTTGATGGACACCTGGGTTGTTTCCAACTTTTGGCAATGGTGAATAATGTGGCTATGAACATCGGTGTGCAGATGTCTGTTTGTGTCACTGCTCTCAGTTCTTCTGGGTATATACCCAGTAGTGGTATTGCAGGGTCACATGGCAAGTCTATATTCAACTTCTTTAGGAACTGTCAAACAGTCCTCCATAGTGGCTGTACCATCCTGCATTCCCACCAACAGTGAAGAAGTGTTCCTATCTCTCCACATCCTCTCCAAAGAATTGACATCTTAACAATATTTAGTCTTCCAATCTATGAACACGGAATGTCCTTCCATTTATTGAGGTCTTCTTTGGTTTCCTTTAGCAATGTTTTGTAGTCCTTTATGTCCTTGGTTAAGTTTATTCCTAATATTTGATTCTTTTAGTCGCTATTGTAAATGGATTTTTTCTGACTTCCTCCTCAGATTGCTCATCAGTAGTGTATAAAAACTCCACTGATATTTGTGTCATAATTTTGTATCCCGCCACTTTACTGAACTCATCTATTAATTCTAGTCACTTTTATTGTGGATTTTTCAGGGTTTTCTAGATATAGGATCATATCATTAGCAAATAGTGAAAGTTTTACTTCTTCCTTTCCTATTTGGGTGCCTTTTCTTTCTTTTTCTAGCCTAATTCTTCAAGCTAGTACTTCTGGTACAATAATGAATAACAGTGGTGACAGTGGAAATCCTTGTCTTGTTCCTGATCTCAGGGGGAAAGCTTTCAGTCTTTCACAATTGAGTACAATGCTAGCTGTAGGTTTCTCGTATATGCACTTTACCATGTTGAGAAAGCTTCCTTCTATTCCTATCTTTTGTAGTGTTTTAATCAAGAAAGGAGGCTGTATTTTGTCAAATGCCTTTTCTGCATCAATTGAGAGGATCATGTGATTTTTCTTCTTCAATTTATGAATGTGGTTTAATATACTAATTGATTATTTTTTTGTGTTGAAAAATCCTTGCATACCTGGATAAAACCCACTTAATCATGGTGTATAATTCTTTTAATGTGTTTTTGATTTGGTTTGCAAGTATTTTGCTGAGGATTTTTGCATCTATATTCATTAGAAAAATTGGTCTGTAATTTCCTTTTTTCATAGTATCTTTATCTGGTTTTGGTATTAGTGTGGGAAGTTCAAACCGTTGACATTCAATTTCTTTATTTATGTAAAGGTATTACTTATGTCATCCATTTTATCCTTTGGCTTTCTGTTGTCATATCTTGCTATTGTCTTTTTACCCTTTAATTTACCCTTCCTAATAATCCTCATTTCTACACTCTCTTCCAAGTCTCTTGCCATTGTTTTTTTCCCTTTCAGGCTGTAGCACTCCCTTTAGTATCTCTTGTAGATCTGGTCTTTTGGTAAAAATACTCTCTCAGTTTTGTTTGTCTGTGAAGACTTTAAACTCACCCTTGTTGTTGTTGTTGTTGTTGTTGTTGTTTTCAGTTAGGCCAGTAATTTATTAAGGAAGGGAGGGAAAAGAAATGGGAGAAAATAACAGATCATGGGTCCCAGATAGAGAGGAAGGGGCTGAAAAGTGATAGAGAGGACTGATTTACAGACTACAATTCCTCATTATGGATTATAAATGCCCAGGTTTTACTTGCGCACTATTCCAGGCAGGGTGGAAGAAGGCAAGAGCGGGGGTAGAAAGCAAGAACAGGGGCCTCACCCTTGTTTTTAAAGTTTTGCTGGATGAAGAATTCTTGGCTGGCAGTTTTTCTCTTTTAGTACCTTAAATACATCATACCACTTTCTTCTCACCTCCATGGTTTCTGATGAGAGATTGGCACTTAGACTTATTGAGGTGCCCTTATATGTGATGAATTGCTTTTCTCTTGCTGCTTTCAGAATCCTCTCTTTATCTCTGATATTTGCAATTCTGAATAGTAGGTGTCTCAGAGTAGGTCTATTAGGATTTATTCTATTTGGGGTACGTTGTCCTTCTTGGATATTGATATTTATGCCTTTCATAAGAGTTGGGAAGTTTTCAGTCATTATTTCCTCAAATAGTCTTTCTGCCCCTTTCCTGTTCTCTTCTTCTGGGACACTGATAGGGCAAATGTTTGTGTGTTTCATGTTGTCATTCAATTCCCTGAGACCCTATTCTACTTTTTGCATTCTTTTCTCTTTCTGTTCTCCTGTCTTTTCAAGTTCAGATGTTCTGCCCTAGATTTCACTAACTCAGTTTTCTACTTCCATCAATTCAAATCTGCTCTTACATGCCTCTAATGTATTTTTAATCTCATCCACTGTGTCTTTCATTCCAATAAGCTCTGTTACTTTTCTTTGTAGGCTTTCAAATTGTTCTTTATGCTCACTTAGTGTCTTCTTAATATCCTTTATCTCTTTAGTCATATTTTCCTTCAACTCCTTGAATTGATTTAGGAGATTTGTGTGATTATGATTAATTGTCTTAAATCCTGTGTCTCATCAAGATATTTGGTTGGTTCCTGTGGCTGGGCCATATGTTCCTGTTTCTTAGTATACTTGTAGTTTTTTGCTGATGTCTGAATATGTTGGTGAATTTACTCCGTCAGCTGGTTTTTCTCTCTTGCCTAGTGGTTTTGTTTCACTGCTATTCTTTGATTTTTGGTTCAACTTATTCTAAGTCTATAAAAGTGCCCAGCTTAAGTTATCAAAATTGGGCCAAGGACTCACCAATGGGACACAGATCCTCTCCCAGGGGTTTGGGACAAGAGAGAACTAAAGCAGTCTTACTCCTTGCAGTTTCCCGGCCAGCCAGCAGATTGTGCTTGTCGGCAAATCTTTCCACAGAAGTGACTCTTTCCACCTCCACTTAACCATGATTCTGGTCTGGCCAGAGCCGAGATTCAAAGCAGTCTCTGCTGGCTAAATTCACTGAAGAAAAAACACTCTCTACCCTCTGCCATACCCTCCCTCTTCCCAGGAAGGAATACATCTGTTTCCTTCTCATTCAGCTACAGTGAGCCATGGGTTTTATCCAGGCTTTGCACCTTGAGGGTGGGGGATGGGTGCTCTTCCCAGCTGCAGGGATTAGTAACTCATGGTTGTCATTTTGGCTTCTTCGTCACTCTGTCCCTCACCCTCCTGGGGGATGTACAGCACTGTCCTGGCCTGCCGAGCCCCAAAGCAGCTACCTCAGACAGATTTTTGTCCTTCCTCCTTAGTTTTTGTGAGAGAGTTGAGCCCTGCCTGCCTATTCTGATGCCTTCTTCCCGGAAACCCCCTCACATGTTCTTGATCATTAATGTCTTCTAAGAATTTCCCAAGCTACAGTCAAATTGGCCATTCACATTCTGTGGAGTTAAGGACTCTTGCTTTCTCATTCCCTGCCTCATATTTTTAAAATATGATAAAGTTTTATTGTTTATTTTTTAGTCTTAAAGAAGGACAAAGTCAAATACATTCAATAAAAGTATCTCTTCAAGGCAAATTTTTTCTCATTTGGTGTTTTCTTTACCATTTAAATTGAAGACTATAGCTCAAATTAAATATATAGAATACAGTTTATATTCTAGGCCAGAGGAAGAACCTAAACAATGCTTTTAAGAATGAATAGAAAGGAGTTTGAAAAAATCTCTGTAGGGTTAAGGCCGCATAAATATCACGTAAAAAGGCTAGAAGTACTGGGTATTTATGACTTCGGCTGTGAACTATGTGCTGGCTAATACATGGCAGGCTTTACTCCTTTGGGGTATTTCCAATTTCAAAATGCTTTTCCATTCCCAAGATCATGCAAAGTTCCTAATGACAAAGTATTTTCTAAAATTATCAGAGTCTGTGATAAAGGAAGATATTACAATCATGAAGATGAATAAAACTCTTTTTACAATCACTCCTACGAGAACAATAACATCCCAACCAAGCCAGGCTGCCATAGCATGGATAACATCTTGCCTACTCTTTTTAAACAAATATACAGAATTTTTTATGCTACTGTATAGAATTAGACAAGTATATAATTTTTTTTTTAATTTAGAGGTTTCCAGAATAGATTTTGATTTCAAATGTAATCGAAACTGCAAGCATTTCTATAAGACAAGGACAAGTTAACAACAAAAATGGGCTAGGTGAGCTGAGCAACAAAAGTAATCTACATCTTTAGATCAGAAAGATGTTACTCAATAATAAAGGGAATAATACAGGTTCCTTCAAACAATATCTTTACCTAAAAGCCCAAGGCCCATTCTAATCAGCACAGTGTTTTATATCTCCTGGTGAACAATAACTGTAAAGATATCTTTGTGTTCAAGGCACACAGATGTCACAATCAATCTGTTTCATCATAGTATTTTATAAACCAGAATATCTTCTTTGGTGATCTCTCACCTATAAATATGAGGAAATGGAAGAGTTAAGTCCAGGAAGTTAAAGGGTAGACAAAATATCAAACTGCCAACTAAGATGGTATCTGTTTTAATTTTCTCATTACTAAAGCAAATATCATGCAATGGGTTGGCTTAAACAACGGGAATTTATTGGCTCACGGTTCGGAGGCTAGGAGGAGTCCAAGTCAAGGCTCATTAAGGCAATGCTTTCATCCCAAAGCCTGGCTTTCTGGGGCTGGCTGCCAGGGGTCCTCAGTCTTGGCTTTTCTGTCACATGGCAATGCACATGGCAGCCTCTCCTGGCCTGTCCCTTTCTTCCAGGTCCCACTGACTTTCAGCTTCTGGCTGCTCCCTCTGGGCTTTCTCTCCATATGACGTTACTTATAAGGCCTTCACTAATAGGATTAAGACCCATCCTGGGTCATACCTTTTCTCAAGTAACCTTATCAAAAGGTCCATTTACAAGGGTTCACACCCACAGGAATGGATTAAGTTTAAGAACATGTTTTTCTGGGGTACATAGCTCCAGACCCCCACAGTCCACCCTCTGGACCCCAAAAGGACATGTACTTTCTACATGTAAAATACAATAATTCCATCTCAACATAAAAAAAGCCTTAAGTCATTTCAGAAACAATGCTAAGCACAAAGTCTCATCAAAATCAGATATGGGTATGGTCTGTCCTGGGGCACAATTCCCATCTGTCGGTGGACATGTGAAACCTAGAAAACAAGTTATCTTAGCTAGAGATAGGTGAATGCCTGGCTTCAAAACATCAAAGGACATGCTGACTCTTATGTTAGGGGCTAATGAGGTTTTAGGACCCTTAAGAATTAGGCTAACATTATTCACCATTGCCAAAAGTTGGAAACAACCCAGGTGTCCATCAACAGATGAATGGATAAACAAACTGTGGTCTAGTCACATGATGGAATATTATGCAGCTGTAAGAAGAAATGAAGTCATAAAGCATATGGCAACATGGATGAACCTGGAGGACATTATGTTGAGTGAAGCAAGCCAGACACAAAAGGACAAATACGGGGAGGCGGCTGCGGTCAGCGTGGTTGGCTGACCCGGCGAGCACGGGCAGCAAGGGGGGGATAAATGAATAAATAAATAAAATCTTTAAAAAAAAAAAAAAAAAAGGACAAATACTGTATGAATGCATTACTATGAACCAAATATATTGTGTAATATATTGTTTGATTCAAAAAAAAAAAAATTTACATGTATCCATTACATTTAATTGAGAAATGTATATATTTATTCATCTGTGTTTACTTTTTAGTTTTTAATTGTTTATATTTTCAATTATTAAATGTACAAAATAAAGTTAAAAAAAAAAAAGGATTAGGCTAAATCTACTCTATGTTCTATAAATGGAGTAACAAAGCCTGGATAATAGTGCCACTGTTTACCACATGGTTTACTGAACATATTCAGCCCACTGTTGAGATCTACTGCTCAGAAAAAAGATTCCTTTCAAATTATCATTGCTCCCTGACAATGCACATGGTCACCCAAGAGCTCTGATGGAGATGGACAACGAGACTAATGTTGTTCTCATGCCTGTTAATACAACATCCACCCTGCAGCCCATGGATCAAGTAGTCATTCTGACATTATTATTATTTAAGAAACATTGCCATAGATAGTGAGTCCTCTGGTGGATCTGGGCAAAATAAATTGAAAACCTTCTGGAAAGGATTCACCATTCTTGACGCCATTAAGAACATTCATAATTCATGAGAGGAGGTCAAAATATCAACATTAACAGGATTTTGGAAATAAGGTGATTCCAACCCTCATGGATGATTTTGAAGCTGGGTGAGGAGTATGTGAGGGTTCATCCTACTATCCTGTTTTTGTATATATTTGACAAAATTAATTTTTTTAGAAGGGGGGTGCTTAAGACAAACTAAGGTTTAAATATATAACTTGATAAACAGAATGTTAAGAAACAATTTACCATAATTGTGCATGCCTTCAAAGCAATTGAAAGAAATGATAAATTTCAGTTAGAGTTTAGTGAAAATAAATATGCTATTTTTTCCTATCTATGTTTAGACTCTTTGAATCTACCCAGAGGCTCCCATGAAATCCTGGGATCAATAACTCCTAACTGGGGAAGCGGCTGTGGCTCAATCAGTAGGGCTCCCGTTTACCATATGGGAGGCCCCGGGTTCGGTTCCCGGGGCCTCCTGGTGAGGGCAGGCCCGCCCTCACGGCGTGGTTAGCTGACCCAGTGAGCACAAGCAGCAAGGGGGGGATGAATGAATAAATAAATAAAATCTTAAAAATAATAATAATAATAATAACTCCTAACTTGGGCACAACAGAGAGTCTTGGAGATTTCCATGAATGGAAGTCATATGTATGTGGGTAGGGCAGGCTTAAAGATGGGGGACAAAGTGGAAGAAACATTTTCACTATTGTGAAAGTGCCGCTATGAACATTGGTGTACAAATACCTATTCAAGTCCCTGCTTTCAAAACTTTTGGGTGTATACCTAGCAGTGGGATTGCCAGGTAAAATGGTAGTTCTGTTTAACTTTTTGAGGAACCACCAAAATGTTTTCCACAGAGGAACAACAATGGATTAGGGTTCATTTTTCTCCTCATCCTTGTCAGCACTTGTTATTTTCTGTTTGTTTTCTTTTTCTTTCTTTTTAATAAGAGCCATTCTAGTAGGTGTGAGGTGGTATCTCATTGTGGTTTTGATTTGCATTTCCCTGATTTCTAATGTCATTGAGCATCTTTTCAGGTATTTATTGGCCATTTGTATATCTTCTTTAGAGAAATCTCTCTTCAAGCCCTCTGCCCATTTTTAAATTGAGTTGGCTTTTTGCTGTTGAGTTCTAGTAGTTCTTTATATTTTGTGGGAATTATACCCTTATCATATACTTGGTTTCCAAAGATTTTCCCACTCTATGTGAGCAAATTCAGAGAATCAGGAACTAGAATACAAGTTGCCAGGGGCCAGCGTGGGGGTAGGGAATGGGGAATTAATTCTTAATTGGTGCACAATTTCTGGTTGGGGTGATGGAAAATTTGTTAAGTAAAGTGGTGATAGTAACACAACGTTGTGAATGTAATTAACACCACTGAATTATATGTGTGAATGTGGTTAAAAGGTAAAATTTCAGGTGGTATTTTGCTAGAAATTAAAAAAAACAAAACAAAAAACACTAGGACTGTTCAACACAGTAAACCCTAATGTAAACTATGAACTATAGTTAATAGTACAATTATAATAATATTCTCCCTCTCATCAATTGTAGCAAAGGTACCACACTAATGCAAAATGTTAAGAATGGTGGTGGTTATATGGTAACTGTATTTTCTGCAAGTTCTTTCTGTAGACTTACAACTTTGCTAATAAAATAAATTAATAATATATATTTTTAAAAGTAATGGCAGGCTGATGACTTCAGACATATTGATATAACCTGTGACATGTGAAACACACCCATAATAATTACCTAGTAAATCTGTTTACTAGAACCCTAAAAACAGAAGCACATATTCTTTGGGTATGTGCTCTTTTGACCTAGGAAAAATTTTGCCCCAGGTACAGACACACCATTTAAAACAAGGTTGAGGAAATGCAGTAGTTTGTATCCAGTGAGAGCTAATCAAGAGGCCCTTGGTGAGCACTGCCTCCAGCACACATAATTCTTTACTGTCAAACAATGGGCAGCAGTAAAATCTTCCTCTTTTTATATTAAAAACATTTTTTACCAAGGAAGCCTTATAATATTTAACTATTATTTAATTTAAAAAGTCGAAGCAGCATGGTACTGTGTAACACAGGGAATCCAGTGGTGGAAGATGGACTGTGGTTCACAGAACAAATACAAGAACATTCTCCCATGAACTATAACAAATATATAATACTAACACAGGGTGTTAATAATCAGGTGGGTTGGGGAAAAAAACACCAAATGTAAGATATGGGCTCTAGTTAGCAATTTTTTAAAATATAATAAACTTTATTTTTAAAGAAATTTTAGATTATAGAAAAGTTACATGGAAAGTAGACGGGATTCCCATATAGTTAGTGGTAATATTTTGACCACCCTATTTCATAGTTTGTAACAAATGTTTCACAACAACGCAAGGTGTTGGTGGTGGAGTGATATATGGGAGCCCTGTATGATAATATGCATGTTTGTTTTGTAAGTTCACAACTTTTACTACACACTTATTATTTATGTATGTTCATGTATAAATCATGTACTTCAATAAAATTTTATTTTAAAAAGTCAAAGCAACATATTTTTTAAAAATCAAACAGTACAAAAATTCAAAAATAAAAACTAAAACTCTTTTCCCACTTGGATACCCTCCAGGTCTACTCTCAAAAAAAAAAAAAAAATCTTATCTTTCCAGAAATTTTCAATGCATTTATAAGTATATATGTATGTACCACTTAAAAAAACAAAACAAAACAAAAAAACAACAGTAGTAGGAACACACTTTATACACACTTTGGAAGTGTTCTTTTTCATTTAACAATATATATGGCAGCACATATAATCCGTTTCCTTGTTTTTCCAGTGATGTGTATAGTGTTTGACTATATGAATGCACCGTAACATATTTATCCATCCCTTACGATGGACATTTGGTTGGGTTGTTTCCACTTTTTTCAGTTTAATAAATCAAGCTAAAAAAAATTCTCATACACATATTAGTATGCATTTGTGTAAGTGCATCTGTGGAGTAAACGTAATTGAGACAAAGAGTTGGGTATTTAACCTCTGATGGCTATTGCCAAACTATTTCCTAAGAAGTCTACACCAATTAACACTCCCAGCTGCAGTATATAACACTGCATGTTTCCCCACACCTTAGCTTATACTGTGCTTTATCAAACTTTTTCATCTTCACCAGTCTTATAGGGTGGAGAATGGTAACTTCTTGCGTGTATGTGCTTGTACTTTTAGCCAGTACACAATGAAGTCAAGTTTCTGAACATGGTGACACAATCAGATAGATAGAAGCAGAATAGTAACAGGTATTAGTTACTATTAGTCTGCCAAAAGGCTGCTGATACAAAGTGCCAGAAATCTGTTGGCTTTTATAAAGGGCATTTATTCGGGTAAAAGCTTACAGTTCCCAGGCTGTGAAAAAGCCCAACTAGAGGCACCATCAGAAATGCTTTCTCACCAAAGCCAGCTGCTGTTGATCCTGGTATGTTGCCACATGACGAAGCAAAATGGCTGCAGACCCTTGCCCAGGTTTCTCCTTCACCTCTGGGCTTCTTCTCTCATGTGCAACTGTTCTGCTTCTTCCTGGTTTCTACTGCAGGCTGGCATAGGGCTTGTCTCTTAGGGCTTCCTGTATCAGTCTGGGCTGTCCTGCTCTCTTCCCAAGGTCAGCTATAAGCTATCAGGCAAATGGCTCATCTCTCCCCAGGGCCTCAGCTGTTTGAGCCATCTTCTTTCTGTCACATGGCAGGATCAAAAATGACTGAGTTGGGAAGCCGATGTGGCTCAAGTGATTGGGCTCCTGTCTACTATATGGGCGGCCCTGAGTTCAGTTCCTGGAGCTTCCTGGTGAGGGCAAGCTGGCGCGCGCCCGTGGAGAGCTGGCACAGTATAATGTTGCAATGAAGGGAGACAAGAAGACACAGAGGAAACATGCGGCAAATGGACACAGAGAGCAGACAGCGAGCACAAGCAGCAAGGAGGCGGGGTCTAAGTAAATAAATAAATAAAAAATAAGTCTTTAAAAAAAAATGACTGAACCATCTCTTCCTGTTTGTCTGTCTATGTGAGTCCGTTTATATCAGAACCAGCAAGGGGTCGGGTACTCAACCTGAGTCCCGCCTTACTAACATAGTCGAATCAAAACCATAAAGCAATCTTATCAAGTAATCTAATCAAAGGCCCCTCAGCTGAGTTTAATGCAATCAAAGGGTAACACACCAGAGAAACAGATTAGTTTACAAACATAATCTTTCTCTTTTTGGAATTCATAAAATAATTATACAAACTGCCACACAAATATTGATACTATTTTAAAAGTTGGTCCTTATTTTTAGGAGTGAGTAATTAGCTTTTGAGCCTAGATTGGAAAGATTATTTATATATTGAGTAGTATTTCTTTGTTACTTTCTGACTACTCCTTGATCTTAAAAATGTCAAGCATCACAACCAAATGGGATTTATTCCTGGTATGAAAGGCTGGCTCAACATAAGAAAATCAATCAACATAATACATCACATTAACAAATTGAAGGAAAAAAACCCACATGATTATCTCAGTTGATGCAGAAAAGGCATTTGACAAAATCCAGCAGACTTTCTTGGTACAAACTGTTCAAAAGATAGGAATAGAAGAAAAATTCCTCAATATGATAGAAGGCATATATGAAAAACCCACAGCCAACATCGTACTCAATGGGGAAAGGTTGAAAGCTTTCCCTCTAAGATTGGGAACAAGACAAAGATGCCCACTGTTACCGTTGTTATTCAACATTGTACTAGAAGTTCTAGCTAGAGCTATCAGACAAGGAAAAAAAAAAAAAATTAAAGGCATCCAAATAGTAAAAGAGGAAGTAAAGCTCTATTTGCAGTTTAGATCCTATATTTAGAAAATTCTGAAATGTCTACAAGAAAGCTACTTGAGCTAATAAATGAATTCAGGAAAGTGGCAGGATACAAGATCAACATGCAAAATCAGCAATATTTTGTAAACTAGTATTGAACAATCTGAAATAGAAATTAGGAAAAAAAATTCCATTTACAATAGCAACAAAAAGACTGAAATACGTAGGAATCAATTTAACAAAAGAAGTACAGGATCTATATGCAGAAAACTATAAAACAATGCTAAAATAAATCAATGAAGACCTAAACAAATGGAAAGATATTCTGTGTTCATGGATTGGAGACTAAATATCACGAAAATGTCAATCCTACCCAAACTGATTTATAGGCTAAATACAATACCAATAAAATTCCAGCAGCCTATTTTACAGAAATAGAAAAGGCAATTGCCAAATTCATTTGGAAGGGAAAGTACACCTGAATAGCCAAAAACACTCTAAGAAAGAAGAGCGACATGGGAGGAATATCACTGCCTGTCCTTGACACATATTACAAAGCTACAGTGGTCAAAACAGAATGGTGCTGGCAAAAGGATAGACACATTGATCAGTGGAATAGAGTTGAGAGTCAAGAAATAAACCATTCCCTCTATGGCTAACTGGTTTTCTTCCTCCCTCCCTCCCTCCCTCCCTCCCTTCCTTCCTTCCTTCCTTCTTTCTTTCTTTCTTTCTTTTTTTTAGGAAAGATCTATTTTATATATATATTTTTTACCAGGAGGTCCTGGGGATCGAACCCAGGTCCCTCCATATGGGAGACAGACGCACTACCATCTGAGCCACATCTGTCCCCCTCTTTTTTTTTTTAAACAATTTTTTGAAGTATATCATTCATACATGAACATACATAAACTATAAGTGTTCAGTAAACATCGCAAACTTACAAAACAAACATGCAGGGCTCCCACACATTACCCCCCCACAAACACCCCACATTGTTGTGAAACATTTGTTAACAAATCATGAAAAAGCATCGTTAAAGTATTACTACTAACTATAGTCTGTATCTTCCTCCCCTATACATTTTTTTAAAGGATTTATTTACTTTTATCCATTTTACACCCCCCCCATTTTTGCTGTTTCTGTGTCCATTCGCTGGGCAACTCTCTGTGTCTGTTTCCTGCCCTCTCTTATCATCCTTCTCCTCCTGTCTTCACTGGAATTCGATCCTCGGAACCTCAGATATGGGAGAGAGGTGTCCTACCACCTGCGCCACCTTAGTTCCTGGTTTTTCAGTGCGTCTCATCTTGGCTTTCCCTTGTGTCACTCTCCTGTTATGTCATTATTTGCTGCGTGGCTCGTGGGGCCTGGTGGCTCACCTATGCACGGGGCCTGGGGGCTCACCTGGGGCCTGGTGGCTCACCCTTGGGCTTGGCAGCACACACGCGCACGGGGCCTGGCAGCACACCCATGCACAGGGCCTGGCTGGCCCATGCACATTCTATATTTTTCTTTTTTTATTTTTACTGGGAGGTCCCAGGGATCAAACCCAGGTTCCTCCATATGGGAGACAGACGCCCAACCACCTGAGCCACATCCGTCCCCCTGCTATATCTCTTAAAGTTGACCAAAGATACCCAAAGTTACAGTCTTTTCCCATACAGGATGGTCAAAAATAAATCAGTCTTAGTTTATCACCAGCATTCTAAAAACCAGACCTAGGGAGAAAAACTATGTCTGGGGACACATGCATGGTTTTTAATATAGCGAATGTTTAGCCTACCCTGATTATCACAAAATCAAGACAGCGAGAATATTCACAATAACTGTTTTTCAACAAACCTACCAAATCCATGTTAATGGGACAAAATAGTGTGTCAACAAATGGTGCTGGGACAACTGGATATCTATAACCAAAAGATTGAAAGAGGACCCCTATCTCACTCCCTGTAGAAGAATCAACTCAAAATGGATCAAAGACCGAAATATAAAAGCCAGGACCATAAAACTACTAGAAGAAAATGTAGGGAAACACCATCAAACCTTGTGGTAGGTGGTGGTTCCTTGGACCTTACACCCAGAGCACGAGCAACAAAAGAAAACAGATAAATGGAACCTCCTCAAAATTAAACATTTTTGCACCTCAAATCACTTTGTCAAAAGGGTGAAAAGGCAGCTGACTGAATGGGAGAAAATATTTGGAAATCACATGTCCATTAAGGATTTAATATCCATGATATATAAAGAGATGTTACAACTCAACAATAAAAACATAAAAGACCCAATTAAAAAATGGGCAAAAGACTTGAATAAACATTTGTCCAAAGAAGAAATACAAATGGCAAAAAAACACATGAAGAAATGTTCAGCATCACTCATGATTAGGGAAATGCAAATCAAATCTACAACGGGATATCATTTCACACCTATCAGAATGGCCACTATTAAAAAGACAGAGAACTATAAGTGTTGGAGAGGATGTGGAGAGATAGGAACACTTCTTCACTGTTGGTGGGAATGCAGGATGGTACAGCCACTATGGAGGATTGTTTGGCAGTTCCTAAAGAAGTTGAATATAGACTTGCCACGTGACCCTGCAATACCACTACTGGGTATATACCCAGAAGAACTGAGAGCAGTGACACTAACAGACATCTGCACACTTATTTTCATAGCGGTGTTATTCATGATTGCCAAAAGTTGGAAACAATCCAGGTGTCCATCAACTGAAGAATGAATAAACAAACTGTAGTGTAATCAAATGATGGAATATTATGTAGCAGTAAGAAGAAATGAAGTCATAAAGTATATGACAATGGATGAACCTGGAGGACATTATGTTGAGCAAAGCAAGCCAGACACAAAAGGACAAATATTGTATGATTGCATTACTATGAACTAAATATATTGTGTAACATATTGTATGATTCCACTTATATAAAATATAAATATAGCTCAATTTATAAAGATGAAATTTCATTAGTGATTATGTAGGGCTAGGGAAGCCATATTAAGGGGTATGGAATCTTTCTTTTTTAGAATAATGAAATAATTCTAAAATTTTTTCTGATGATGAATGCACAACATTGTGATTATACCAAAAGCCTTCGATTATTTACTTTAGATAGATCGTAGGGTATGTGAATATATCTCAATATAACTGCTTAATAAATAAATATATAATTGTGCGGGGATAGCCAGAAATAGTAGCTATGTACAGCAGGGGAAACAGAGAGAGATTGAGAGGTGAAGAATTTTCTTGTTTGTCTGTTTTTTTTAATTATTATTATTATTATTATAGAAATAATGAAAATGCTGTAATGGTGATTGAAGTGAGGAATGTACAACTATGTGATTATACCAAATACCATTGATTGTATGCTTTGGATGAATTGCATGCTTTATTAATATGTATCAATAAAATTGATTTGTTTTAAAAATAAGAAGAAAATAAAATAATAATTAAAAATAACAAATTAAATACTAAAAAAGAAAAAAGAAAAAGAAAATAATAAAATAAAATTTTTCGTTGTGTCTTTCATCACTGTAAGATCTGTTACCTTTTATGTACAGTGACAATGTCTTCTGTATGTTCCCCTAGTGTCTTATTTTTTTTTGCTTTATCTTCAAAGAAGCTTTAGGTTACAGAAAAGTCACATGGAAAATATAGGGGTACCTCCTATATTTTTTATGTAACATTTACATAATCTAAAGCTTCTTTAAAAAACAAACAAACAAACAAAAAAAACCAGTATATTAGCAGCATGACTCATCACTGCTGTTGACTTTAATCACTTGTATTAGTGAAATACATTTCTAAACTTTCTGCATTTGTTACCATAAGCAAGGGATACAAGACATGATGTGGTGAATCGGGATGGTCTCCAGTCTTGCAGTGAGGTGTAGTTTTAGCAGGAAGGAGACCCTGCCAAGGGAGCGGAAGCAGGGCATAAAAACTTTGAAGCCATGTCTGAAATTGGGAAATACAGTTTTCAAAATAACCCTGCTGGGGTAGGTACTCACATTTACAGAGGAGGAGATCAAGGTGCAGTGGCAAGGAGACAGGGCAAGCTGAGATTCACTGTCTATCCTGCCTCAGCAATGCTTTCCCTGGGTACTAGTGAGGTTGAGCATCTTTCCTAATTTGGACTACTTGTTCAAAAAAGAGTCTGTTTCTTTATCTTTCACTTTTTAAATTATGTTTTTTTTCCTTAATGATCTACAGATTTTCATATATTCTGGATAGAAATCCTTGGTTGACATTGCAACTATTTTCTCCTTAGGTGTGGTTTGTCTTTTCTGCTTTTTAATGACAAAGTTTTTCATTTTTATGTAATTTTCTAAGTCTTTTCCTTTAGTGTTCAAGATATAATGTTGGGGGCCAGATTAGCATGTATAGTAAGAGATCATTTGTGTTTACTTAAATGGACATAAATGTTGGCATATGCATCTGGAAGTCCCCTAGAAACTATTAATTGGTACTTTGAGAGAGAGGGAATGGGGAAAGTAAGGAGTATTTTTACTTTACTCCCTTCTATAATACTGTAATATTTGATTTTTTGTGAGCATGTGTTACTTGTTCACAAAAATAAAATGAAATAAAATACTGTCTTTTAAAAAGAAGGGAATTTTAATACAGTAGAAATTGAGATTATGCCAGTAAAATATCAGTGGTTCCTACAAGATAATAGGGTGGCAGGACCAATAAGTGGGCCACAAGATAGGTCACCCTGGAACAAAATAAATGAGTTGTCTGAAAGGGAAACATCAGATCATAACACCTGACCAGTTCTTCTCAATAATAAAATCCCATGATTTAACAAATTTTATGAACTAGAGAGAATGGACTTAAAAAAAAAAATGATTATTGATATTCTTCTCATTATAAAAGAAAACATGCTTATAGAGAAAACCTTAAAAGTATAAAAAGAAACTAGATTATTACCCTAATGAGGTAAAAATATTCTATGGAAATAAGAAATTAATTAGAAGAAAAGTTAGGTAACCTTTTAGGGAGACCTTCCCAGTGTGATCGATTAAATGAAAAATGGATTCTTTGGTCTGAGCAAGGGGGAAGTTATTAATGGGCAAGATATCAGATTACAATTTTTAACCTTTGGTTCCAAGACAAACTCCTAGAAAATATAGTTTAAAACTCTGAAATCATAAGTGATTCCAAGAGCATAATCCAGGAAAAATGTCTTGCAAAGGGAAGCTTCTCCCCTTGTAAATCTGGAGGCTCCAAAGCCGCTGGCGTTTGGCACCCAGCATGCCTGTGTCTGTGGGATTCAAGGAGACCCATTCCTCGGACCATTATTCCCTGGATCTACCTGCCGCCCTGGGCACGAGCGCCATCAGGGAGACACCTACCTCCTCCTCTCCTCTGCGAGGGAAGCTGTGGCTGTGGCACCATTTGCACTGAGGGAACTAACGCTTTGCCTCCTGAAAGGCTGCAGGCTAGAGAGAAGCAGCCTCGGGAAGGTCCCGACGACACAGGAAGTAAATGTACTTCTTTCTGCTGGGGCTTTCCGAGGCTTAACAGGGACTCTCCTTCTGACACTAGACAGGAGTCTCGTAACCAGGCTTTCTTTCTCCTCCAGGACAATTCCTCCCACCCATGCTTAATCAGATTGGGCTTAATCAGGTAGGACTGGCATATGGGCAGAATGTCTTTGGAGTGACATTTTTCTGGCATTGAACATATGTTAAAAACCAGCTTGATAAGGGATCCCTTTTACTGTTTCCGAAGCCAGAGTAAAAGTTCCTTGCCCTGACAGTGCTGAGGGATACCACAGAAGGCAAAGAAGGACAAATTTCGGTCAGGAAGTGCGGTCCCAGTGTGAAACGTCTCCGATAATCCGAAAAAGATAAGGTCTGAACAAAGTCTACTGGATTGGGCAAGATGACATTTGCTTTGTGACCTTGAGGAGAGTGGTCCCTGGGGCATAGTTGGAACAGAAGTCAGACTGTGCCAGGTTGAGGAGTGGACTTGAGGAAAGGTGGTCATGATAGCTGCTCTTTCAGGAAGCTTAGCCAGAGAAGGAGGTGTGAGATACTGGGTCACTGGAGAACTTTTTTGGTGGGAAGTGATGAAAGAGAATGGATGCGTAATTGATTTTCTGTGTTTTTTTTTTTTTAAGTAACCATGTATTAGTGTGGTGAATATGAAAATAAAGTAACCTAAAATAAGAAAGAAAAATGTCATCTATACTCAGTTTTAAGAAAAAGGTGAAAAAAACATGTGCTAAAGGAAATGTCCTACAGAGAAGAAGATGTAAAATCAGGAGTTGGAGGATATAATCAATGGAGTAAGGTCCTGGTAGAGGTTAGAGAGGATGGGGTTTGAAGCACAGAGCACCCAGTTCTAGGTTTCCAAATACCATTCTCCACTGAAAGAACCCAGGGATCCTCGGAGGAATGACAGATTCTTGGCTTTGCCTGGGAAAGGATAAATTGAACCCAGAATATCTTGTGTGAGAAAGTAAGGAAGTGCTCAAAGAATGATGAGGCCAGTGATGGCTGACTGGGTCATGTTCAGTTAAGTCCTCACATGGGGCACTGTTGTCTATGCACTCACTTCCCAGAAGATCAGAATTTTCCAAACCATCAATTTCAGGTTTCTTTGTGCCCAGGAGTTCAGTTTTCAGCTTATCCTTTCCTCTCACATTTTACTATAAGCTGCAAGCAGAAGCCAGGCCACACTTTCCACATTTAGTTTGGAAATCAACTCAGCTAAGCATCCAAGCTCATCACTTTCAAATCTGCCTTCCATCAGATATCACAACACAATTTTGCCAAGTTCTCTGCCACTTTAAACCAAGGGTCACCTTTTTTTCCAGTTTGCAATGCACATTCATCATTTCTAAGGCCCCATCAGCAGTACCTTTAGCATACATATTTCTACCACCAGTCTCTTCAAAGCAATCTAGGCCTTTTCTATCAAGCAACTCACAATTCTTTCCACATATCCAATCAATACTCTGTTTCCACATTTTTCGTATTTGCAATAGCAGCATCCCGCTTTCCTGATACCAAAATCTGTTTTAGTTTGCTAGGCCACTGAAATGCAATATACCAGAAATGGGTTGGCTTTTACAATGGGGATTTATTAGCTTAGAAGCTTACAGTTCTGAGGACATGAAAATGTCTAAATCAAGCCTTCATCAGGCAATGCTTTCTCCCCAAAGACTGGCTGCTGGTGATCCTAGACTCCTCTGTCACATGGCAAGGCACATGGCAGCATCTGCTGGTCTCTCCCTTGTCTTCTGGCTTTCCTTGCTTTCAGCTTCTGGCTTCAGTGGCTTTCTCCCTCTCTCTCCATATTCATCCTATTTATAAAGGACTCCAGAAGGAGGATTAAGACCCCATCCTGGGCCATGCCTTACTGAACTCACCTAATCAAAAGGTCTTACCTACAATAGTTCCACACTCACCGGAATGGATTAACTTTAAGAACATGATTTTCTGGCATCCTTCCAGCTTCAAACCATCACACATGACAAAAGGACATAGAAGTGAGCTTGAAGGTAAGTACCCTGTCCAAATCTGGGACAACACAGACGCCCAAATAAATGAGATTAAGGGATTCTAATCTATTGAATAATGTAAGATTCCTTACGTATATGCTGAGATAAATAAATAAGTCAGAAAGGATAGTTCTTGGGAAGTAGCTGTGGCTCAATCGGTAGGGCTCCCGTTTACCATATGGGAGGCCCCGGGTTCGGTTCCCGGGGCCTCCTGGTGAAGGCAGGCCCGCCCGCACGGCGTGGTTAGCTGACCCAGCGAGCACAAGCAGCAAGGGGGGATAAATGAATAAATAAATAAAATCTTAAAAAAAAAAAAAAAAAAGAAAGGATAGTTCTTCCTTATAACAGATATGCAAATAACAAATGTAAAGAATAGTGGAACTAGAAAATAACAGATTTGGGCAAGAGTCATCAATGCATGTTAAGACTAATGGGTGACTCAGATGATCAGGCATCTCCCTCCCGCATGGGAGGCCCCGGGTTTGGTTCCAGTGCCTCCCAAAAAGAGAAGACCAGCACACAACAAACAGACACAACGAATGCAAACAACGAGGGGGTGGGGAGAAATAAATAAATTAAATTAATCTAAAAAAAAAACCCAAAAACTAATGGGTGAAAGCTTGAGATGTAACAGGATATTTACAGCATCTTAAAAGCATCTCTCCATAGTCTACTTGTTAAAACAAAGGGAAAAATAGTAACTTTATGATTGTGAAAGTGAACAGATATCACCTTATCTAAGTTATCACAGTTAACATTGGTAGTAATGGGATAAATTGACATGATACGCTTCCTGGTGCAGTAAACTGAAGATGCATCACTTCTGGGGTGTTCCTGCCAAAAATGTATAACCTGAATGGAATTATGAGGACATATCAGACAAATCCAAACTAAAGGGCATTCTACAGCATAACAAAACAATTGGCCAATACCCTTAAAAAATATCATGTCATGAAACATAAAGAAAGACTGAGGAACTATTCCAGTAAAGAAGTCTAAAGAGACATGAAAACTGAAAATGCAACTCACGTTCCAGGATCTTCTCTTGCTATAAAGGCATTAGTGGGACAACTGAAAAATATCAATTAGGTACTAATGTTGTAGCAATGTTAATGTACTGATTTTGATACTGGTTCTGTGGTCATTTGTAGCAGTTTGGTATTGTTTATGAATTCCAAAAATAAATATTGGATTATGTTTGTAAACTGGTCTGTTCCTCTGGGTGTATTAGATTGTATTATCTTCAGAGGTTTCACTTTTACTTGATTAAATAACGATTAAGACTTTGATTGGGCCATGTCAGTAGGACATGCTTGTTTACTTTTGCTTTTTCTTTTATTCTTTTGGTTACTGATCTATTCTACCTATGCTACTTCTTTTCACTCTTTCATCTTTATACCTTTTGTTTTCTATAGTTGTTCTTTCATTCCACCTCCTTTATTTGGTCTCCAATCTTTCTTGTTTGTATTTATCCCTCTTTCCCTCTTTCTCTGTAATACTCACGTTTTTACTTTTTCCTTTCTCTCTTCTCTGTTTTCTTTTACCCTCTTCTCATCATTCCAGCATTTTAATTCATTCTATATATTTGTTTCTCTATTCTGTTTCTTGTTTCATTGTTTCAATTCCACTTTTCTAATCTTATTCCTCTGTGCATCTTACTTTTATTAATTTTTCAATTTCCTAGGTCTCGTACATTTGCTCTCCTGCCTTTTACTAATACCATTACTATTATTCCTTTTCTTTTCCTATCTCTTTCATTTTATCTGGTCCCAATTTTTTTTTTCTTTTAAAGGAACATAGGCAGATCGCTCTCACAAAAGAACATCTGAGGTGGGACAAGACCCTGCCCGAGTGAGCTGTTTTGGGGACCCACAGAGTAGTAGGACTCAGGGCATCAATCTGGAGGGAGCCGGATGAAGAGATAAATTCCTCAAGGTGCTGCTGGCTTGATTCTTGGTTACTGTGTTTCCTCTTCCTTGATTTTCCCTTTTCTGTATATACTGATTTTGTATACCAAGGCTATCTCTTTTCCTTCCTTCATCAGTCTATCTCCTGCTTTCTGTTGTTGTTCTTACATTCTACCTCTCTTTGTTTAGTCCCCAGTTTTTCTGGTTTTTATTTCTACCTCATGTATTCTGTTCTCTTTCTTTTATTAACTTATTATCTTTTTGTCTTTTCTTTTCTCTTTCCCTCTTTCCTCATCATACTGGCCTTTTAATTCAGTCTATATATTTTTCTTTATTTGGTTTCCCATTTCATTTTTGGTACCCCATTTTTCTATTCATATTACTCTATACTGCTTACATGAGTTAAATAGTCATTTTCCAAGGTCTTAAACTGTTCCTCTTCTAACAATTACAACTATTATTATTATTATCCTTTTACTTTTCTTACTTCTTTCACTTTCCCTGGCCCTAATTTTTTCCTCCAAGGGAACATATACAATAGCAATGAAATAGAATAAGAAGAACAAAGTGTCAAAGAGAAAACATATACACACACAAAAACAGCAATTAAATAAAACCATAGAGTAAAGAGAGAAGCTAATCAACTGAATAAACCCACCAGGATAAAAGGATGACCAGAGGGCAACAAAAAAATTACAAACCATACTAAGAAATAGGAAGACATGGCTCAGTCCAATGAACAAACTGAAAACCAGGAAGAGGTGCAGAACATTGAACAACTAATTAAAGCTGTCCAAACAAATATCATGGACCAACTTCATGAAGTGAAGGAAGAGATTAAGGATATTAAGAAGACACTGGGAGAAAATACTGAAGAAATTGTAAACATACATAAAAAGATAACAGATATGATGGTGATGAATGGCACAATCAAAGAAATAAAAAAAAACACTGAAAGCACATAACAGTAGATTTGAACAGGTGGAGGAAAGAGTTAGTGATATGGAAGACAGTACATCTGAAATCAAACACATAGTAGAACAGATAGATAAAAAGATGAAAAAATCCAGCTGGGACTTAGGGATTTGAATGACAACACAAAACACACAAACATACACATTATAGGCATCCCAGAGGGAGAAAAGAAGGGAAAGGGGACAGAAAGAGTGTTAGAGGAAACAATGGCTGAAAACTTCCCAACCCTATTGAGGGAGATGGATGTACAAGTCCAGGAAGCGCAGCACACCCCAAACAGTATAAATCCCAAAGGCCTACTCCAAGATATATATTTGTCAAATTGTCCAATGCTCAAGACAAAGAGAAAATACTGAAAGCAGCAAGAGAAAAGAAAACCATCACATACAAGGAAGCTCAATAAGAATAAGTGCTGATTTCTCATCTGAAACCATGGAGGCAAGAAGGCAGTGGTATGACATAGTTAAGGTACTAAAAGAAAAACCTTCCAGCCAAGAATTCTCTACACAGCAAAGCTGGCATTCAGGAATGATGGAGAGTTCAAAATATTCACAGATAAACAGAAATTAAGAGAGTATGCCAGTAAGAAACCCTTCAAGAAATACTAAAGGGAATTCTGCAGGTTGAAAGGAAAAAACAGGAGAGAGAGAGAGCCAGAGGAGAGTGTAGGAACAACTAAAACAACAAAAAGAGAAATAAAAACAACATATGACATACATAAACCCAAAGAAATATGGCTAATGTAAGTAATTCCTTGAGAATAACAACACTGAATGTTAATGGATTAAACTCACCAGTCAAGAGACACAGATTGGCAGAATGGATTAGGAAATATGACCCATCTATACGTTGTCTACATAAATCCCACTTGAGACCCAGGGATTCAAGGAGGCTGAGAGTGAATGGCTGGAAAACAATCTTACAAGCAAACAATAACCAAAAAAGGGTGGGAGTAGCTATACTAATATTGGACAAAATAGACTTTAAATGCAAAACAATTGTAAGAGACAAAGATGGACACTATATATTAGTGAAAGGGCAATCTTCCAAGAAGAACGAACAATCATAAACATTTACACACCTAACATGGGTGCCTCAAAATACATGAGGCAAACACTGGAAAAACTAAGTGGAGAAATAGATGCCTCTACATTTATAGTGGGGGACTTTAATACACCATTATCACCATTAGATAGAACATCTCGACAAAGAATTAATAAAGAAACAAAGACTTTGTTTAACACATTAGAAGATCTGGACCTAATAGACATATACAGAACACTACACCCAAATACAGCGGGATACACATTCTTCTTGAGTGCACATGTATCATACTCTAAGATAGAACACATGCTAGGCCACAGAAAAAAATCTCAATGAATTCAGAAAGATTGAGATTATACAAAATAATTTCTCTGACCACAAGGGAATGAAATTGGAAATGAGT
Organism: Tolypeutes matacus; assembly: GCA_026826555.1. NCBI lineage: Eukaryota > Metazoa > Chordata > Mammalia > Cingulata > Chlamyphoridae > Tolypeutes > Tolypeutes matacus. The sequence continues at coordinate 13,195,127 of JAKSZT010010873.1, read as the reverse complement.
AAGGGCCAGAGAACCAGATTAGACACAAAGATATGGAAGTTAAACAACACACTCTTAGACAAACAGTGGGTCAAGAAGGAAACCTCAAAAGAAATCAGTAACTACCTTGAAATGAATGAAAATGACAACACAACATATCAAAAGCTATGGGATGCAGCAAAAGCTGTACTGAGAGGGAAATTCATAGCCATAAATTAGTGTGTGTGTGCTAAAATCGAAGACCTAACTGCACACCTGGAGGAACTGGGAAAACAACAACAAACTAACCCCAAAGGAAGTAGAAAGAAAGAAAGAACAAAGATTAGAGCAGAACTAAATGAAATAGAAAAGAAGAAAGCACTAGACAAAATAAACAAAACCAAAAGCTGTTTCTTCGTGAAGATCAATAAAATTTACAAACCCTTAGCCAGACTAACAAAAAAAAAAAAAAAAGAAATTAGATGCAAATACATAAAATAAGAAATGAGGAAGGGGATATCACCATTGACCCCACAGAAATAAAGAGTATTTTATTTCTTTGAAAATAAAAGTTTCTTTTAAAGAAGAAACTTTGAAAAATTATATGCCAACAAAATGATAATTTAGAGGAAATGGACAAATTCCTAGAAACTCACAAGCAGCCTACATTGACAAAAGAAGAAACTGATTAACTCAACAGTCCAATTACAAGTAAAGAGATAGACTCAGTCATTAAAAACCTCCCAACTAAGAAGAGCCCAGGACCAGATGGCTTCACAGGTGAATTCTACCAAACATTCTGGAAAGAACTAACACCAATCCTACTTAAGCTTTTTCAAAAAATAGAAGTATAAGGAACATTGCCTAACTCTTTCTATGATGCCAACATTACCCTAATACCAAAGCTAAACAAAGATGCCACAAGAAAGGAAAATTACAGACCAATCTCTCTAATGAACCTAAATGCTAAAATCCTCAACAAAATACTTGCTAATTGCATTCAACAACACAGCAAACGAATTATACACCATGAACAAGTGGGTTTCATCCCGGGTATGCAAGGCTGGTTCAACCTAAGAAAATCAATCAATGTAATACACCACCTAAAAAAGATTGAAAGAAAAAATCACGTGATCATCTCTACAGACACAGAAAAAGCATTCGCCAAAATATAGCACCCTTTCCTGATAAAAACACTGCAAAAGATAGGAATAGAAGGAAACTTTCATGATAAAGGGTATATATGAAAAACCCATAGCTAACATCATCTTCAATGGTGAAATCCTAAAATCTTTCCCTCTAAGATCGGGAACAAGACAAGGATGCCCACTATCACGGCTCCTATTTAACATCGTCTTTGAAGTACTTGCTCAAGCACTGTGGCAAGAAAAAGATATAAAAGGCATCCAAATTGGAAAGGAAGAAGTGAAAATTTCACTATTTGCAGACTGACATGATCCTTTACGTAGAAAGCCCTGAGAAATCTACAACAAAGCTTCTAGAACTTATAAATGAGTTCAGGTAAGTTGCAGGCTATAAGATCAATGCTCAAAAATCAGTAGCATTTCTGTACACCAATAACGAGCAATCTGAGGAGGAAATCAAGAAAAAAAAATACCATTTACATAGTAACTAAAAGAATCAAAACCTAGAAATAAATTTAACTAAAGATGTAAAGGATCTATATACAGAAAACTATACAACACTGTTAAAGGAAATCAAAGAAGACTTAAATAAATGGAAGAACATGCCCTGTTTATGGATAGGAAGACTAAACATCATTAAGATTTCTATCCTACCCAAACTAATCTATAGATTCAATGCAATCCCAATAAAAATCAACAAAGCATTTTTTAATGATTTGGAAAAACTAACTACAAAATTTATTTGGAATGGTTAAAGGCCCTGAATCACCAAAGACACATTGAAAAAGAAAAATGAAATTGGAGGAATCACACTACCTGACTTTAAAACATACTACAAAGGTACAGTGGTCAAAACTGCATGGTATTGGCACAAGGATACCGACCAATGGAACTGAATTGAGAGTTCTGATATAGATCCTCGAATATACAGTCAACTGATATTTGAGAAGGCCATCAAGCCCACTCAACTGGGAGAGAATGGACTCTTCAACAAATGGTGTTTGGAGAACTGGATATCCATATCCAAAAGAATGAAAGAGGAACACCATCTCACACCTTATACAAAAATCAACTCAAGATGGATCAACAATCTAAATATAAGAACCAAGACCATAAAGACTTTGGAAGATAATGTAGGGAAGCATCTACAGGACCTTGTAATAGGAAATGGTTTTATGAACTTCACACCCAAAACACAAGAAGCAAAAGAATAAATAGATAAATGGGATCTTCTCAAAATTAAAAACTTTTGCACCTCAAAGGACGTTATCAAGAAGGTAAAAAGGCAGCCTACCCAATGGGAGAAAATATTTGGCAACCATATATCTGATAGGAGCCAAATACCCTGCATATATAAAGAAATCCTACACCTTGAAAATAAAAAGACAAACAACCCATTTAAAAAATGGGCAAGAGACCTGAAAAGACACTTCTCCAAGGAAGAAGTACAAATGGCTAAAAATCACATGAAAAAATGCTCAACATCACTAGCTATTAGGGAAATGCAAATCAAAACTACAATGAGATACCATCTTACACCCATTAGAATGGCGGCTATTTTTTTTTTTTTTATATTAATTTAATAAAACAAATTCTTAAATAGAACAAAATAAACACCTAATGAGCCACTTATATATAGAATGCCTGTGCCCGCTGGATCTTGTTCTTGCCTTGGGCCCTCTGACCTCCCATACTCCCCACAGCCATAAAAATCTAGAGCCTAGTGTCCCTTTGCGTGATGCCTCCACAGCTTGGTCATTAAAACCCTGACTGGGACAGGGACCCCCAGGACTGTAGCTTTGACTTCCTGTCAGCCAAGAAAGGCACTACCTTCTTTCCTCCCCAAGGACACTCCATCATGACTGTCGCTCATTGGCACGATTCCTGCCCTGCGCAGGCATTAGCTGACAACAGCCCAGCCAGCCCTGTGGCCCCCTTGTGGCCCTCTCTGGAAGAACAACCAGAGCTCTCCCTTCCAATTCCACCCTAAAGAGAATTCGGGCAAAGGGGGTGGCCCGGTTGGCTGTAAGCTGCCAGGAGCCCGCCCACACATCCTACAGCCCAGGCCCCGTTAGTGGGGCCAGGAAAGGGGCAGAGGGTCCTTTAATCATTCCAGTGCCTCCCAGAGAAGACCCGACTGGAAGAACAGACTGAAAACCCTCTTTCTTTAGGAAAAAAGAAGATTTAGAGACGATGGAGACGATGGGCAGGAGCCCAGCTGGGCAAAGTTGATCCTTAGGCTCTGGGAGGGCAGGAGCCAGGCCCCCTGGGTGGGGGTGACTCTGTCAAGCACTGCACATGGACGTGGAGATGAGGAGAGAAGCAAAAAAGAGGCATGGGGAGGGTGGAGAGGGAGGCCAGGCTCCTTCCCCCACCGCCCAATCACACAGCCCAGTCACAACAGCCCCCTTCGGGGTTCACGTCATCCCAGAAGGAAATGTGTGTGTGACTTTTTTGATTTAAGAACATGAACATCACTGTCAGTCACAGTAATGGTGGCTATTAAAAAAACAGCGGGCTATAAGTGTTGGAGAGATTGTGGAGGAATGGGAACCCTCATCCACTGCTAGTGGGAAGGTAGAATGGTCCAGCCACTGTGGAGGACAGTTTGGCGGTTCCTCAAAAAACTAACTATAGAACTTCCATAAGATTCAGAAATTCCATTGCTGGGTATATACCCAGAAGAATTGAAAGCAAAGACATGAACAGATATATGCACACCAATGTTGATAGCAGCATTATTCATTATTGCCAAAAGTTGGAATCAACCCAGGTGTCCATCAACAGATGAATGGATAAACAAAATGTGGTACATACATACAATGGAACATTACTCAGCTGTAAGAAGGAATAAAGTGCTAACACATGGGATAACATGGATGGATCTTGAGGACCTTATGTTGAGTGAAGCAAGCCAGGCACTGAAGGATAAACAGTACATGACCTCACTGATATGAATTAAGCAAATTGAGCAGACTCAGAGAGCTATTGTCTGGAAGATAGGTCTACAAGAAATAGAAAGGGAGAAGAAGGTTGTGAGCCAACACCCATATGGACGTAATCTATGGTAAGTTGAAAGTGTGTAGTCGTGTATTGAAGGGATATGACAGGAGGGTAGTGATATTATTGGGATGGATGGTGCAGGGTTGACAGGTGGGTAGATTGGGGAGGGTGGGTTGGAAGGTCCAGGGTACTGGGGGGAGGGTTGGGAGAGGGGCCAGATGAACACTGGGGATTTGCAGGTATGTGGTTCAAAGTACAAAGTTAAGAATGCTCTTATGGGGAAAGGAAAACATTTGTCCACACAAAAACTTGTTTATAAATGTTCATAGCAACATTATTAATAATAGCTAAAAAGTGGAAAACCCAAATATCCATCAACTGATGAGTGAATAAATAAAATGTGGTATATTTACATGATGAAATATTATTCATCACTAAAAAGGAATGAAATACTGATACATGCTACAACACAGATGAACCTTGAAAAACATTCTGCTAAGTGAAAGAAAGGCCGCACATTGAATGATTCCATTTACATGAAATTTCCAGAATAGGCAAATCTATAGCAGCAGAAAGTAGATTGGTGGTTTCCTAGGGCTAGGAGTGAGGTGGGGGTGGGGTGGGGAATGGGAAGTGACTACCTACTAGGGGCTACAGCGGTTCATTTGGGATGATGCAAACGTTCTAAAATTGCATGTGGTGATAGTTGCACAACTCTAAATAAATAAAATCCAACTGAATTGAACACTTTAAATGGGTGACTTGTATAGTTTGTGAGTTATATCTCAATAAAACTGTCATTTTAAAAAAGAAGGAAAAAAAAAAGGAATGCTCTTATGGCAATATGACAAGGAAGGGTTACTGGTTTAGGGTGTTGTATGGGAGGGCATTTGGAACAGGGTGCACCTGGAGCAGGCTTCTAGGGAGTGTGTGAGTGATCATTCTGTCATAATGTGTTGTATCAGTGGGTGGAGACCCACATAATAAGCGGGAAGGAGTTGGACTCCCATCCTCGGGAGGACCAATTTGTTCACAAATAGACAGGCGGGAGTATCTCAAGAGCATGGGCTGTTCCTAATAGGGGAGGACAAACCAGTGTGTCAAGACCTCAGTCTTGTTGCATGTAACTATGAATCTTGTCATCCAAGGAGTGAAGCCAAGGAGTCACCGTGGGCCCCGAGGGGAGAGGGAGGGAGGAATAGAATAGATCAAACCGGGGGTATTTAATGGGCAGTGGAAGTGTCCTATATGGCCTTACAATGATGGACAAGGGACATGGTAAATATCATCAAAATTTATAAAAGTGTACAGTCTAAAATGTAAACCATAATGTAAACTATTGACCATGTTTAGTAGCTATGTTTCACTATTTATATATCAGTTATAACAAAGGTACCATCCACATATAAAAAGGTATTAATATTGGGAGGGGAGGAAAGGGGGAGGATGTTGGGTATATGAGAGTCTCCTGTATTGTGTGTGTGACTTTGCTGTGACCTAAAACTTCTTTGAAAACAAAATGAAAAATAGTGAGACACTGGGGAATGTGGGGGTGAAGGTGTCACAGTACAGGCAGGAGACTAGATATTGTCGTGATGAAAGGTAAAATGTAAAAAAAAAAAAAAAACCACATTTTTAAAACATTTTTCATTTCTTTAATACCCCAATCTTTTAATTTTCTTTTATTTTTAGTTTTTTTTTAATTTTATGTATTTTATTTCTTATATTTAAACTTATATTTATTGTTTCATTTTCCTATTAATTGTATTTGGCTATTGCAATGGCTTCATTTTTTTTTTTTTTTTTTTTTACCGGGAGGTACTGGGGATCGAACCCCGGTCTCTCCATATGGTAGACGGACGCCAAACCTCTTGAGCCACATCCGTTTCCCCTGCAATGGCTTCATTTTTGAAGAAGCTTTGGATCACAGTAGGGTTACAATTGGAGCAGGGGAGGATCGTTGGTGTGGGATGTCAATGATGGGGGGATGCATGGGAGGAAGTTCACCTGAGCATACATATAAGTATACAAAAATGTTCAAATGTTCACGGGGCATTGTCACAGCGGGTGGAGACTCACACAATAACCAAGGGAATTCTGAATTTCCATCCTGGAGGGCTCTGCCACATTATCTAAGGGAGCACCAACAGTCCCCCAAATGCAGGGGCAGTGACTGGTGAAGGAGAATGATCTACTGATGGGCCCTTGATTTTGATGACTAGGCTTTTGAGCTCTTGATATTGAAACTTGCCCTATTATTATAGGGTGCCAAAGGGTTGCCTCCTGAGAGCCTCCTTGTTGCTCAAATGTGGCCTCTAAGTCAAACTCAGCATATGAATGCATTACCTTCCCCCCCAGTGTGGGACATGACTCCCAGGGATGACCCTCCCTGGCACTGAGGGATTGCTACCAAGTAACAACTAGCAATGCAACTGGAAAAAGACCTCAAATAAAAGGGGGAAAAGGTAAAGACAAATGAGTTTACCTGGCTAAGAGACTTCAAAGTGAGTCAGGAGGTCATCCCAGAGGTAACACTTACGCACATCTCAGCAGGATCTCATAGACTTCCAAAGTGGATACAACCCCAAATAGTGGGGCTCCTGAGGGCTCTGGAGACACCCAGGTCCTATGGCCAGGCAGATAGCTCTGGAGTTTGGTGCCTTGCCAATGGGCCCTACTTTGGAGTTTGTACTCCTGAGAGTGACAGAGTTGGACTCAGTTATGTCTTCCCTGCACATGGCTCATCTGTCCCTTCTATTTAAACCTATACTTGGTGCTGGGGTTTGTAGGTATATGTCCAGAGACTCGAGTCTTTGGGCTGTCCATGTTCCAGCTGGGCCCGGAACCTTGACAGAGTTGCCACACCTACTCTCCAGCTCATTGGACTCACCCAGGACAACTGGCAGGGAGATGATGATGGACAACAGCCATCCCAAGGAATGGAAGAGTCTGCAGCTGCAGGCAGGATAGTCCCATCCATCTTCCCCATGGGATACAAATCCCCTTTCAATTGGAGGTGGAGTGGATGTCACCATCTCAGAATTCTTGGGATTGGGGGAAGAGCTATGGACTAGAGTGGACTTACTGGTATTCTACTATAGACATATTGTGATTCTAACAATGGAAGAAATTACCACATTGATGTGGAGCCAGGGGGCACTGGAGCCTCTGGGGGCAGGGAGAGGGAAAAACAGTTGTAATACGGGGACTTTTTCGGGACTTGGGAATCGCCCTGAGTGATGCTGCAATGACAGATAGAGGCCATCTTATATCATCACAAAACATGCAGAACTGTGTGGAAGAGAGTGTAGACTACAATGTGAACTATGGTCCATGCTTAATGGCAAAGCCTCAGGATTTATCAATTGCAATGAATGTGTCACACTAATGAAGGATGTTTATGTGGGACAGTGTGGGAGGTGTGGGGAGTGAGGCATACAGGAATCCCTATATTTTTTGTGTAAAATTTATGTAATTTAATTATTTTATATATATATGAAAAAAATTACTTAGAGGATCACAGAGCGGAAAAAAAAAAAAGAATATAAATATAAGACTGTTCTGTCAGGATGTATAACAAAGGTACATCACTAGTACAGGGTGTTGATAGTGGGGAGATTTTTTGGGGGAAAATACACCTAAAACATACTTCTATGGGAAAAGAATGTGTTCATGTTGCTATGTTTTCTCAATAGATAGAAGGCCACAGAGCGACTAACAAAATATTAAACTTTCTTCCTGGGGAAGCCCTGCTACCTTCTCAAATAAAATGGCAAAAATCTCTGGAATATATAAGCCATGCCTAAGAAAAGAAAACAGGCCTATATGCCAAGTCCTCAATCTTAATGCTTGTACATATGAAACTTATTCCTGTAAAAATGAAACTTTGCCTAATTATAATTAATGCCTAAGAGTTACCTCCTTAAAACCTCCTTGTTATTCAAATGTGGCCTCTCTCTAAGCCAAACTCTGCAAATAAACTGACATTTCCCCTGATGTGGGACATGACTCCCAGGGATGGAGGGATTATTACCAAGCATTAATCAATGATTAATTTGGGAAAAGGCCTTGACCGAAAGGGGAAAACATTAAATAAAAGAGTTTTAATGGCTAAGAAATTTCAAAGAGAGTCAGGGGGTCATTCTGGAGGTTACACTTATGCAGGTCTCAGACAGATTTCACTAGCTGCCACAGTAGACAAAACCTCAAACAAGAGTGCTCCTGAGAGGGAAATGGATGTGGCTCAAGCAACTGGGCTCCCATCTACCATATGGGAGGTCCAGGGTTTGATTCCCAGGGCCTCCTGGTGAAAGGCAAGCTGACCCACGCAGCAAGCTGGCCTGAGCGGAGAGCTGGCCCATGAGGAGTGCTGGCGCAGCAAGATGATGCAACAAAAAGAGACACAGAGGAGAGACAATAAGAGATGCAGCAGACCAGGGAGCTGATGGGGCACAAGAGATTGAGAGCCTCTCTCCTACTCCGGAAGGTCCAAGGATCAGTTCTCAGTGTCACCTAAAGAGAGGACAAGCAGACACAGAAAAACACACAGAGAGCAGACAGCAAGCGCAAAACAATGAGGGGGTGGGGATAAATAAACAAATCTTTAAAAAAAAAAAAAAAAAGACTGCTTCTGAGGACTCTTGGGACATCTGGACAATAAGTGCAAGGCACACAGCATCATGAAATCAACACCCCTTCAATGGGCTTTATCTGGGAATATATGATAATCTATATGCCCAATATAACATAGTTATACTTATTTATAATTCCCCTAATCATGATTCTTCTACTCCTTTTATTTGAACCTATAATTTTCAGTGTATCTGTTAAGTATATTTCTCAGAGGCTTAAATCTTTGAACTGTTCAAATGCTCATTGAATCCTGAATCCCAGCAGAGTAGTGGCATTCCTACTCTCCAGTTCTTCGGGCTTGCCCTGGACAATCAACAGAAGTATGATGATGGATAGGTCCCATCCCAAATAACAGGGAGTGTTTGCACCTGCAGACAGGATAATTCCTTCCATCTGCCCCATGATATCTGGGTCCCCTCTTAACCTAGTGCTGTTGGAGCAGACATCACCCCAGATGCCTCAGGATTTGAGAATGAACAATTGTGGGGGAGGGGGTGGCCACAGACCAAAAGTAAATTCGTTGTTATTGTGGATGTTATCTTGTGTTGACAGAAGTACTTGTAACATAGATATAATGCTTGTACATATGAACCTTATTCCAGGGGTTCAGAGGGGAGGGGGGAATGAATGGTGGAACAGGGCATATTTGGGGTGGGGAGAATCTTCTGTATAATACTGCAATGATGGACACATGGAATTAAACATTGGTCAAGGCCTATGGAACTGTACAGCACAAAGTATAAGCTATAATGTAAACTATAGACTTTGGTTAGTAACAATGCTTCATTATTGGTTCTTCAACTATAACAAATGTACCACACTAATCTGTCAATAACAGGGGTAACTATGTGAGTGGGTGTGGGTGTGAGGGGTGTTATATGGGAATTCCCTATACTTTCAGTGTAATTTTCTGTGAAGGTAAATCTAAAAGTTCTCTGAAAATAAAGTTAAAAAAAAATACATTTAGCACAGGTGGAGAAAAAAGCTCTGGGAAGCGGCTGTGGCTCAATCAGTAGGGCTCCCGTTTACCATATGGGAGGCCCTGGGTTCGGTTCCCAGGGCCTCCTGGTGAAGGCAAGCCCGCCCGCACGGCGTGGTTAGCTGACCCAGCGAGCACAAGCAGCAAGGGGGGGATAAATGAATAAATAAATAAAAAATAAAAATAAAAATAAAAAAAAAAAAAAAAAAGCTTTGAGCAGATCTAGGGACACAGCTTGCCTAAGGGAAGTAGAAAGTGGCCGAGGCCTCTGTAGGCGAGAACCAGGAAGCTGAAGGACATACCACCTCAATGGCCTCCATCTTTTTTGTGAAGAGAAAGGGTGGTTCACAGCTGGGAGTGGCAAGGGCTTCTGAAGAGAGAGGTGATATTGGAATGGCTGCTGTAGGGAATGGAAGAGGAAGATGACTAGGAGAAAGGCTTACTCCATCAGAAGGCAATGATACACGAACACTTCCACCTCCACAAGGTGCCCTTTCGATAACTCAAAATGCACAATTTCCCCAGGTCCCTCTTCCAGGTGGAAAAGTCTTTGCATGTTCTCTTTCCTCAGCCTGGAATCTTTTTCCCTTTTGTTTATTTCGCAAGGTTCTAATGCTACTCAAGGTCAACCCTTCTGTGTCCCCAGACACCCTGTCAACTCCTCTCCCTGGCCCTCCACAGCCCCTTCACATATCCTGTTGGCACTCATCAAAGTATTTCTTTGCTTCAGTTATCAACTGTGAAACCTCAAGGGAATGCCAAATTATTCATCTTTTTATCTCTAGCATCCCATCCCAAATAACAGGGAGTGTTTGCACCTGCAGACAGGATAATTCCTTCCATCTGCCCCATGATATCTGGGTCCCCTCTTAATCATGGTATCTGGCCACCGGTGCTCAAAATATGTTTGAAGAATAAATGAACAATTTATGCCATGTATCAAGCCTAAAATTTTAATGCCAAAAGTAGCTTCAGAGATTTCAGACATCACAAACTAGTGCCAAGAGGTAGAATATGGCTTAGAGACATGTTTTCTTTGGTCTACACTGTGTTTTCAAAACATCACATTAGATACTAACATTTAAGCGTAAGGATAACTTCACACAAAAATCTGGATTTCTGGCTTCCTTAAAAGAAAAAAAAAACTCAAAAGATCTGCCAATCTGAAGCTTGTGGAAAAGAGTAATGCAGTGTGTTTAATATGCAAAGTGCCTATCTAGAGAATACCACTTAAGATGTTATTATGAAATAAATCAAAACATCTGCATGCTTCATGCAATTGTTATGTGCCTGAACTCCACCAGCTTTTGAGTTTGCAACACCAGGAATAGTTCTGCATCTTTGTCATTTAGATGAGTAATTAGAAATTTAATTAGAGAGATGCTGTGCCTTCTCTTCAGTCACACAGCAAAGCTGGGCTGAAAAGAAAGGTCTTCAGATTCTCAGATGCTATTCCCAATACCCCCAATTCCTAATCCAGAAAACACTCGTAATAATAAGCATGGTGCACACCAAACTGTAAGTGTTGGATCTCAAAGGGCAGGGATCATGTCTAATTAATAAATGTGTCCCTGCAAAGAGTAGCACAGCACCTGAAACCTAACAGATACTTACTAAATGGACAGATGGAAAAGTAGAATCCAGGCCTTTAAAAAATAGCTATTTAGATATTAACGTATTAAGCCACATTACATTTTTGCAAACTCCAAGTTGACTTTTGAATGAAAGGACATAATGAGTCAGGTAGAGGGAAAGGTGGTTTCTATCATAAGGATCCTTACAACTCATCTGGTGCAACCACCTACCCAATGCAAGAATTCCCTCTATAACACCATGGCAGCTGTTACCAAGAAAACTTACAGTGATTGGAGGAAGCTCACTACTTCGTTTTTGGACAGTCTAGTTTTAAAACCCCCCTAGTGAGGCCCTGGGTTCGGTTCCCGGGGCCTCCTGGTGAAGGCAAGCCTGTCCGCACAGCGTGGTTAGCTGACCCAGCAAGCACAAGCAGCAAGGGGGGGATAAATGAATAAATAAATAAAATCTTTAAAAAAAATAAAAAAATAAAAAAAATAAAACCCCCCTAGTGTAATCCAGACATCCCCAATCCCCAATTCTTCAACCCTGGGGAAGTCATCTTTATCTTTCTCTCTTTTTTTAATTTTTATTTTATGCTTTTTTTTCACACAAATAAAACTTGCAAATGAGCCGTCTGTTCATTTTCTTCGCTGTGCAGCTGGCATTGGAATTGGCGACTCTAATGGCCAGCTGGGCTGCTCTTTCCATGATGTTGCTGCAGTTCTTGGAAGAAACGTCATAAGCAATCTCAGCACATGACATGTTGCACATCAGCAGCACTTCCAGCTCCTTGACATTGTGGACCAGGAACTTCTGGAAGCCATTGGGCAGCATGTGCTTCATTTTCTTGTTGTTCCCATAACCGATGCTGGGCATCAAGATCTGGCCCTCGAATCTTCTCTGCACCCTGTTGTCAATGCCTCTGGATTTCTGCCAGTTACGCTTAATTTTGACATTATCGGTCTGACTGGCACCGTATGAACTTCTTGGTCCTCTTTTTGACGATCCTGGGCTTCACAAAGTCTGAGGGCAGCCATGATGTCAGGTAGGAGATGGTGTCCCCTTTAATATCTAAGTAAGGCAGGTTGTGGACTGCCTTTTCCAACATTCCCATGGCCTTCCCAGGAGCCAATATTGGTCTGGTCAGTCCAGGATGCTCTGCTTGCCGTGCTCATCCCTATCTCAGCGCTCAAGTTTTCATCACTTACTGGCCCTTTCACCCCGTCCTGCGTCCTAGTCCTCTTCTCTCCTTCCCCCAAAACACCACTGACACAAGGTCACTGTGTGTGGCAGACTTACTAACAAGGGTTAGTAACAGTTGAGAGCAATTCTGGCACAAACAAGAAATAATTTCAAATTTAATGTTAAGGTTACTGTTCTAAGACATTTATCAGCAATTCACCTCAGCAAATTTCTCACTGTGTCTCTCTAGGACTAGGCCTCCTGCCAGGGTGCTCTCTCCCAGCCCTCCTCACATTTCCTTCCTTTCTAAAGCTCCCTAGGGAAAGTGAAAATTCCTCTCCTTCACAGGCAAGAAGTATGAGCTTGATTTTTGCTAGCTTCTTTCTGACCCACAGAGGTGCATCAAAGTTATCTCCCTACACAGAAGTACTCTAATACAAATTCTGTTATATGTGAAAGTTGTTACAGTAAGTTGTTTTAATTTATTTTCTGCTACACTTATACTGACCTGAAATCTATCGCCTTGTAACTTGCTTCCATTAATCCTGCTTTTGAATTCTAGAACTATAGAGTAAATCGAACTTATATTTAGCCTTTAAGAGTCCATTTTTCATGTGTCCTCTTTAACTTCTCCTTATTGGGTAAAATATTTCCAATTCTTGCAATAATTCTGTATATTACATAGTTTCCAAAATCTTTACCATCTTGCTTTTCCCTTAAACATGGTCCTCTAAAAATGCCCCAGAATTGAACTGAATGATCCGCAAGTGGGCTGATAATGTATAAACAGGACTATTGCCTCTACCCATCCAAATAATGAAATCTGAGATTTCATTGACTTTTTCTGGCTGTAAATGCACATTGTTGGCCCATGGCAGGCATGTAGTTGGCTAAAATCTTTATCATATGAACTCCCTTATCCTGTTCTTCCAGTTAATTGTTTCTAACCAAATGCAGACTTTGCATTCACCCTTCATAAAAATCATCTTTATAGTCTGGGCCCATTATCATACGTTGAGATGTTTTTTTATCTTGATTTGATGCAATTATTCAGTATAGGAACTATCTAGCTTAGCTGTTTCATCACAAAATATGATAGGAATATCATTTCCTGTGAGCCATGTGAGAAAGCTACACAGTCTTGCCATTAAAGTGACATCATGGAGTGAATCAAGTCAGGCTCAACTATAGGAAACCCCAGGTTGTGATCCTGGCTTTGCTGCTTTTTTCTTTGACCTTGGCATAACACAATGTCTCTGAGGTTTAGTCTCACCAACTGTAAAATGAACTCGAGAGGGCTGACATGAAGGAAAATGGTGAAAGTACATAAAAAGACACACCAGTTCACTAGTGCAAGGCTTTGTTTTAGTTATGGCTTAGCTGATGAGCATACAGCCTTGGGAATGAGACTTTAACAGCACAGAGGAGTATCACTGATGCTGAAATCACATCTTTTTTTTTTTTTTTTTTTAAAGATTTATTTTATTTATCCCCCCCCCATTGTTTGCAGTTGCTGTCTGTTCTCTGTGTCCATTTGCTGTGTGCTCTCTGTGTCTGCTCATCTTCTCTTTAGGAAGCACCAGGAACCAAACCTGGGACCTCCAATGTGGAAGAGAGGCGCTCAATCACCTGAGCCACCTCAGCTCCCTGGTTTGTTGTGTCTCCCATTGTCTTTCCTGTCTCTTTTGTTGCATCATCTTGTCACGTCAGCTAGCCATGCCTGCCCATCATGCCAGCTCGCCTTCTCCGGTTGGCACCGGAAACTGAACCCTGGACCTCCCATGTGGTCGGCGGGAGCTCAGTCGCTTGAGCCACATCCACTTCCTCACATCTTCTTTAAAGTAATCATTTCTGTGCAGGTTTGCTCCTTACTTCAGCTTAATGTTCTTATTTTTAATTTATTTATTTTTCTCCTTACTTCAACTTCAGCCCTTCTCATTAGCTTCTGGACTGCATGTTGGTAACTTCCTCTGAACCACCTTTCTGAGCAGTCTCCTAGATTTGGTTTGACTACATCCATCTTCCTTATTGGTAGCTGCATTTTAACTATGTTTTTAGTTTAAAAAATGCAATTTAAAATTAATGGTAAAAGCTCAGATTTTAGCAACATGTGAGAAGACATATTCATACTCAAAAAGTCCCAATACACAATTTCAAAATGGCTTTTCTTTCCTGTTATGTTTGTTCAACCACTGACTCCATGAATCTAAAGTGATTTACAGTTGTGTAAGCAGATTTTTCATATAACAACTAGAGCAACTGATGGAGACTAGTATGAATTAACCGTTACCCTCTATCTCTTTTCAGACCCATCTTTACTGAGAAGCATTCAGATTCACAGAATCTAGTTCTCTGCTGCCACCTGGTGTTAATAAATTCTCAGCTTAAAGATGTAAATATTTAAAAAGACCTGTGCTCTAAAAATTACGTTATTATCTCCTTCAGCTCTCTCTGTCTTAGGGTTTCCAATTGTATTAAAATCTTTTGTGTGTGTGTTTATGGGGGGTGACAATAAAAAATACATCCTCTATTCTACACATGTTTAAACTCTGTTGGATTAAATGTGTCCAAATGTTTACATAAGAGAAAAAGTTTGATTCCTTCAAGATACAGATTGGCCCAAACCTTCTAAAAGCCAGCAAGTATAGGAGTTGCTAGGATATTTTTCCTAAAGAAAAAGAAATCCACCTACAACAGACAAGGATGTTGACCTTTTCTCCCTTCCTTCCAATTCTGAGCTCCATGAGGGAAAGATGAAAAGAGAAAGTCTGGGGGTGTTATCCACGAACAGTTCTCCTTAAGTTAAGAAAGGGGCAAAGGAAAGAATGCCAGGCCTGGCCCCAGGCATTTAAATCAGTGTTACTCCCAGCAGCTTGTGCCAGCATAGGCCAGCACTCCTCTCAATCATCTGAAAACTCGGAAGCTTTCCCTGAATGATAGTCCAGAGCAAGCAAGGAAAGCAAAGAGCTGAGTTTAGTGAAAAAATATACATTTCTATCCAGTTTTCTCATTCCTTATTCTGTATTTTGGCTACCTTAGTAAAATTAAGATGGCAATTAGAGACTGTTTTAAGATTTATGTTACTGTAAGATGTATTTTTATTGACAGAAGAAAAACTGGGTGCTCATGTCTGAGTTTTTC
This sequence comes from Tolypeutes matacus, assembly GCA_026826555.1. Lineage (NCBI taxonomy): Eukaryota > Metazoa > Chordata > Mammalia > Cingulata > Chlamyphoridae > Tolypeutes > Tolypeutes matacus. The sequence goes on along the minus strand of JAKSZT010010873.1, from coordinate 13,179,512 downwards.
TTGCCTTTTTTTGTTGGCCATAGCTGAAGAGAGCTTATATGTGGGTCTCCACATACATTACTAAGCATTGGGAATTCCTGATATCTGGTTTTGGAATAACCACTCCTCCCATGATTAGCTGAGTATTTCCAAAGTGATGGCAAACATCACAGTTATCATCTATTGCTGGTTTTACTGATTACGAGTTTATATGAGTATTACTGGAAAATAATTACAAGCACCATAAAGTCAAAGGACTAAAATTGGAATGAGAAACTAGGTATGTTTATTAAATATCAGCCACACCTCTAGTAGCAGCAAACCAAGGGCTGAATTCAATCCTGCTGAGTCTTCCACCTAAATATCTATTCCATCCTCCTCTCCATTCCCAAAGGAATTGAAGGGCAATAGGGTGCACAGTGCCGAAGAGCAAGAGGCAGGCAGCCTGGCTTCACATCCTGAGTCTGCTCACTCACGGAAAATCTCAGCCCAGTCACTTTAACTGCTCTAAGCCTCCGCTCTACGTTCCTTACATCTAAAAAAGTCTCGCTATTTTAAAGGAAAGAAAAATCACTACGGCGATCCACACAATAAAGAGTGTGGCACTGCAAGAGGAAGGAGAAGTCAGGGGTCTTGGAATTGTGGTCGGGGGTTACAATGCTAATTATGCTAATTAAGAATTGAATCTTGCTCCTTGGGTAAGAGTCTCATCACCAAAGATCCTTTCTGTTGCCTTTTTATAACCATACCTCGCTCCCCTCTCACCCTTCCCACCCTCACTCCAAGCCCACACAACCACTAATCTGTTCTCCAGCTCTATAACTGTGTCATTTCAAGAACGTTATTTAAATGGAATCATACAGAATGTACCTTCGGAGATTGATTTTTTTCACTCAGCATAATGCCCTTGAGATTCATCCAAGTTGCTATGTGTATCAATAGTTCATTTCTTTGTATTATACGGCATGGCTATGCCAGTTTGTTTTCCTATTCACCTGGTGAAGAACATCTGAGTCAATTCCAGTTTGGGGCTATTATAAATCTGCCATTTTAGTATTTGTTTTCTGTTTGTTTCTTCTGTTTTTCACTCCTCTGTGTCTCTTTTCTTGCTTTCCTGTGGGTTATTCAAACATTTTAAAAAGTTCATCTTGATTTATTTAAAGTGTTTTTTAGTGTATCACTTTGTAGTTTTCTTAGCAGTTGCTAAGAAAGTTGCATGATTCATCACAGTACACCAGTATCAACATCTTGCCACTTCAAGTGAATATAGAAACCTTACTTCTATTTAGGTCCCTTTACCTTCCCCATTTTAAATATCATTGTCTTGATTATCAGATGACATTATACTTTTTGTTTTAATCATCAAATACAATTTATATATTTCACTAGCATAGTCTATTTTAAGTGCCCATATTTCTGCTCTATTGTTCTTCTTTCCTTCCATTTCATGTTTGAAGAACTTCTTTGAGCCATTCTTTAAGGGTAGATTTGGTAGTGACAAATTCTTTTAGTTTTCCTTTATATGAGAATGTCTTTATTTTCCCTTCATCCCTGAAAGATAATTTTGCTAGACCTATAATTTGGAGTAAAGGCTCTTTTCTTTCTCTCTCTCTTTTTTTTTTTTTGGTACTGCATCCGGGGGATTGAACCCAGGACCTTGTATGTGGGAAGCCAGCATTCAACCAGTGAGCCACATTGGCTCCCCTGAGTTGGTTAGCTGGTTTTTCCATTTGTTTGCTTGTTGTTTTTTTGTTTTTAGGAGGCACTGGGAACTGAACCAAGGACCTCCCATGTGGGAAGCAGGCGTTCAACCGCTTGAGCCATATCTACTCCCAGGTTCTTTTCTTTCAGCACTTGAAAAATGTTGGTCCCTTCCTTCTAGCCTCCATCTAGATGCGAAATCTTTTGTCATGTGAATTGGTGTTTTCCTATCAATAACATGTGTTTCTCTCTGGTGCTTTCAAGATTTTTCCTTTGTCTTTTCAGAAGTTTAGTCATGATGTGTCTTGACATGGATTCCTTTCAGTTTATCCTATTTGGATAAACAAAATTTGGCTTCTTGAATCTATAGATTTATGCTTTTCACTAAATTTAGGAAATTGTCAGCCATTATTTCTTCAAATACTCTTTTCAGCCCCACTCTCTTCAGTCCCCTTCTGGGACTCTCACTATACAAATGATGGATCTTTTGTTATTATCCGACAGGTCACTGAACCTCAGACACATTTTTTTTCAGTCAATATTCTCTCTGTTCAAACTGGGTAAATTCTTGATCTGCCCTCGAGTTTATTGATTCTATTTTCTTTCATCTCCATTCTACTCTTGAGCCCACCCAACAAGTTTTTTATTTGTTGTATTTTTTGGTGCTGTAATTGCCATTTGGTTCTTTTTAAAATTTCAATTTCTTTGCTGAGATTTTCTATTTTTTTGTTTGTTTCAAGAGAATTTATAATTGCTTGTTGAAGCATTTTTATGATGGCTGCTTTAAAATTTTTGTCAAATAATTCTAACATATGATTCACCGTGGTGGTGGCATCAGTTGATTGTCTTTTCTCATTCAAGTTGTGAGTGTCCTGGTTCTTGGTATGACAAGTGATTTTTCTACTTTATCCTGGCCATTTTATCTAGGTCCTATTTAAATCCTTTATTTTAATAGGCAGTCACCCTGTTTAGTTAACACACAGGGTCTGGCCCATTTTTGTAGGTTGTTGTTCCAATGATATAATTCTTAGAGTCCTTGTGGTGCTATTTTGGTCTGCTTAATTTATCTGGTGCCATTGGGGCTCCCACTGATCACTCCTGGTGCTGCCTCTAGGTGTGTGGGGACAAACAGGCTTCTGATCAGAGTACTTGTTATGGTAGGATCCCCGTTTCTTCCCAGCCACCTGGTTTCTTGGTGGGAAAGGGTCCACTGAGGAAGGAGAGTGCAGGTCTGGGAGGGAGATCATTTCTCCCAGCTGCTTATTATCAGTGAGCTCCCAATCAATACCCTCTGCTGGTGCTGCTAGGCTCACCTGGTATTGTTGGTGGAACTCTTGTTCCACCTAGGCCCCTTCTATTGCCAGACTGGGGGTTGGGAAACACTGGTCAAAGGTCACCCCTTCTTCTCTGGGAAGGGGTGGATGCCCTATTGCTCTGTTGTTCCTTCAGCCCTGAGGTCCCTAACTAGCTCACCTTTCTTTTCATACCTGTCAGAGTTCTTTGGTTGCTTCTTGCATTATTTTTTGGGTTTGTAGTCATACTTAGAAAAGAGAAGTAGGGAAAAACAAGCCTTCATCATCTTGTCCAGACCAGAAGTCCCAGCATATCACACTCTTCGGTTTTGTTATTTCTTACGAAAGTGCTGTTGCCAATGGAAAGTTACTTTATACTACATCTATTACCAAAGAAATGTCATAATGTATTTTCAAGTGAGCAAAGCTAATTGCAGAATAAAACATAATAGAACCCCATTTTTCTACAAACAGAAAATTCCTTCTAGTATTTGCACAGTTAAATGAGACAAAAGTGTGTATGGATAAGCACACAGCAGCTAACTCTGGTTGCTGAAGAGACCAGAGGAAGATTGCTAATTTTATTTTTATGTATTGTTTCACTGATTGCAGTGATAACTTTTTGTTTAAATGAATAAATTAACCAAAAAATGTACAAAAAGCTGGAAATAAACCAAATGTCCTTCAACAAATAGTTAAACACATTGTGGTCCATCCATTCCATGAAATAATATACAATAAAAAGGAAGAAGCCATTGATTTATGCAATCACTTGGATGAACCTCAAGGCATTGAGTGAAAAAGCCCGTCACAGAAGGTTACATACTGTACAATCCCATTTACATAACATTTTAAAAATAATACAATTATAGAAGTAGAAAACAGTGCTACCAGGGGCTTAGGAAGAGTGGGTGGAAGGGAGGTGACTGTGGCTAAAAAAGGGTAGCATGACGGATCCTTGCGATAGAATTGTTCTGAATCTTGACTGTGGTGGTGGTAACAGATCTATACGTGATAAAACTGCAAAGAACTAAATACACACACACAAATAGGTACATGTAAAACTGGTGAAATCTGAATAAGGTCAATGGATTGTATTGTCAATTTCCTGGTTGTGATACTGTACTAGAATTATGCCGAGTATAAGTTCCCTGTGCTTTTTCTTAACTACAGCCACTCTCTCACCTTCTAGGAAGCAGTGCAGAGGCTGCTTATTCATAAGAAGATGGAATTATCTCTTTTTGCCTTTGTGGCTATATTTTTTCTGATTTGTGAAAATAAAATAAACCCTATTATGAAATCATATGGGGACAGGGTGGAGAGGACAAAATAGTAACAAAATTTAAAATGTTTCCATGATTAGAAAAAAATAAAGATATAAAAATTTTTTCTTAAAAAGGTATGGGTCAAACACAGACCTTCTGAGTTGAGACACTGCTTTCCCTCTCTGGACTTTGCTTGTTCTTCCCGTGCATGAAGAGGTAAAGGGGATGAAGCGATTGATCAGGATGGCATCTCAACACTGCTCCAGACAGGCCTGGTGGGTTGGAGGGGTTCCTGGTGTCCACTAGTGAGAGGCTCAGCCAAGCCTAGGGAGCTCCGAGAGGCCTGGGAGAGGAGTGGGTAGGAAGGAACAGAAACCCAGTGGCAGCTTTAAAGCCCAGGAAAAGGCCCTTTCCTGTTGGTGCTGACTCCAAGGAAAGCCTGGAGGCTACGTCAGGTGCCTGGTAGTAACTTCTAGTAATAACACATCAGCAAGATGGGGGGAAACCCTGGGAGCCTTAGGGCACAAGAAAAGTGAGGCCTCCTGGATATGAAGGTGACATGGGAGTCCACCTTCAGGGTAGATGGTTGAGTATGGGGCACTGGGAAAGGGACTGCTCAGAGGCAGCCATCAGCCACCCTCTGGAAGGTTCAAATCCAGGGCTAAGCTCAGTCCTGATTCCTCTCTCTAAAGAGCTCTTGACTCTCACTCTCCTCTCCCTTTTAATTAAGGCACAGAAATAGACTCCTAACCAGTGTCCCTGTCTAGTCTCTCCACTTCTAATCTGCGTATGGTCAAATTAAACCTGACCATGTCACTCTTCTTAAAACTCTTTGATGCCTACAGCAGTATTTCTCAATTAAGATCTTCAAACCATTGGTATTCTCACCTGGTCTGCAGGTGCTCCAGCCTTCTAGGAGAAAAAGAAAAAGAATGTGGTATGTGTATATTTTTCACAAATTTAATGCATAAGATTAAATATGACCTTAATACAAATCTCATTTCTTAATCAGTACATTCTTAATCATGTCTTTAAATGTTGCATGTGTGCTATAAAGATATGTTGGTTCATCTTGTCCATCATTTGTATGTTATCTGTCAAACTTGCCTTTTTCATTATTACTAATGTACAGCTTATCTCCGATTTACAAAAATGGATCAATGGCTCAAAAATGGTTCATTGAAAAGATAGTGATAAAAGTGGTAACCAATACTTGGAATATATCCTAGATTAAAAGAGGGAACAGGTCTTCAAAAAAAAACAAAATATGACTATGTGTTGTGATAATTGAATCTTTAAGTGTGACCAGTTACCAATGTAACTGAAAAATAAAATTATGCATAGGAAATATAATAATAAATACCTGAAATCAGATTTTATTAGACTGGTGATCCATTTGCACCTATTCCCCAGTAGACAGTTACGACATTTCATTAATCACAGCTATTATCATTTTATAAGCAGATAGGGCCTCTCTGGAAAATCAATCAAGTGTTTTACAGAAAAGTGCAAAATAACACCAGTAAAAACTGTTCAAATTTATAAGCAAAGATAGAGAATAAAATGTTTTTTTTTTTAATGTAGAGGGCAAGTTATCTGGAGTACCTAAGACTGAACTATGGTGTAAATGGCTTGACTGCCAAATGTTTCAGTCTTTCCTAAAATTTGATGATTTCCTTCACTTGTTAGAGAAAGGAGATGATATTATGGCAGATATTTTGTAAAGCACAGCCAAATGCTTCAACAGAACAAAAAGGGGATTAGGAATCCAATTATGGCTCTCTCCATAATGGTATCATTGAACCTTCCAGCTTCTGAGAAATATGCTCATTGTTCATCATCTTAGTGAGGTCTTTGGTGGGAAATCACTCCTTAATTTCTCATCCATGTTTGAGACAAAATATCAAGAATTATATAATATCAAAATATTGAGACTATCAAGACAGGAACACTGATTAATATTTGCTAACTACAAAGCACAAGCACAATGAGTTTAGAATTTTCTTAATTAACAGGGGGAAATACAAAAAGAGTAAAAAAAAAACCAAACAAAAAAAAACAGACCAGATATGGAACCAACCCTGTAGTTTATGCTATACGTCATTAAGCCAAACATAGGAAAACTTGGTGAAAGATGGGTCTTTGATGATGATAAGATTCTTCTAAACATTTCTTTTGGTAATTTTTTAAAAAATTAAAATTGATGGTCTGTATTTGTGCCCAAGAGCCATTATATAGTCAGTAGAGGATGGAAGATGAGAAACCCTGGCTTACAGATAAAGCCCAAATTCCCTGGCACAGGGACCCATTAAGCACTGACTCCTGCCTTCCTCCCCAGCCTCAGTTATCAGCCCCAACCTGTGCTACCTTTATAAGGAACTACTAACAGTGTCCCCAAATGTTACGTTTTCTTGTCTGCCTTCTCCCCAAGAGGCTTCCAAGTGCCTCACTATCTTCCCCACCTGAAGAACACTTACTCATCCTTCAAGTTCAGCCAAAACCTCCTCTTCTGGTCAGTCTCTGACTTCAGTAGTTAATCTTTCCTTCCTTTGGAAGCCAACAACAGAACATTGGGGTTTGAGCATTTATGTAAAATAGATATGTGCTCCAGAAAGGCAGAGACAAATTCTGTATAGTTCATCTTTGCCCAAGTACCTAACCTATATTAAATAGATTTAAGTTTTTTAAAAAGTCATATCACAGTAGTGATATGGAGAAATAAACCTACCAATCTGATAGAAGGGAGAAACCAAAATTGATTTATTCCTGATTCTAACAAGAACATGTAGGTTCTAAGGAGAATGAGGAAACCAAGGTTTTAGTTTTATCCCCTGAGATCCATCTTTTGACTATGTGTTGATACCTTATCACTGGCTCCAACTTTGAGGATGGTATGAAAAGGCAAACATTTAGAAGCATTTAGTAGAGATTGTTATCTATAACCCTATTTTTGGGACTATTTTCCCACTGCTAGCAAAATCAACCTTCAAAGAAATTGTTCTGTTGCATGGAGATGGAGTCCACCGATGAGTACCCCATGCTCTCCAAGCCCAAGGGTGGCTACAGCATCAGTCTTTCAACAAAATGAATGACTCATCTTTCTCTCAAGTTCCCGCTGCATCACATTAAGCCACCAAAAAGGAAATTGCTTTCGGCTGAATTCTGTCAACCACCTAGGGAATCACTGAATAATAGAAGGCACTCCTAGTATGCTAACTTAGCTCCTTCAAACGGAATGCATTTTTATTAGATGAAATCTTAAAAAAATAACTTAAACAATACTGATTCTATATTCACAGCATTATCAATGAAAGCATTTTAACATTTATGTTTGGAGGGGGTTGGGGACAGGGACACAAAATCAAGCTGGTGATTGTCCAGAAGGCTTACCCCTTCCTATTCTTCCCATCAGGGTACTTGAGTAACCTTTTGCTTCTGGTGCACAAATAAGGCTGCTAGCATCAGGTTGTTGCCAAGTTCAAAGGTAGTTTGAAACATAGCTTGTATGTTTTTGTTTTTGTTTTTTAGTAAAAAAAAAAAAAAAAAATGTCTTCGGTGTTTGTAACAATCTACAGTTCTGAGGCTGGGAGAATATGGACCATAGCTAGTACCAAATCAACATGTTCCAAATACGAATATTTTTCAAATATTAAACCCTTGTTCTGGTGACTCACGAATTCAAAAGAAATTCACATATTAAAAGAAAACATTACACGACATTTTAAACTTTAAATTTCTTAAAACCCATTATTATTAAAGGCAATTAAAATAATTTTCAGTTTTAGAAGAGAAGACTTCTACAAAAATAAACCAAAGCAATAAAAACATCTAATTATTGATGGGGACAGAAAGGGACAGAGTTTTACATTAGCTTGAGCCAGAGCAGGAAAAGATTGTTCTCTGCAAATTATGTGATTTCACTGAAGAAGACAACAGATCCTTTATCTGTGTATTCAACCTACTCTGTGATCACCATAACAGTAGCATCAACACAAAAAAGGAGTGAAAAGCACAGTGTGAACAAATTAAGATTTCCCTCTCCTCTCTGCTCTACTAGCCTCCCCAGTGTACCTGGCTGCACCTGGTTATCACACTCACTCTGCTGAGGTGCTGGCATCTTAACTCAGAGCCTGGTATTAAACCTTTTATGGTTTTTCTTTATGTTCAGTGTTTCACACCCAGTAACACAGGGGACAAGCATAATCATCATCTAGAACAGTGTTTTGAAAATGTTTTTGACCACAACCTTCAGTAAGAGATGAGTTTACAGTGTGATCCAGTATACACATGTGCAAGTGTATGTGTACACATTCGTAAACAAGTTACACAAAACACTATTTACCTTAACTATGCATGGTACATTCTGAGAATCTCTCTTCTACTCTATTTCATTTTTTTAAATTAATGGGTCCTGACCCATAGTTTGAAACAGTGATATATAACACTCTCCTATTATGGGGCATATGACAAAGTAATAATATGACATAAAATTATTACACTCCTTAAAGTTAATCAATTTGGAGTTGTAAAGTTTTAAGAAATATCATCAATTTCTCTTCCCTGGAGCATATGAAATGTGAAGAGTTGAGAATTAGTCTGAGGTAGTGGTGAACTCATGAGTCATAACCACCTGGAATACAGATAAACACTGGGCTGAGCCTTTGAAGGAGTCCAGCTGAAGAGTGAAAGGTACTTACTAGAACCCAGCCAACCTGTACCCAGGTAAGAGGAGACTTTTATATCAGTGCTGTGATGCAATGTCATCTTCCTTTGGCTAAAAGAAAAAATTAAAAGACTCCTGGGGTTGGGAAGAGACTTAAATGTCAAATTCTACTTTTTCTTGTCAGCTGACAAAAGTAAATCAGCATTTCCTTTGAAAACCTAAGTAATGACTGTGGTCCAAAATAGCTAAATTCAATTAGAAGTAGGGGAAAAATAATTCTCTAAAATGTTTAACTTTCTCTCTCTCTTTTTTTTAAAGAATTACTAGAATTTTATTAGCCAAGGGAGAGCCAATGGAGGGGAAATAAAAAATACATCTTAAGCATCCTTAAGTACAACATATTTATAACTTAAGCATCATTTTAAAAGGCCACTGCCCATCAACTCATTAAATGTACCAACTTCCAAAGCTATTGATGCTATCAACCCACTTGTCAATTACATTATTATCTGCCGTCCTTTGGCCCAGAAGACTGTTGCTTCTGACGTAGACTCTACATCAGCATCAGAAAGGACATTGTTTGGTGGTTTAAGGTTAGTCCTGGCTCTGGAGGTCGGTGTTTTTCTCCAAGACAACTTCCAACTTGCTGATGAAGATGACCCATGAAACATGGCTCTGTGCCTGCCTCATCCTCCCACAGCAATGTCCACTGCTAGCCATGGGCACACAGAAGAGAAGGCAGAGGCTTGCAAACACTGACATCGCCGCAGTCTCTGCGGGGACTGTACTCCAGGCTAGTCAGAGATGGCCGGAAGCCTCTCTCTTGGCATTCATGAGGCCCTCTGGAATTTCCAACAACCCCAGGGTCCAAAAGTTCAGAAGGTGCTTTCGAGCAGGCAGTGGCACCCGCACCCGGTAGGACAAACCTCCTGGGTCCGAAACCACTCCATCATATGGCTGGTGTGTCCCCCGTGTCCACAGGTCAGGCAGAAATTGGACGAGCCACGCACGGCCACGTGGCAGATAGCACACTGAAACGTGAAGCCTTTGCAGATGGCACACTGTGTGCCACGGACCTCGCTCCGGCAGTGGCTGCAGTACACGCCGAACTCTGGAAACAGTTGGAGATAGCCAAAGAAAAGATAGATAATAGATAATAAGTTTAGTTCTAAAAAAGGAAACTGGGAACTGTTAGACAAGAAAGATTTAGGATGTGGTCATCTTTGGATTCTAGAGGATTATAATTAGATCGATGACTTTTAAACTTTTTAAAGCAGAAGAACCACTTCTGCTAAAATCTAGACAAGCCCCTAGGTCTGGTTTTGGAATGCTGGTGATAAACTAAGACTGATTTGTTGTATGGCCATCCTGTATGGGAAAAGACTGTAACTCTAGGTATCTTTGGTCAACCTTAAGAGATGTGGCAGGGGGGCGGATGTGGCTCAAATGGTTGGGCGTCCGTCTCCCATGTGGAGGGACCTGGGTTCGATCCCCGGGACCTCCTGGTAAAAATAAAAAAAGAAAAATATAGAAGGCACGTGGGCTGTCAGGCCCTGCAGGCGGGTGTGCCCCCCGGGACCCTTGCGTGGATGTGCCGCTGGGCCCCGCGAGTCATGAAGGAAGATGATGACATAGCAGTAGAGTGACACGGGGGAGAGCCAAGAGTAGACATGCCAAAAAACTGGTAGGATGCCTCTCTCCCACATTGGAGGTTCCACGGATCAAATCCCAGTGAAGACAGGAGAAGAAGGATGAGAAGAGAGGGCAGGAGACGGACACAGAGAGTTGCCCGGTGAATGGACACAAAAACAGCAAAACCGGGGGTGTGGTGGGGGTGGTGTTAAAATGGATAAAAATAAATACATAAATCCTTAAAAAAAGGAAGTATGGGGGGTAAGCTACGGACTATGGTTGGTGGTATTACTTTGACGATGCTCTTTCATAATTTATTAACAAATGTTTCACAACAATGCAAAGTATTTGTGGTGGGGTGATGTGTGGGAGCTCTGCACGATGTTGTGTGTGTTTTTTTTGTAAGTTCACGATGTTTACTGAACACTTACAGTTTATGTATGTTCATGTATGAATGATACACTTCAATAAATTGTTTAAAAGAAAAAAAAAAAAATCTAGACAAGCCTTATAAAGAGGAGCTGCTCCCATGAAGTGGCAGGGTGCAGGGAGTGGGTACCTGGCTCTCTGAAGCCCCATGTGGAAACCCCAGTGCTCCACCATAAATGGTGGCTGCATCTCATTCCTCTTCCCATCTCCAATAGCTGGCAAGGGGCTTGACACACAGAAGGCACTTAACAAATGTTTTTGGAAAGAAATGAAAGTTTCAGCCAGCATTTCAGGTGAGAGCTGATGGGGTTTACAAACTCTACAGCTAGCCGTTTTTACCACTGGCCTGCCAACTGACTGAGCAACATGAGATGGACTGTGTCCAGGCACCACGAGGCTTCTCTAACCCAGAGGGAGGCCGTCGGGGCCAACAGGCTGGAACTGGCTCACCCCAGAGGGAAGTTGTCAGGGCTACCATGCCCCTCTTCCCCAGCGGGGAGCCATGAAGGCTCCATGCTAGGACTGTTGTGCCCCAGAGGGAAGCCATCAGGGCTACCATGCTGGACTAGTTCCAGGCCTCCTGGAAGAGACCATGAGGATTAACCCCATTGTCCACACATCCCAGTGTGCTTCAATCACTACCCTGAGTCCTGCCTGGCCTCCTCTTGACCTACCACATCTCCCCCCTTCTCTCATCCCTTCTGCTACACATCTCCTAATTTACCCAGTTCCTTACCCTTTCCCCTCCCTGCCCAGCCCTTCCATTGTGCCACCCAAAATGCTAGCCTTCCTACACTCTTCTCAGAGTGTTCCCTTCACCACCTGACCTCAACTCAATTCTGGCGACTGCCTAAGGGCTTCCTCTGGAGGCCTCGGCAGGGGCAGGCAGAGGGGTGGGTGCCATGCCCATTGCTGCCTCCAGACCATTATTTTTCCTTTTGAGGCTATACTACCTGGCTTTACCAGCTTCTCACCTTTTTCTCTACTGTCATCTACTGACACTGGTGAACAAACATGCACATTCCCATTCCCTGAAGACTTGGGTTCTCTCTGTTCTCAATCTTTCTGCTACCCCTTTGTGGATCTTCAAAATCCACATCGTGTACTCTTTGCACACCTGGCCTTACAGGTTATAGGCCTCCTCATCTCTACTTCACGTTTATATCGTCCATCAGCCCCTTTCTGGCTGCAATTTACTCTTTGGTCAGCCTGAATTCTTCAGACCAATTTTAAAATTACGATTTTTACAACTATCCTCAACTCCTTTGCCCCTATCTCCCTCTACTATACCACCTGGCAAAACCTCAACCCTGGATGAACCTTATCACCTGCCCACTCTGTGTCTCCACCAAGCAGCCGAGTGTCCCAGAGGGAAGGCCCACCTTGGAGTTATGCATTTCCCTTTAAATTCCCCAAAGCCGATGGATACTGTGGTGTACAGTGGTGGGACTCTCTTTTCCACTCCCCAGTGACTATTTCACACCCCTCCACTTTCCACAAACTCCTCACTCCCCTCTCACCTGATGTCCCCTCATCTCACTTCCCTGAGAAAACAAGCCAGCAGATGGGGACCCTTTGAACTTCACACCACAAATCTTTACATCTACCTACCTTTGCTCCCCTTCTCCTTCCATCTGTTACAATAGAGGAAGTGCTCTTTCTTCTGTCTGAGCCAGTCCCTCTGCTTTATGATAATTGGTAGTCATAAAAGTGTACCAATAAAAATGTCTAACTCAGGGTAACTAAGGAAAAAAAAAATATGAAAGCCCTAGTTAAGGTAAATCCTAAGATAAATTAGACTGGATTGATAATTTTGGCTTAAAAATCTGCTATGCCTTCTCCCTCTAAGCACAACATTTTACATTATATAAGACTTAAGTTTATATTCTCAGGAAACACCTAATTAGTTTAAACTTCATAGCCTTATTGGTGTTACTGGTTAGATATTACTTCCATTTGATATTTAAAATTATGAGAATGCTTCAAGTCTGTGTTCAAGTAAATTGAATTATAATAACATGTTGCTTTAAAGGGTTTGTTCTTACGCACTGTAGATTATACTGTAAATGTAAATCTAATTATTCTCCATATCTATCTGGGTAAAATTATTAAAATGCCATCTCTCTGAAAAACCCATACCATTAGTAACTGTGTTTCTTAATAGTGTATCCAAGATCCTTATTAACTTTAAGACCTTGAATTAATATTTCATTTAGTAAATTCATGAATAATCTTTGCATATCTGGACAATTTCTAAGTGGATCTAAATTCATAAAGACAGAGAACACAAAAACACTGTCACTAAGCATAAATTTAATATTTCTCCCTTGCCTCTTACTGTTATACATTATAGGCTGGTCATTAGGTAACAAGTTAAAAAGGCTGTGCAGACATCTTTGGGCCATGCTAGTACATGCTTATTTTTACCACTTTAGGAGATATAAAGGGATGCATAGTGTGTTCAAAATAATAAAGCTGTCCAGGTGTCTTGCATCTCAACTATTTTTAGAATTTCCTTGATGGTCTGCTAGGGGTGCTTGTATGTGACAGACAGCCCTACATTTTCTCTGTGTCTTTGAGGAAAAAGCAGTTTCTTTTGTTAAGAGCTGTAATTAATATGGGTAGTTAAGACTACACTAGAGGGAAGCAGATGTGGCTCAAGTGACTGAGCTCCTGTCTACCACATGGGAGGTCCCTGGTTCAGTTTCTGGTGCCTCCTAAAGAAGGCAGCAAACTGGCGCAACAAGAGACACAAGAAGAGAAACATAATGAGAGACACAACTAAGCAGGGAATGGAGGTGGCTCAAGTGATTAGGCGCCTCCCTCCCACATCAGAGATCCCCAGGTTTGATTCCTGGTGCCTCCTAAAGAAACAAGGAAGACAGACACAGCAAGTGCAAACAATGAGGAGGTGGGGAGAAATAAATAAAATAAATCTTAAAAAAAAGACTATACTAGATACAAACTATAAACTAGTACTATTTGCAAGGAGATAAGAATCTATATTCAGAGAATTGATGTGCTTTGTTCATCAAGGGAAATGCTACAGTTTTAAGCATTTAGATGCTTAAAATGGTCAATCAATGTGGTATATGTACTGTCTTATTTAATGTGCTAATTAGGTTAGTGTATTTTAAAAGCAAAGTTAAAAGCTTTAAATTTGCTGGTTCTGTGTATATATACATATACATACATATACATACATACATACATACATACATACATACATACATATATAAAGGTATTTTAAGACTTTTAAAAAAATCTCATAAACCATGAAGAGGAAAAAAGCAATGGTTCAAAAGAAAATTGATCTGTAAACAAGAAAAAGTTATTCTGTGCCTAGAACACAGAGGTACCGCATAACACCAAAATAATCTCACTTGAGAATTGGTTAACTTTTGGTGCCTTTTTGGTCATACTTCTGAATTATGTTAAGCAAAAGTCTACTTCTAAAAAGTCTAGAGATCACAATAATTATTATTTGCTGCTCTGTTTCTTTTAAATACTGTCATTCTGAACCAAGTCTATATGTTTTTATGTACTTAAAACTTATGCTTATATCTAATCTCCTCTGGCAACTCTTTTTTTTTTTTTTTTTTTTTTGAATCTCAAAAGCATAATGCTTAATGAGAAGTCAGTTCTTAAAATACATTCCATATGATTCCAGTAATTTAAAGTTCAAAAACAGGCAAAAGTAACTTATAGTGTTAGAAGTTGGGGTACCACTTGGTAGGGTGTAATGCCTGAAAAGAGGTGCAAGAGGGCTGGCAACTCTTTTTGAAATCATCTTTTCCCAAATTGAGAGTAATAAAGCCCTCAAGGTGTCTTTACATCTCAACTATCTTTGGGATTTTCCAGATGGCCATTGGGTAGCACTAAAAATTTGTTCCCTCACTTTACAGGAGAAGGGATGCTAGAAATTATTGGATATGTTTAGTATTCTCCATATTTTTAGTTAGCTCAACATTATTGTGAGAGCTCTTAAATTTATTAAATCCACAACATGAGAACTGACAAATCAAAAAGAGTTCAACCTCCCTAGATTAATATATACAAGTAAAAAGTTATTAATATGAATTTTTTTCAACAATTGTGTACTTTTCATTATGGATAAAAGGATATTCATGTTTATTTACAAAGACTGGAATAATAACTGTCACAAAATTATTTTTAAAATTTGTTTGTTTTTAGGTTTAAAATATTCTTTTTCACTTGGCAACAATCATAACATTTTATGGGATGAATTAAAAGGCTGTGAGGATTTGTCAATGCCCTCACTGTTCATAATGTTTTATTCTCAGGGTAATCACTAATTAAATCCTTATGAAATGATTATGCATTGTAACCGAATAGAAGACTCCATTCTGATATTATTAATTATAATAAATAGTCCAGAGCCATTTAGCTTTATTATCCAATAGGTGATTTCTGCTTTTCTCTCACTTGCCTCAAGTCCCCTGCTGCTATAAACTGTAGGTCTGCAATAGAAATGTCTAGAAGAAACATCAAAATAAAGCCTTTTTTAAATTTTTTCATGATTTCATCATTTATTCAGATAACTTCTATTGACGTTAAGTTTGTAAAAGCCCTTAATGACATTAAAATTCACTATCAAGTCAGAAAAGTGACACGTGAAATCTTGTCCTCTGCCCCATGCCCCTCTCTTTTGAAGAATCTAACAGACTGTAGAGGGCCTGTCTTGCCATACAATGTTCCTCAGCCATGGCTACAACATTTCTTTTACTTTTCTGTGCCCCTCTCCCTCCCAACCCCCTCCAGTCATCCTACATTCTCATATTCCTTAAATCTACTGGTAGCATTTACATTCTTTTTTTTTTTTTTTGAAATTTTATTGATACATATTAATAAAAGCATAAATCCACCAAAATGTACAATCAATGGTATTTGTTGTAATCATATATTTGTGCATTCATCACTTCAATCATTCTTAGAGCACTTTCATTATTCCAATAATAAACAACAAACAAACAAAACTCATCACCTCCCAATCTCTCTATGCCCCCCCCCGCCATACACAGCTATTCTTTTTCCTTCTCTCTAATATATTTGTATGTATATTTTGTAAAAATGGTCTTATATATGCAATACCACCCATATTTGTGTCTTACATGAAGTTTTACTATCTTATACAGTCCCATGTTATAGTTTTTAGCTTTCCTTCTAGTAATATACATGTCCTTAGACTTTCCCTTTTAACCACTGTCATACCCATATAATAGCTCTGCTAGTTACAAACAACATGATGTGATAAAGCCTCTTTAAAAAACTATAGTACTCTTACTATTAATACTAGACTGAAAAGACACCTAGGTCCCAGATCTCCAGAAGACACTGACATATCACCTCAAGGAAACTACCAACACCTGACAGTCTGAGGGAAGGATACGGGATTCCCAGGACTCTTCAGTCCAGAAGCAGATAACTTTTAGAAAAGAGAGGGCTAAATCACCCAAGTTAATTAGAACAAGAATTACTTACTAAGGCCTGACTAAAACTGACAAAAAATTTAATCATGGTTAATGGTCTATTTTCTAACAGACATCTGAAAAAAAAAACTCTTCTCTTGTTTCCTGCTCCATCTCTACCCCTCAATTTAACAGGTTATGCTTATATAAATTACAGTGAAACATTCTTTAAATAGTATCTTGTTCCAATTAATCTTTCAGAATTCAAGGAAAAAATCTAAAATGATCTTAATATAGATTGTAAGATAATAAATCATCAGGAAAACTTAAGACCAATAATTCCATATGAAACAACCTTATACTGATTAACTTTACTTTATCTGCAACTCCTCAAAACTACAGTGGAGTGTCATACAAAGTGCCTTTTCTTTTCATGACAAAGTAAATATTTACATAGGTTTGATAAAAATCTCTCCTCATCAGGATAAATGTGGATATTTATAACAAGCCCATGTGAAGTGTCATATTTAAATTCAAATCTCTCAGGGAGTGGATGTGGCTCAAGCGGTTAAGCACCTGCTTCCCACATGGGAAGTCCTGGGTCGGTTCCCGATGCCTCCTAAAAACAAAGACAAATTATAAGCAAGCAAACAAAAAAACCAACTTAGGGGAACTGATGTGGCTCAGTGGTTGAGTGCTGGCTTCCCACGTACGAGGTCCCAAGTTCAATCCCCAGTCCAGGACCTCAAAAACCAAAACAAAACAAAACAAAAAATTCAAGTCACACTGAATTGGGTATGATAAGCTATTACTAAGAAGGAGGAGACTGCTTCATACATGGGCATGAAGTCTACAACGTCTTCCCCAGAAACTGTTCTTTGGCTTGGGAAATGCCAGACTTACAGGAAATAAAGAATGTCATTTCCTGACAGGCCAGGACCCCTGACAAACTTGGGGCTCTCTGGGAAGGAGGAACACTACTACAGGTAGAGGTTTTGCAGGTGAAACCAGGTAGAGGAGAACTGGATCTTTCTTGGTTCCTAATAGACAGACTAAGAAGGACAATAAAAGTACTTCTGGCACATAGAATGATCACATTATGATTCCAGATGCTTGATGAAACCTCCAGACAGAAGTTAATGCTAAAATCTTACTATTGTATGGCTTTAGTTTTGTTAACTATACAAGAGTTTTGTGTATTAATCAACATCAGCTTTATACAAATGTAAATAAAGCCAGCCAAATAAACAAAACATTAAATTAAAAAGCTGAACCAGAAAATTGCTGAACAAAATGAGGTAGTCAAATCTACCTCTCAGAGAAAGGGATTGCCCCCCAAGGAGGGACTGAGAAAGCAAAGCACTCACATTGCTCTGTCACCATAATGACCCAGCACATCACATACCACAATCAGGAAAAAGCAGAAACAAAAATCATTTTATATCCTGGATCTTTTTTTTTTTAAATAAAAAAGAATACCCTGTCCTGCATTATCCTTCAAAATAAATTAAGCCAAAAACAAACAAAAAAAAAACAAAAAACAAAACAAAATAAATGAAGCTTGGAGAATGGATGTGGCTCAAGTGGTTGAGCACCTGCTTCCCACATGGGAGGTCCTGGGTTTGGTCCCTGGTGCCTCCGAAAAACAAAAAACAACAAGCAAACAAACGAGAAAACAAACTCAGGGGAGCTGATGTGGCTCAGTGGTTGACCGCCAGCTTCCCACATAAGAGATACCAGTTTCAATCCCCCGCCCAGTACTTCAAAATGAATGAATGAATGGATGAAGCAAGCAAGCCTTAAGCTCTTTCTAAAAATACCTAACTCCCAAATGAAAATAAATTTAACCCTCAAATGTGCTATGGAAATCTGTCTGCAGATATGTGATGATCCTGCAGATATGTGATGACCCTTGCAGATATGATAATCACAAAGATACTAACTGCAACCTTGGTAACCTTGTAGTCTTTTTCTTTCAATATCTGCTTTGCCCTAATTTTGGAAAGTCTGATTTTTCCAAAGTCTGAACTATTTTGTAAAACTTGCAAATAAAAATACTTTTCCTAATATCTTTTGTATGTAAGTCTTCCATTCACAACTCCCCCCACCTCCTTTTTAATCTTGTGATCTTGTTTTTGTTGGTATCAGGACATATTACTCATTCTTGAATATCATATATGCTTATATCTTAACTTTGATTGAATTATAGACAAATTGTTCCAGGCTACCATTAATTTCTCCTTGATATACTTGCAGGCATTTTTTTTTTTTTTTTTTTTTTCTTTTTTTAAGATTTTATTTATTTATTCATTTATCCCCCCCTTGCTGGCTGTGCTCGCTGGGTCAGCCAACCACGCCGTGTTGGCGGGCCCGCCCCCACCAGGAGGCCCCGGGAACCGAACCCGGGGCCTCCCATATGGTAAACGGGAGCCCCACTGATTGAGCCACAGCCGTTTCCCACTTGCAGGCATTTAAATGCTCTGAAAAATATATTGCCCAAATAGGACTTTGTGTCTTTACATTTCTTTAAGTACACATACCAAAATAAGCCAAATTAATCTATCTTATTCAATATCAAAATATATATCTTACTCTGGTTTGTTTACTTTTTAAAATAGAAACTATAAGGACACTTAATTTAAAGAGTCAAATGGCTCCCTAAAGCTTTATTACAATAACCAGTATTACCCGCACCCCATATACACACACTGTTCCTCAGGAGAAATTCTTTCAACTCATTTAACTGCTTCTTTTGTTTTTCACTCCGCCCCCATCTTTAAACAACATGTTTATAATGCTATTTCCTAATTTTCATATTTAAGTATTATCTATTGTTCTATTATCTATTATTCACAGTGGAAGTTCTTGTGCTCTCCCCTAATGTCCCCAAACCACCCTTTTTGCCACACATATAGAACACTTGTCCCTTTATCTTCCCATTATCATTCTGGTTGCATCAGAATTCAGATTTTGCATTATTTATCTAGGTAAACATTATTCAAGCTAAGCCATATACTATGTACTACATATTAAGTACTATGTACAATGTACTATGATTACTTTTCCTTTCTTGCATCTTTTGTTTTTCCTAGAGTTTAGGAACTGTCATGTTCTTTTTGCTTAGTTTGCTATGTACTTATCAATACTTCATCTTTAAAGTTTTCAAATAACTGAAACTTCTATAAATACACTGAACATTGAAATATATTAGATACTTTTAAAATCTTCTTTTCTTGGAGGCATCACTCCTGAAGCCTGCTGACCATTCCAGTTAGTACTGCTCTTTCTCCAGGTCTGTCACCATCATTCTAATGCCACTATTTCCTGGATTGAATGTATTCCTTCTTAGACAGCTGAAGGTTTATTTTCATACTTTTTTTTTTTTTTTTTTTTTACTGGGAGGTCCCAGGGATCGAACCTGGGTCCCTCCATATGGGAGACAGACGCCCAACCATTTGAGCCACATCTGTCCCCCTTATTTTCATACTTGATTGATAATTTGGGTACAGAATTCTAGGTCAGAAATAATTTTCTTGAGAATTTAGAAGGCACTGCTGCATTGTCATCTAGTTTCCAGTATTGTTTCTGAGAAGTGCTATGCCATTTCATAGTCCTTTATCCTTAGTATGTGACCTGCTTTCTCTCTCTGAAAGCTTTCAGAATCTTCTCTTTATCCCTGGGTATCTTTTCAATCAATATGTTTGGTATGTGGTAGACCCTTTCAATGTGAAATGTGTTGACCTTCTTCAGAGAATAATCTTCCAATTTTCTACTAGGGGTAAATGAGAGGTAGTGACCTGTTCTGCAAACCAGGAGTGGGGATCTGGGGATCCTAAAAAAGGCTGTCAGTTTTTCCTGTTTTTAATCTTACCCTCATACCTCTTCTAGAGGTACAGGGGTACCACTAATTCATGAGTCATTGGGGGGTTGTACAATTGTGTCTTGTTTTTCTGACTGCCAGTTCATATTCCTTGGGCCCTGTAATATTAGCTACCATTAGACTCTCTGCTTCTCCGGTCCCAAATTTTATTGCCAACATTTCTTCTCCTCGTATGGTTATGCCTTTTTAGAAAAGCTCTCTATAGTCATTATGGTAGGGTCTGTGGAGAGAGATGAAATCAATGTGTGTTCAGTCCACTATCTTTGGCAGTCTTCCATTTCCATTCCATCCTTAAAAAAACATCTCTTAACTTTCTTATCACAGTCTTGCTTGTCCTAAAAACTCACTGGAAAACTCACTGGTCTCTCATTCTAAGTTTCTATCTCTGGTTACGCCTCCAAGATGCAAGCTTTCCTTCCCGCCACCACTGCCCCTAATCCCTATCCCCACCCAACCCATAATAAATGCACCTATTCCCACAGTTTGAATACATCTATATGCTGAAATTCCCAAATTCATAGCTCTAGCTTCACTATCCTCTGAACTCCAGGCTCACATTTGACCACCTACATGACTTCCCTAATCCAACTGTCCCACACACATCTCCAACTGTCCCAAACTGAACTTGTGGATTTTCTTCCATCGTTGTCTTCATCTCAGAACATGACACCACCATCTATCTAGTTGTTTAAGCTGGAAACCTAGGAATCACCCAAGCTTTGTCTTTTTTTCTCAATCCCACAATCAATATATTAGCAAGTCATGTTGAGTCTACCTCTAAATGATATTTTTAATCCATCCATCTCTCTCCATCTCCACCAATACCACACTCAGATGATGCTGTCATAATCTGACTACTGTAACAGTCTTCAAAAACTGGTCTTCCTATTTCTACTTCTGCCCTCCACCAATAATTTCTTCACATAACAGCCAAAGGGATCCTCTTAAGATGTAAACTAGGTCATGCCACCTGCTTTCGTAATGTCCTCTGCTAGCTTACCATTGGACTTAGAATAAAATCCAAATTCTTTACCTTGACTTACAAGTCCCTCCCTAATTATCCCTGCAATCCAATCCATATCACTCTTCTTGTTCCCTGTGTTCCTGCCACTCTGGCATTCCTTCACTTGTTATTTCTCCCAGGGGCTGGTCCCTCTACTTGGGATGCTCTTTGCCCTGCTGTGCACAGATGGCTCCTTCTCACCCTTCAACCCTCGGCCAAAGCATCACCTCCTGGGAGAAGCCTTCCCTAGACACCTCAACACATCTTCTAAAACTCTCCCTCCCTACTCTCTCACTCCAAAATCCTCCTTGCTTGCCAACTAATATTCTATTACAAATTGTATTTATTTAATTTTTCTCCCCTACTGAGCTATGAGTTTCACAAGGGGCAGTGCCTAGTGCCTAAGAGGAATGTGATACACATTAGTTGAAGAAATGAATAAATATTGCTACTTCTTAGTACTGTATATAAATCTATTTCTGTTACAATAGAAATTGAAACTTGTTATGAAATGCAAGAGTTTTCAGAAGCATGGAATAAACTAAATATGCTTCAGAAATTTCTGCTTATAAATGAGAAAGAAGCTAAGATTTTATTCCAAGTCTTATGTTGTGAACAAATTAAATTATAGGACCTTTCAGATAGTAATAAGAAAAAAAAAGAAATTCATATTCACCAATCCCTTTATGAGGATCAGGGGGACAGGAAACAAACTTCAGCACTTCAGCTCGTTTCTCTCTCAGGCCCCAGCGATAGAGGATTTCTCCATAGCATTTCTTAAAGTCATCAAATTGCTGGGTATTGGCAGGGTCCAAAAGCCTGGATAAAATTCAAAAAAATTCCTGTCAATTCTTTTAAGGAAAAAACAAGCTTATTAACAAATGGCACTTAATACACCTTTCTTAAAGCAATTCCTGACTTTGGAGAACCTAAGTGTTATGAAATTGTAGCTCTCCTCTGGAAAGGTGGTTACCTTTTATTTTTATCATGCTGGTCACGTTCTCGCTCACGAGGATCACTGTAGGTCAGACTCCCAAAGCGTATTTCTTCTGGTGAAGACTCTCCCCAGGGTGAAGATATATGTTCTGTCTCTCTTCCTGCTGAAAAAAAATCAATGGGAATGGAAGATGGAAATCAGAGAAAGCATGTAAAATATCTGAAAACTCTCATAATTTATCACTAGAAAAAAAGTAAGCTAAGCTAAGATCCTGAAAATACAATTAAAAACAACTCTTTCCTAGCCTTACCTTTTTGTCTAGGTATTTATTATTAAGAGATCTTTGTAATTAAGCACACACATAATAATTAAGCAAATTATGGTATATTAATGTAGTGGAATATAATAATGCAATCATTATTTATAGCTTTTTAAATACCATAAGAAAGTGCTTCTGAAAAGATTAAAAAAGAGAGAGAGAGGTTTGTAAAAAAAAAAAAAAAAAAAGAGAGAGAGAGAGAAGATAAAACTCACATATATGGAATGACCACAGACAACAAAGATTGGAAGAAAGTGTTCTAAGATGTTAAAAGAGATTATTTCTAGGTGGGGGATTATTGAAGATTATTTTCTTCTCTAATGCTTTTTGTTTTTCTTCACTGGGCATGTATTACTCTAATAATTGAACAAAATAAGATCATTTTAAAAAAGAAATTAAAAAAAAAAAAAAAAAAAAACAGAAAACACAAATACACCTACTCAATAAACAGAGCTTTATGGCCAGCTGGAGTCAGGCCCAGCCTTATTTTTCTACACTGTAAGAAGTAGATTACAGGAAGTAGCAGATGATCATGGAAGGGGCATGTGAAGGGGAAAGGATAATGGTTAGGTTTTGGGGGTGAATAGTGGCAAATCCCATTATCAGTGTCTTGAGGTTACAAGATGAAAAGAAACCCAGCAAGGTATGAAGATCTACAAGAAAATGGCCTGTTCAAACATGAAAGCCCAGGCTTTATTGGCAATAGTATCCCTATTACACTAAATTTAAAGAGAAAGGGAAAACAAGGAAAAACATGGAGAATATTCATCAACTAAATATTACATATTAATGACTCACACACAGCTTTTATAGTACAAAAAAATCAAGCATGGGTTAAGGCACTACCATACCAACCTATGTTCCAGCCACCAGTGTTGAGCCCTGGGTCTGACATACTTGAGCAGGAACCTGAGGAGGTAAAGCTAGGCTACAGAAGGGAAGAGAAGAACAAACAGGTGTGGCATCAAAGTACCATTCGCATGGAAATTTTACACTTAGGAAAAGCCAGGCACAAACCAGAAAAACATAAACTTACATATCGACTATGGGACACCACAAGATTGGAAGAACGGTTAAGAAAAGGCCCAAATGGGTTTGATATTCCCTGAGGCCTAGACTGGGCTTCAAACACGCTGCAAAGCATAGCCAACGTCTGAACATCTCGAAGTCGACAGTAATGAGCCAACCTGAAGAAAAAGATGAGAGGAAGGAAACCAAATCAAGGTAAGGAATCAAGGAAGGACAACCATGACAATCATGGCAGGCAGTTATCATAGGCGGAAGAAGAGAGGCTTCTTAATTCTGTCTCAAAATTTTTGTCAAGAACTGGGGCTTCTACATAGCAAGTGGTGTGACCTACTTTGAGTTTGGCTAAATCTGTTTAGGAATAAAATGTATCAAAGTATTACAAAATACCTAGACAACCAATCTGAAATCTTCAGGCTGCAGTTGAGGCATGGATTCAAAATTTAATGAGCTTCTCCAAGAATTAAGTTGACTGATATAAATCTAAGTGATGTACTACATATTTTCTCAGTATCGCCAAACTCCAAGGAAGAATCATGTTGCTGTTTTGGGGGTTCCTATATACTTCATTCATATAACCTAAAGCTATGTGAAGACAGACAGAAAACATTATACCAGCATCGTATGGAGAGCAGTCAAAAAGTTCTGTAGGTAGAATTAGGAATCAGAGTTATTAAATAAGAACACCATAGGATATTTTTACCTTCTAGGTACTCATATCTCCTTTGCTCTTTTAGGAACACCATTCTAGAATATGAGGTGGGATCAGAAGAACTTTGTAATGGGATCAGCCCTTGTCCCAGGTCTAGCCTTAACAATTAAGTAAAACGATCTTCAAGGAAGCCTAAAGGAAAGAGTTTCTCTGTACAGTACCTGGGCCTCACTACTACAGAGATTCAAGTACTTTTACCTAGTTGCACTTTATTTTGTATTATTTCCAGTCTGCCATATTTCAGTGCAATGAACTGAACACAAAGTCAATGTTTTAAGCAAATTGACCACCTTGGAATATATGACATAAATCGCCTAACAAGGTGAAAGCATCATGGCCTTTGGCAAACATGAAAACCAAACCTATTCTCTAACATATTCTCAGGACTCACCCCTATGGTACTCAAGAAGAATTTTACTGTTTTAAAGAGGTCAAAATTCTGTGTTCAGACTGATGTAACTTATGGGTTAAAGAATAAATCTCCAAAGGACACATTGGTCTCAGAGGTCTTGAACTCTTTTTTTTTTTTTTTTTATTCTTTCTTTTTTTTTATATTTTCTCTTTTTTTCAAACCCTTGTTCGAGGGCTGACTTTCAATAGATGGCAGCGAGGGAGCTGCTCTGCTAGTACAAAACCCCGACCCAGAAGCAGGTCGTCTACGAGTGGTTTAGCACCAGGTTCCCCACGAACGTGCGGTGCCTGACGGGCGAGGGGGGCGGCCCCCTTTCCGGCCGCGCCCCGTTTCCCGGGACGACGGGCTCTCCGCACCGGACCCCGGTCCCGACGCGCGGCGGGGGACCGGCTATCCGAGGCCAACCGAGGCCAACCGAGGCCAACCGAGGCCCCACAGCGCTGCCGTATCGTTCCGCCTGGGCGGGTGAACTCTTTTTTTAAATGACAAATATTATAGAGTTACTTCTGCTACAAGAAGTTAGTTCTGCACAGAAATTATTTCAGCACTAAAAGGAAAGATCTCACTTCTTCCTCACATTCCTTAGGTCTCCAAACCTTTCTCTAAGATAGTATCATATTTAAAGTGTTTAGAGACCTAAATTTTACATAATTTCCCCCACATTTAGCTCTCAAAACTTACAGGGACTCGAGCAGCTGTCGCCCAAATGGATGTCGAGCCCAGGGTATTTCCAAATCTGGGTCAGATTTTGGACCAAGGCAAAGATCTGTAGCTACCATAGCCAGCGACCAAACCTAGACAGATAAAGAGAGAAACACTTCAACTCAGACAATGGGGACAGGAACAGAGGTCACGGAAGAACCCCACCTATCCTCCATAGACAGCCTACAGCCTTGCTACTCTAAGGACAGAAAACGTGGGAGCTCCTGAAATGCAGAATCCCAGGTCCCACTCCATACCTATGAGATCCCCAGAGGACCTGTGTGTCATAAAAATGCTTCAGTAAGCAAACTTCAGAGAAATAACCCAGTGCACTAACTTCAAAGGGTCAGCTAGATAACCACTAACTCATGTGACTTTTTCTGCTGCTCCATTAGTGAACTGGGCTGGCAGGGTGGAAAAGAGCTTTGGGTATTACTTTTAAGATCTATCCTTTTTCAACCAAGCAATGAAAATCCTTGTTGCCTTCATTACAAAAGTTTCAGTATATTCTTAGAAGCTAAAGAAAAATAGGCCAAGACAAAACAGACTTGGGTTTCTTTTTGTTGACACCAAATCTGGGCAATACCTCCAAACTTGCAATCTCGTGGGGCTTGGGGTCATCAACCAGTAACTAATGTCCACTAAGAATCTTAAATCCTAAAGACTTGTAAATCCTAGGCACCAGCTATATAAACAAAGGTTCCCATCCCCTCAATATCTTTAAAAATTTCATACTATTTTTGGTAAACCTTTCTTAGTAGCAATACATTACTGTAACTGAAAAACAATATATTAGATTTTGTGAGAAGCTCAAAGAGAAGATGGTATGGACTTTGAATCAAGAAGTTTATAATCGGAGAAAGAGCAAGCTAATAAAAATTTTGAAAAACAGGCAAACAAATCAGACATGCAAAATCAAATTATGTAAAAAAAAAATTTTTTAAAGATACAATAAAAAAATCAAATTATGTGCTACCAAGATTCTTAAATAATACATATACATATTTGTTAAAACGAGAAACTTAAGGTTCATGTTCATCCCCATAATCAATGATCCCCCAGAATGGTTGCTGAAAGAAGTGAATGGCTTTCTGGGATAGGGTGTTTACTCTCTTGACTGGGAACCTAGACATGATATTCCCTCATTTACAATAATCACCTTCTATAGGACTTCAATAGAAATAGTGACACTTGGGTATATTTCCGTAAGTTTTTGCAAAATAGTAGACACATCATTTTCAACATTTGCATAAGAAAGAACAAAAAAGTCTTCAAGCATTTTCACTAGTGTCATTTCTCAGTACCATGCCACAAATGATAACAGCAGCAATAAACTGTACCAAATATTAGATGCTGACCATCTACCACGCATAAGTATGGAACTTTATACATATTACCTCATTTAGGTCTCATAATGACCTTAGTAGTGTTATTCCCATTTTACAGTTGAGATTCAGAAAGATTAGGTGGCTTGCCTATGGATCACACAGCAAAAAAGTGACAGGGTCCAGAGTTAAACCTAGGTTTGTCTGAACTCAAAGGTCTTTCTACTTCACTCAGACTAGCCTGATTTTCCAAATGAACTCTGCCAGAAAAGTACTAAAAACTTAAACAAACAAACACACAAAATCTTTAGGAAGTAATTTTTCCTCAGAGAACGTTTTCTCAGAACATGAACCTTGGGTCTGCCTTAGTATTGCACTTACCAATTTTCTCACTGGACCTATGAGATAATTATTCTTATGTTTCTGATTCTCATTTTCCATACACCCAGAGGCTGAGAGAGTCTGCAATAACTTACCCATGTTTACACTGCTAGAAAGCCAAGTTGAACCCAGGTCTTCCACTGTAAAATCCACACTATTTCTACTACCTCATGTTGACTCCCTCGTGTTCACAGAACTTTAAGTGCCTGGGTTCTTACATAGATTAAATCTATGGCTCTAAATTCCTCCTACACGGGTTTGGGGCAGAGACTTCACAGTGTTTATTAGAAGACAAATAGAAATCTTAGGGAATTTTTTTTTTTTAAGATTTTATTTATTTATTCATTTATCCCCCCCTTGCTGCTTGTGCTCACTGGGTCAGCTAACCACGCCGTGCGGGCGGGCTTGCCTTCACCAGGAGGCCCCAGGAACCGAACCCGGGGCCTCCCATATGGTAAACGGGAGCCCTACTGATTGAGCCACAGCGGCTTCCCGAGGGATTTTTTTAATCAGGTAAAAATCAAGAGAAGACCTTAGCTTTGGCTCATTTGGAGGGTTATAAGGAAAAAAAAAAACAAAACAGGTTGATAAAATAACAGCTCAATATAAACCACTGCTCAAGCTAATCCTCACACTGAAGAATTAAGGGTGCAAACAGATAGAAAGTAGATTAGTGGTTGCCTAAGTGGGGGGAGGGAGAATGAGGGCTGATGGCTAAGGGGTGCAAGATTTCTTTTTTCTTTTTTTTTTTTACCGGGAGGTCCCGGGGATCGAACTGGGTCCCTCCATATGGGAGACGGATGCCCAACCAGTTGAGCTACATCCGACCCCAAGATTTCTTTTTAAGTTAATGAAAATATTCTAAAACTCTGAATATACTAAAAGTCACTGACTGTCCACTTTAAATGGGTGAACTGTATTGTATGTCAATTACATCTCGTTAAAAATGCCAATAAAAACCAATATAGCAGCAGTTGTTTTAATATATTAGATATGTTCCTACAAAGATTAAGGTAATCTAAATATTTGTATGATTAAATCATACTTTTCAAACTGAACGAATCTCCATCTAAAAGGATGCTTTGGTAAACCCTTTATTAAATGAAGAATTTTTTAAAAGCTAATGGAAAAAAAAAAAAAAAGAATTGAGGGTGCAAATAGCAAAGATACAGTTACCCACATTTAGGTACATTACAATCACAATGGAATTGGAACAGAAAAGAGATACAATAAAAAATATTTAGTAAATGCTTTACGGCCTTCTCAACTGAGCAATAATAAGAAAAACATCCAGGGTATTTGGAAAGCTGCTCTAGCCTTAGATGTTACCAAAGAAAATGGGAAAGGAATTGCAAAATAGGAGGCACACATGGAAAGCGTCACTAAACCGCAACTATAAAGTGAAAACAACCTGTTCACAAAGAAGACTGCAGTTCTCCACCAAAAGGGATGCATAATACCTGGACAAGATCCTTTCTTCCGACAAGCAGGGCAGAAGCGGCATTCTTCTGACATGTTTCCTGGATATCATTCACATTCAATCTGGAAAAAAAAAATTTTTTAAGAATAAAAAAAACTTTCTAGCCTAACTTCTTAAATCAATCACTCCTTCTTTAACAAACAGACTAAAAATTGCCTTTCTGGTTGTTACTCGAAGTGTTTTATTCCGTGGTATCCTTAAGTTCCTTTCAATCTGTCCTGGAGGAAAGGAGTAACTCAGCTGACGCTACACTGTGGCTTCATATCCAGGGAAGGAGAGATTGCTCACTTCTTTAAAGTTAGAAAAAGCCACACTCAAATACCAATTTTCCAACCAGCTTTTCTGTGGAGTTCCCAAGGCTTGAGGGTTGAATAAAAATGGATTTAAATATGTGCCACCCTGACTTTGGTTTCTAACACAAAGAGCAGTGTGCTGTGTATATACTACAAAATAAATAATTTTCACTCTGTGTTCAAGTTCAGAAAGAGGGGGAATGGCAGACCAGCCTCTGATTGCCCATTACCCACTCTCCACTCCCTTCAACCAAAATAGGTTTGCTTTACACGGTGGGGATAGGGAGCCAAATTCTAAGATAGCCCCAAGATTCCTGTCTCTGGTGTGCACAGCTTGTCTAATTCCTTCCTTCTAAGGGTGGGCAAGATCAGTAAATATGATGGGATAGCACTCCTGTGATTGGGTTACTAGTCAGCTGAATTTCAGTCAACCTCATCAGGTAAGGTCTTGGAAAGGAGGTAAAGTATCAGCAACATAGTCTCCTGCTCATCTCAAAGAAGATGAAATTCTCCAAGAGTTCAACAGCTGCAAGGGACTGAATGCTGCGAACAACGTGTATGAGTTTGGAAGAACTCAATTCAGCCCGGGAAACACTAAGCAAGGACCCAACTAATCTGTGCCCAGTCTCCTGACCCACAGAAACTGTGAGACATTAAATGTATGCTGTTTTAAGCCACTTAGTTCGTGGACATTTGTTACGTAAGCAACAGAAAATTACTATACATTCAAACCTGCTTTTGAAGTAAGGATCCCACTACTTAAAAAAAAAAAAAAAAAAAAGGTTGATAATCATGACAAAGTAATAAGTAGAGCATACTTGAAATTTTAACTTACATGTACAGTTCTCCCAATGATTTGTGCACAGGAAGAAGGCAGGCAATATCCTGGATGATAACTTTTCCAGCAGCCTTGATCGGTCGATTGCCGGAATCCAATCCCTCGCGCTTACTTTTCCATCTCCTTGATTTCTATGGGAGATGACAAGATATAACTAATGGGCACTATGATGAATGGAAACCTACAGTTGCAGAGCACATTATATTTGGGTCATTGGTAATTTGCAGAGACTTTGCATATCATTCCCACAATTATATGAATCAGCATCTGTAGGAAATAAAGGGATGACAAAGGGCATTGAGCTCTTGGCCCCAAATCCTAATAAGAAAATAAGCACCCACTACAATGTTAGGTACATTCTGAAGGTGCTCAAAAATAGATACCAGGAAGCCAGGATTAAAAATAGAAGAAAAAAAAAGGCAGCTAAATAAAGTTAGTAAAGACCACAAGAAATACGGGAGAAGAGCAACTTCTAAGGTTGGGTTCAGCACTAGGTTTAAAGTTCTTGGTTGAAACTAATCAAATCTCTTTCTTCTCAAACAGTTTCAATAGGATTTGTTGAAAATTTAATTCAGACACAGTAGTGTAAGCTCTGCAAATCTTCATCTATGGTAGGCAGACAGAGAAACTTAGCAGCTCAAGCAGAATGTCTGTTTTTCCTAAGAGTCGTTCCGTTATTTCTAAAAGTAATCATTTTAGAATGTCAAAAATACTTGAGTAGAAGGACTTGGGTAACGGACATGGAAGATTGTGAGCAATCAGCCCCTTTGCCCAGATCCTTGCCTACAAATGGCTACAGATGACCCTGTATGTGTGAAATGAGAGATGTCCTGGAAAATTAAAACTCTCAGAGGGTAGCCCCTGCTGCTACCTTCAAAAATGACAACAAGCCAAAGAAGCAATCTTCTATTTTATTTTACTGCCAGAATTTTAAAAGGGGCCATCAAAGTGAGTCAACTAAGGAGAGAAGTGACATATTAACAAAGGAGGCAAAAGGAGATGGTGAAAAGGACCTGCAATTTAGTAAAAAAAACCTAGGTTTACTAGTCTTACTACCACCATGTACTGGCTCAGTATGACCCTGGACAAGTTCCTTATTTATTATGAGTTTATTTGTATGTCACTCTCACTTATAAACTGTGGCCAAGAATAACTTCTGCCATTCCAATCTCACAAGGTTAATAAGTGTGCAATGAAAAGGTGTGGATGGATAGGACTGTATAAATTGAAAAGTGCAATTTAAAAATATATTATGAATGCATATAAACTCTTAGGATTTGAGATTAGATCATTATTTGGATTACTCATAAA
Source organism: Tolypeutes matacus (assembly GCA_026826555.1). Taxonomy (NCBI): domain Eukaryota; kingdom Metazoa; phylum Chordata; class Mammalia; order Cingulata; family Chlamyphoridae; genus Tolypeutes; species Tolypeutes matacus. The sequence goes on along the minus strand of JAKSZT010010873.1, from coordinate 13,148,503 downwards.
TAAACTCATTTTCCACTAGTGATTTTTATATAATCGCTCTTCCATAAATTCATCATGGTCTAAATTCAGGTATTTCTGGTCATTAATGTCCCATCTAATCCCCAAAGTGTTCTAACTTCCTACAGGGTTATTAAGTGTTATGGAACCTACAAAACCCTGGAGACCTGGACTTTCATGGCAGATAAAGAAGTTTAGCTGAAATATCTGTGAACTGTTTCTCATGATTTATAAATACATATGCTATGTAATCAATTTGGAATGTTAACCCATTTGATTTTAAAAAGCAGTTCAGTTACCAGTTACTATTAGCCATACACAAGTTACTGGATTCTGCAGTAAAGAGGACGCTTAATCTATTAATGTGGGCTAGGCCTTCAATTTTCTATTTGCCCTGGTTATTTTCTGAAGTAGAATTATGTGCATACTCACAAAAATACTATCCCTTTAGCCATAAAACATACTGACATGGGTGCAAGTAAGGGGAGAATATGTTAAAGAATAAACAACCTGTCAGAAGGGGCTGGAGCCAGGCTGCATTAACAAATCCAGTATGCACTAACCACTATTATATGGCTGTGGGTAGGTTAGCGTACGTCTACTTGCAGTGACAGCGAACAGCACAATGTGGTTTACTAGAGTGGGGAATGTACCACGTACATAAATTTCACTGAAATTTTCATTTGGGTTTCCAGGAGTTCAAAAATTCCAGGATAGCATACATCCACAGGTCCCAGTTAACTGGTCATTTCAAATCAGATTTAGGGTACTGAATTTAAAAGTGTGTGTGTGTGTGTGTGTGTGTGTGTGTGAGAGAGAGAGAGAGAGAGAGAGAGAGAGAGAGAGAGAGAAAGCTAAAAAGATTCCACCTGGAATGGCACATAGACCTTTCAAAAGCTGAAATATGATCCATCTACTCTGGTCTTCTGGGTTGGTTGGATGGCCTCTAAACATTATCCTAGTATCCTAGGCAGTCATTCTGGCTCCTCATTACGAAAGGAAAATGCCAAGTGTGTAGACGAGTGAGCAATTCACTATGGCTCAGTTTAATTATATACCTGAAGTAAACAGAAGCCTCATGGGGCATGGGGTCTACTAGCTTTCAGACTATGCTAAAAATGACCACAATTTCCTGATTTTTAAAGCAAACCTAATAAAATCATAATAGCAGTTATATTAAGGTCCATGTCCCCAAAGTGGCTCATTTTCAAGTAGACTAGCTCATCAGAACACTGACAAATGCCATAAAGTCCAAGCGCACAAAATGTTTGATTTAGGATTTAAAGACTTGTCTGTTATTATGAACAACAACATTACCTCCAGCTTATGGATGGCTCACTCTGTGCTAGCATAATTAGCCTCACCCCAGCAGTATGACAGAGTGGATATTATCTCCATTTTACAAATGAGGAGCTGAGGCTACTCAAGGTCACGCAGTCAGTCATAAGAGCAGAGATTTGAACAGACCTGTCAAGTGCCAAAGCCCATAGTTGTTAACCTGCTTTTAAGTGTATGGTTTTAGATTTAAAAGAAAAAAAAATTAAGTCCTGACTAAGCTAGCTGTTTAATCTGTAAATAGTTTGGTCCATTTTTAAATGGATCCATTTCTACATATAAGGAGATTAACATTAATTCTAGTGATACCTACTCAACACCATCCTTCAAAAATGACTCACTTTTAAAAGTCACTTTCTGCCAGCATCGTGATTGCCTACTATTGAACAAGAGTAGTCCGCTGAAGATCAGCAGAGGCAGGCAGCTCCTGCAGTACCAAGGCTTTTCAGCGGGCATGCAAGACTCAGAGCAAGACGCTATATTTCAGGCTGGGTTCACCAGTCTGTACCCCACAGGTAGGAGTAGGCATATTTAGATATGAGAAAATTCAGGACTCTACCCCGATTTGCACTTTTAAATTGGAAAGATCAGTAGAAACAGACCAGTGTGAGCTGTCAACAAATACCTGTTTCTGGAAATATGAAGAGAGTGGTCTTTGGCAATTTTTTGCAAATATTCTTCGGTGAATTATGGAAATCAGTCTATATTTCCTATCACTTGTTAATCAATTTCTTGAGACACTAGGCTTTTAAGCGTTTCTCTGTGGGATCTGTACTGAACATAAAGGGGATGTTTTATGGAACCTCACTAAATTGACTTGGAGCCAATAATAGAAGGAGGTCACCTAACATAGGCTCACCCTAATTATAGCTGCCACCAAAAATAATCACACTATAAAAGCAATTATATGGCAGCATTATTAATTATTTTAATCAAGCAAGGAATAACTAGAAAACATTACCAAAAATCATTGAAGGGGTCACAAAGGAGTTTTTGTTGTTTGTTTTTCATTTGATTGGTGGTTTTTAAATTCAAAATAGCTTCCCTTCAGGATACAGGGGTCACTCAGTAATCTTGTCTCCTGTCCAATTTTTCTGGGGAGCCAAGTAAGACAAGGCAATTATATGAAGATATGCTAAATCTCAAATCAGATGTAAGCTGGGGCCTTAGGTTCTTGCTGCTCCCTAACAAGTAGATGGGAAAATTTTCAGCGGTTTTTTCTCTCAGTGTTCTGGGAACAAAAGTTCACATTCCATCCACACCTCACCTAAGACTTTTTTCCCCTTAATATCTTGCTGGCAATTTTAGAGACTCTCTTGTCTGTACAACAGTCAGGTAAACACCCAGATTTCCCTTTAGATTCTCTGGGTCCAGAGAACAATGACACGCGAGGCTAAGAGGAAGTTCATCTTTCCAGGTTAGGGAAGGCCTCTATGGGCTAAAAGCCCCCTAAACCTCCTGCATTGTTTCAGTCCCACTCTTATGGTTTAAACATGGATACTCTTCTCTGAGATAAAACTGGTAACTCTGGGAAACAAAAAACTCTGCAATGCCCTTAGGTCTTTTTAATGCCCATCGATAAGAAGTACCCTTTCCCCGAAGAGTTCATGAGAAGGGGTTGGGAGAAGAAAGACAAAGCAAGACAGACAAATTATTACATGATGAGCACTAGGAAGCTCTTCTGAACATACCAAGAAGGCGTTCATGGATTTATGGGAAAGAGGACAGGGAAAAAAGGAGTGGATTGGGAAGGGAGAGGGAGGAGGGGAGGCAGTGGTACAAATAGCACTGGATGACAACCAATAGCCAGCTTGCAACTGTACCACCAGTGTTACTGCTACAATTGGAGGCAACATCAATGCCAATAAATGGGTTAAATGTAAAAACAGCCCAAGAATAAGCCACCAACTGCTTCGCAGCAACCCCATCAACAATGCATAATCAGCAGAGTGGGCAGTGAGTCAAAATGAGTTCCTATTTAAACAGCAGCAGGAGCAGGGACTTCTGGAAATTCTGGGGAATTCAGCAGTCGGGTTGGCTGGGATGACTCACTGAGGAAAGGTGGCCACAAAGGTGGCTCCGACTGCAAGTGGTTGATAAGCAGTGGTACTTGCTAATCAAGGCTCCTGATTTCAACTGGTTTTTATATGAAAAGTTTATATAGGTCTATTCCCCTAAATATTCTTTACACCAAACACAATTTATACAAAAGCCTCAAGGCTGCCTTATACAGTCTGAGGTCACCATGGCACTACTGAAGTCATGAAGGGGGTGGGAGAGGAAGACAGAAGAGGGTAGATGGCCAATAGGAGTGAGTAAGAAAGAAAGAAAAGGAAGACAGGATGTCTATAGCAGAGGTTTTTATTGTCAATGCAAATATTAATGTTAAGGAAAATAATGTGTTCCAGAAAATTCCCAAAGGATAAAAACTAGCTAATGCATCATTTTCAATGAAGCAAGTGGGCACTTCATTCTCTTAACTAGACCAAGACTTTAGAAACAGAGAGACAAAATGGTGGAAGCCTCTTGTATCTTCCTCTGCTTCCCCTCATGCCAAAGGTAGGCTTTTGAAATCACTATGAAATTATACAAATACTCCAAGTGAAATCAGGTGAGGTAATGGGTTACAATCAGGGTTTTTCCCAAGAAACTCAGTATTAAGCTCCATTTTAAAAGAATTCCATCCACAATCCTTAGCAACATCAGTATTCACCCATTTGAAACTCTGTGATTGAACAAGGAGGCAGTCCTTGGCACCTAACTCCCCAAGAGTGAAAAATTCATTTTTGCTGGTCCTGAAAACCAGCCAACCTGTCATTTCAGGTTCCTCAAAGCCAGGCAGGTGGCATTTTATTCTTGGGCCTTTGGGTAGAGACAGGATTAGTTAAGGAGAGCATTTGCACAGCGCACAGTACCGGGAAGTCGTTAATTGCTTGTATGGACCAACGTCGCCGGGCAGAGCGAGGAGACATCTGTGCGTGAAAACGTTACACCCAGGAGGAGGGAAGAAAAACACCAAGAAAATTAAAAGGGAAATATATAGAATAAAATGAAAGCTTCCCACACATCTGATGGATTAAAAGGTACCATAATACACCGTAAAATTGGGGTTGAAATGACTAAAAAATCTGAACCTAAGCACAGCAGTATGGATCGATTCCCTCACCTCCCTCCCAACCCATCACACTCCAAATACAGCTTTAATTTCAATTTCATTGTCCTTTAGTTGAAACATATTTTAGGATACAAGGAAGCTGACATCAACGCTGCTCTGACAAAGGAACTACAATCAAGGTTTAGGTGCTCTAACAAAGAATAAGTGGGAAAATAGAGGTCAAAGACTCTATTTTCCCTTTTAAGGGGTGAGAAGGAGAACATGTATGTGAAAGCACATTCTCATTCCTAAAAAGGAAGAAGCTCTTCAATAGATGCAATCTTTGTGTGTGTGTGTGTTTGTGGTTGGGGGGCTATGAGGGATTTGGAGGTCTTGAGCCTGGGATTGCAGCACTATTTTTGGAGAGATGCCATGGGGGAAATGAGAGCCCTGGAAAAATGAAGGGAAAAGAGAGAGCTAAAGCTGAAGAGTTACAACTCCTGAGGATACTCCTGCTAACTACATGAGCATCTGAGCATAAAAAAAGAAAAACCCTGTTTATGGGAAATCAGAAATTATTCTATTAACTTCAAGACCTCTCTACTTACTCACATAAGAGCTTTTTTAGAAACATAAACTGAAGCAAATGTGGGAGGTTGCAAAATGTTAAAAATGCTTATATGGCAATAACTAATGTTTATCATAAGTTTTGGGCCTTCTGGTTTATCCTAGGAATAAGCAGTATTTCAGATTCATCAACTATTAGTTGTTGGTCCAGGTGCCACATGAATGGCAGCATTTCCCTGTGGTTTCTCACTTCCCATGAATTTCTAGGTTTCTTTTAAGGTCTTTCACTTTAAAAATTTTTAGAGGGGGGAGGAAAGGGGGAGGATGTTGGGTGTGTGAGAGTCTCCTGTGTTCTGTGTGTGACTTTGCTGTGACCTAGGGCTTCTCTGAGAGCAGTAAATAATGGTGAGACACTGGGGAATGGGGGGGGGGGGGTGCCGCGGTACAGACAGGACACCAGATATTGCAGTGATAAAAGGCTAAAGGTCCAAAAAAAATTTTTAAATATATTTTTCATTTTTTAAATATCCCAATCTTTTAATTTAATTTGATTTTTAGTTTTTTTTTTTTAATTTTTATGTATTTTATCTCTTACATTTAAACTTATCGTTTTAATTTCATTTTCCTATTAACTGTATTCAGCTATTGTAATGGCTTCATCTTTGAAGAGGCTTTGGATCACAGAAGGATTACGACTGGGGCGGGGGAGGATCGTTGGTGTGGGGTGTCAGTGATGGGAGATGCATGGGAGGAAGTTCACCTGAGCATAAATATAAGGTATATAAAAATGTTCAAATGTTCATGGGGCATTGTCACAATGGGTGGAGAATCACTCAATAAATGAGAGATTACTGAATTCCCATCCTGGAGAGCTCTGCCACATTCTCTAAAGGAGCAGCAACAGTCCTGCAAGTGCAGGGGCAGTGACTGGTGAAGGAGGACGAGCCACTGATAGGTCCTTGATATTGATGACTAGCCTTATGAGTCTTTGCTCTTGAAATTGAGACTTGGCCTATTGTTATGGGATGCCTAGGGGTTGCCTCCTGAGAGCCTCCTTGTTGCTCAGGTGTGGCCTCTCTCTAAGCCAAACTCAGCACATGAATGCATTGCCTTCCTCCCAGCATGGGGCATGATTCCCGGGGATGAGCCTTCCTGGCACCGAGGGATTGCTACCAAGTGCCAACTGGCAATGCGACTGGAAAAAGACCTTGAATAAAAGGGAGGAAAGGTAAAGACAAATGAGTTCATATGGCTAGGAGACTTCAAAATGCGTCGGGAAGTCATCCCAGAGGTAACACTTACACACATCTCAGTAGGATCTCATAGAATTCCAAAGTGGATATCATCCTGAATAGTGGGGCTCCTGAGGGCTCTGGAGACACCCAGGTCCTATGTCAGGGCGGACAGCTCCAGAGTTTGGTGCCTTGCCAGTGGGCCATACTTTGGAGTTTATGCTCCTGAGAATGAGAGAGTTGGACTCAACTATGTCTTCCCTGTACATGGCTCATCTGTCCCTTCTATTTAAACCTATACTTGGTGCTGGAGCTTGTAGGTGTATGTCCAGAGACTTGAGTCTTTGGCTGTCCATGTGCTGGCTGGGCTTGGAACCTCAGTGGAGAAGCAATGCCTACTCTACAGCTCATTGGACTCACCCAGGACAACTGGCAGGGAGATGATGATGGACAACAGCCATTCCAGGAATGGAAAGAGTCTGCAGCTGCAGGCAGGATAATCCCATCCATCTTCCCCATGGGATATAAGCCCCCTCTCAATTGGAGGTGGAGTGGAATCACCATCCCAGACTCCTCAGTATGGGGGGAAGAGCTATGGACTAGAGTGGACTTACTAGTATTCTACTATAGACATATTGTGATTCAAGCAATGTTAGAAATTACAACAGTGATGTGGAGCCAGTGGCCACTGGAGGCTCTTGGGGCAGGGAGAGGGAAAAGCACTTGTAATACAGGGGCTTTTTCAGGATTTGGGGATTATCCTGAGTAAATGGCAATGACAGATATAGGCCATTTTATACCATCATATAACATGCAGAACTGTGTGGGAGAGAGTGTGGTCTACAATGTGAACTATGGTTCATGCTTAATGGCAAAGCCCCAGAATGTGTTTATCAATTGCAATTAATGTGCCACACTAATGAAGGATGTTTATGTGGGAGGTTGTGGGAGGTGTGGGAGGTGTGGGAGGTGGGGCGTATGGGAATCCCTATATTTTTTGGTAACATTTATGTAATCTAAGTATCTTTTTAAAAAAAAAATTAAAAATTAAAAAAAAAAATTTTAGAAGTAAATCTTGGGATTTCATCTGGAGAACATTTGGGTGAATATAACAACATGACTAAGCAGGGCAGATTAAAAACATAAAAAACTACAAGAGAAACAGAGAGTAATCCCCAAATGGCTCTAAAAAGATTTTTTATAGTCTCAAAACTACCCTTCTCATTCCTTCACTGCTACACTTTAATGCAATTATATTCTATTCCTTTCTTCTCACTCATTCAAAGCTCTCAAGGGATAAAGATCTAAAAGGGAATAAAACCATGGGACAAAAACTGGAGCTAAAATGAACACTTAAGCACAGAGAAATTTAATAAACTAGAATAACTTCCAGAAAACAAAAGTGATATCATTTGACAAGTGAAACTGAACACCTGGAAAATTAGAAACACTCTTGGAGGGACAAAACCTTATCAGCCCACAAGAGGAAAAGAAGGTAGCCTATATGGCCACATTTCATTTCTTTAATCTCCCTCTTTATCCCAGGTAAATGGGATGGAGATGAACAAGCTTCAAGGAGAGGTATTTATTTCAAATTCATCATAAAATAACTGTCTTATGTTTTACCATCTCAATCTACTGGGTTGAACCACATGAAACTTGTTTTGTAGGTCAAAAATGGTCAAATTTTAACAATTTCATATGATTTAACCTAATTATTATATGTCACCCCCAATAAAATGTATCCCTACCCCCCAGGACTTCTGGGGTTTGGATAATGTTCTATTTTTTGACCTGTGTGATTCTTTGAGTTATGCAATTATGCATATGCTATAAATCAATATAAAAGTTTCACATAAAATTATAATAAAATACCCTCATACACACTTTATTTGGTTGCTGTGTGAAATAAAACTGAAAGATCACATTCTATGGCATACTATGGGACTATAAATAGACTCTCCCCCTTTCCTGTGGTCCAGGCAAAGTGAGAATCACTGCAATCCTTCTTCCACTTCCCAGCAAATCCTACCTGATAAGAGAGAATTATCCACGTGCCTCTGGTCCCTCTTTATAATTGTAGTGTTCATGATAAAAGCATGAACAGAAGCCGTATTAAGTGCTTTGCACTGAGAGGTCCCATCTTGGAGCTAGAGTTATTTTGATTAGCGATGGCCTTTATATACCACTGCAGAGTCAGCAGTGCTGGTCAATCTATTTTGCCCAATCTAAACCCAGGTATGGGTAGCATGTGGCATGAACGGGATGGAAATTCAAAACTGCCTATTGGACTAAAGATTTCCCCAACCTAACCCTAAAACTAAAGAAAAGTCCCACATTTACTCAACCATGAGTTTGTTTGGTTATTATGTCAATAAAATTTCTCAGTTACAACCAGTATATCAAATCATCTACCCTGTTAGGTGTTAGCATGAGGAAAAAGAAAAAAGAACTAAAATTTTTTAATGTAAAGAAAGGACTCAGAAAGGATATCGTTTAGGAAGTGTTCAAAGGAGGTCTATAATGGGAGGCAGAATTTTATCATAACTGTGATGAAGGACACTGTAGAAAGTTGGCCAGAAAGGCAACAAAAAAATCACTTTCCCTATTCAACTGAATGGTTTTGCCCAAAACCGGTCCTGTCCCAAACATCAGTTCCTGACTCTTGTTTTAGTCACCACAGTCAACTGTTAGTGTAAACCAAGGTTAGATATTATACTGCCATCAAAGAGAAGATATATCTAATACTTTCTAGAATTGGTTTTTAATTTGAAATCATTTGATTTTTAAAAACAAATTTCAATTATAGTCAATCTCATTTCTCATTTAGCTGGGGATAAGCACAAAGAATTCTTCGTAAGGAGTGAGTTTGTGTAATAACTCAGCAGTAACTTCGTTTAAAACATGTCAGTTAAAAGTCCATTTAACATGGGAATCCTTGTAATTTTTGTGTAACATTTATGTAATCTAAGCATCTTTTAAAATAGATATTAAAAAAAAAAAAAGTCCATTTAAGCAAGCCTTGTGTCTCAATCTGATGACACAGGAGTTTTTTCCATCATTCCCACCACTCTGCCAATATTAGCCAATATTCTCTAAGTTACTAACACAGAAGCCTTCTGTGAAACTTAATATTAACTACTTTAGGGACAATGAGTTCGTTAAGAACCCAGGAATGTAAAGACAATTTCAGTTGATTTTTGTATAAACTGGCCCATTCAAATGAGTACATAAGTATATACTTAGTAAAAATATAAAACCTTTAAGACATCAACTTTAGAACTTCTTACAACTAGGAAAATATATAAAGACCCCAAGCCTTCAGAAACATTCCTTAATTTGTTGACAAATTAAGAACACCAAGGAAGACCTGAAGCTAAATTACTCTACCTGAAATAATGGGAATCAACTCAACGAATAAGGATTACAAGTATAGGGTTAAATGGGGAATAAAGACTATGGAACTAAACTGCCTACAATTTACAGTAGCTAAAACCAGCTGAAAGTAACAAAGCAACAGTTTTTCTTTAATTATGGAAGTCAAACTATAGGGAGAGTACTAATTTAGCTGCTGTGCATGGCAGGCAGGGAGACAAAGAACAAGATTCCACAGGAAGGGATAAGAATCAAAGGCCATGGCTCTGCTGCTTACCCGTTCCTTGTAGTAGAAGGAGCTAATAGAGACCTGTTCTTTCTCGCTGCGAGTGGGGCTCCCACTGTATAAACGAAGGTTCCCAGGGGCCTCTGTGCGGATCTTCATTGGTGCAATCAAGCCAGTATGATAAGCAGACAAGGCCGAGAGGGATCTGTAGTTGAAAATGCAGAATTATCCATAATGGCTTCAGTCTTTCTATATTTCTAAGTAGTGCTGTTCTTAGCACTTAACCAAGAGGAAAAGATGGACAAAATTACAAAATGGGAACTCCAATGAAAGAACAAAATATAATTTATAGAACTGAAAACTATTTTATCTGCAGAAGTCATGACTGCATAATAGATAAAACAATTCAAAGAAATCCACAAACTACTAGAACTATTAAGTAAATTTAGGTGCAAGGATAATCTACATAAATCTACTGGATTTCTATATACTAGAAATACTTGGAAAATTAATATTTTAAAATTTTCATTTACAATAGCATCAAAAATGCTTCCCCAAAAGAATAGTGCACAGAAAAATAACATATTAAACGGGAAAATGTTAAAATGTTAACAATGGCTCTCACAGGGACATAGAAAAGGAAAGCAAGGACTTTCATGCTTTAAATTAAAACTTCTATAGGGGAGTAAGATACGGACTATAGTTAGTGGTAATACCTTGACGATGCTCTTTCATAATTTGTTAACAAATGTTTCAAAACAATGCAAAGTATTTGTGGTGGAGTGATGTGTGGGAGCCCTGTATGATATTATGCATGTTTGTTTTGTAAGTTCACAATGTTTACTGAACACTTATTGTTTATATATGTTCATGTATGAATAATATACTTCAATAAATTGTTTTTTTTTTAATTAAAACTCCTATATTGAATTATTTCAATATAACTATTTAATTATTTTAAAATGAAACACTTTTGATATTGTTAGAAGTGGGATATTAGTGTTGTGGAACTATGGATGTTTTTTTTTTTAAATTTAATGATCAAATAATACTTCAGCAATGACGTAAAATAGAATTTGTCCTGTTTTATCAAGATACTCCTACTGATTTGGTATTAACCTAACAGTAGAAATTTCAGCTTAGTTAAATTTAATGAACCTTGATCTTTCTCAAAGAAATCTTATCATGGAAGTTTACTGAAAAACTAAAGCAAATTGTCCAAAGACAACTTCAGTAGTCGTTCCCCGATTTCTGCCCGCTTCTGGCCCCATGAATATAGACTACTTCCACATCTCCCAGACTCACCTAGGAGTAGGTTCTGTTGGAGAAACTGCACGATGTATGGTCATAGGTCTTGTGAAATACACCAGATAACCTGACAGAGGACATGGCACATGTGCACATCAACACCAGTGAGTTGGCCCTGGGAAATCCTATGGTAATATTCGTCAATTTTTTTCTATCTCAGTATACATGAGATAAATAAATAGGTACATTTTCATAAGTGCAAAGGGTCATGACTGTAGTAAATCCTAAAGGAAGCAAAGGTCAGAATCTCTAGGATCCAGGAGAGACGTATGTATATATGCAGTTTGGAGAAAGTCCTCGCAGGTACTTTATATTTCCCAGGTAAGGGATCAGCCCCCCCATGAGAATCAGTGCCCTAAGTAGAAACTAAAATCCAAGTTCATCAAAATGAAAAAAATTAAGACTGCATTTTGATGAGCACTCTTAGGGTAAGTATACAGATATCAATTTGGCATTAGACAATATCATGCTACCTACAAGAGTCTTTTTGAATTCTCAGGAAATCAAACAAACAAAAATTGTCTAATGGAGATATTTTACAGGCCATATGACATTCTTAGCTGCTCTCTCTAAATCTAGAATCAGAGAACCCAAAACAGACCAACCTGCTCCACAGAACCTGGCCCCAGAAGTCCTGGGAAAGGGAATATTGGCATCCTGGTATGACCCATAGGCAGTGGTTACCCGAGCAAAGGTTGGTAAGGGTGGTGTAACAGAGTTTGGGAGAGCAAAGGGATTGCTGGAAGCACTGTCTTCTTGGTTCTGAAATTTGAAAACCAATAACAAAAAATATAACTTGCCTTAAAGCTGAATTATCAAATAAAGATATATTATTACAAAATCAGATGGTTCAAACTCAAATAGACACTTGTACACCAATGTTTATTATTCACAATAGCCAAATATAGAAGCAACCCAAGTGTCCACCAACAGATGAATGGATGAACAAAATATGGTACAGACACACAATGGAACATCACTCAGCCATAAAAAGAAATAAAGTTCTAATATATGCTATAACATGAATATATAACATGGATGAACCTTGAAGATATCATGTTAAGTAAAATAAGTCAAACACAAAAGGACAAACATTGCATGATTTCACTTACATAAAATACCTAGAAGATATAAAAGCCAGGACCATAAAACTACTAGAAGAAAATGTAGGGAAACATCTTCAAGACCTTGTAGTAGGTGGTGGTTTCTTGGACCTTACACCCAAAGCACGTGCAACAAAAGGGAAAATAGATAAATGGGACCTCCTCAAAATTAAACACTTTTGCACCTCACAGGACTTTGTCAGAAGGGTGAAAAGGCAGCCGACTCAATGGGAAAAAATATTTGGAAATCACATATCTGATAAGGGTTTAATAGCCAGGATACATAAAGAGATGTTACAACTCAACAATAAAAAGACAAATGACCCAATTAAAAAATGGGCCAAAGACTTGAATAGACATTTCTCCGAAGAAGAAATACAAATGGCAAAAAAAAACACAGGAAGAAATGCTCAACATCACTCATGATTAGGGAAATGCAAATCAAAACTACAATGAGATACCATTTCACACCTATCAGAATGGCCACTATGAAAAAGACAGAGAACTACAAGTGTTGGAGAGGATATGGAGAGATAGGAACACTTCTTCACTGTTGGTGGGAATGCAGAATGGCACAGCCACTATGGAGGACTGTTTGGCAGTTCCTAAAGAAGTTGAATATAGACTTGCCACATGACCTGGCAATACCACTACTGGGTATATACCCAGAAGAACTGAGAGCAGTGAAAAGAACAGACATCTGCACGCCGATGTTCATAGCAACGTTATTCACCATTGCCAAAAGTTGGAAACAACCCAGGTGTCCATCAACAGACGAATGGATGAACAAACTGTGGTCTAGTCACACAATGAAATATTATGCAGCTGTAAGAAGAAATGAAGTCATAAAGCATATGGCAACATGGATGAACCTGGAGGACATTATGTTGAGTGAAGCAAGCCAGACACAAAAGGACAAATACTGTATGAATGCGTTACTATGAACCAAATATATTGTGTAACATATTGTTTGATTAAAAAAATTTTTTTCTATGTATCCACTACATTTAATTGAGAAATGTATATATTTATTCATCTGTGGGAAAAAAAAAAAACCTAGAAGAAAATGCACAGACACAGAAAGTAAAGTACAGGTTACCAAGGGATGAAGGAAGAGGAATGGGGAGTTATTCCTTAATGGGTACAGAGTTTCTAACTGGGGTGATAAAAAATTTTTGGTAATGGACAGTAGCGATGGAATCACAACATATTATATTTAAAATAGTCACAATAAATATATTATGAATATATATTTGCAATATTTGAGTGATTATTATCACTGAATTGTACACATGAAAGTGGTTAAAATGAGAAATTCTGGGTTGTATATATATATATCACCACAAAAATATATTTTGTAATCAGGTAGCCCAAGATTTTAGGGAGGAAGAAATGAAACAAAATCCCCAAGTATATGTTGATAAAAGACTTCATTCTTCTTACCACAAAAGACTCAAGGCAGGAGACAAGCTGGCGCAGGCAGGGTTCCAAACAACTCTGGTTGCGTTTCACTTTCTGCAGGGAAGTGTCTTTCAGGATCTGAAAAAGGCATAGAACACAGGCAAGAATAGCGACGTATTTCTCCTGATTAGCTTTTTATTTCTTTTTTTGAGAAGTTGTGAGCTTACAAAAGAATCACACGTTATGTGCAGAATTCCCATACATCACCCCACCAATAACACTGTACATTGTTGTGGAACAATTTTTACAGATCATGAAAGACCATGATCAGACTATACCACTGACTATGGTCCACAACATACACTTGATATATTTTTCCATACACCCCCTATTAATAACACTATGTATTAGTATTGTACATTTGCTACAGATCATGAAAGCACACTCTCATACTTGTACTATTAACCACAGTCCATCTTCTACCACATGGTTCACTGTATCATTCAGTCCCCTGCCTTGTACAATCTATCCAAACTGTACACTCAGTGATTCTCACTTTCATCACAGAGTTGGGCAGTCATTGCCCCAGTAAACCTTTGAACGTTTTCCTTAGCCCAAAAGAAAAAAGTCCCATACTTCCTATTATTGACCCTTACTGTTGATACAGTACCTTCTTTGACATTGATACAAGAATATTACAATATTGCTATTAACTATGGCCCATAAGTTACATTAATTGTATTTTCCCATGCATCTCTATGTTCTTACCACCTTGTAATAGTGATATACATTTGTTCTAGTTCATAGAAGAACATTCTTGTATTTGTACTATTAACCACAATCCTCATCCACTTCCGGGTTCACTATGTTACTCAGTCCCTAAATTATTCTCTAGCGTTCTTTCAATTGACATTTATGTCCCTAGACTGCCCCTTTCAGCCACAATGCCATTTATAAATGAGCCGTATTAGTTATACTCACTAAAAGATATTACCATCAACTCTATTCATTTCCACACTTTTACAGTCAAGCTAATTAAAAATTCTACATACATTAAGCATCAGTATCCCTTCTCAGTCCTCATCCTATCTCCTAGTAACCTATACTCTAGGATTTAACTCAATGTGTTTAGTCTTCATATTTAGTTCATATTAGTGAGATCATACAATATTTGTCCTTTTGTGTCTGGCTCATTTCACTCAGCATAATGTCTTCAAGGTTCATCTATGTTGTCATATGTGTCCCAATTTCATTTCTTCTTGCAGAAGCATAGTATTTCATCCTATGTATATACCACATTTTGTTTATCCATTTATCAACTAATGGACACTTGGGTTGTTCTATCTTTTGGCAACTGTGAATAATGCTGTATGAACGGTGTACAAATGTCTGTTTGTGTAACTGTTTTCAGTTCGGGATATACTCCTAGAAGAGGGACTGCTGGATCATACAGAAGTTCTATATTCAGCTACCTGAAGAACTGCCAAACTGTCTTCCGCAGAGGCTGCACCATTTTACAATTCCACCAACAGTGAAGGAGTGTTCCTATTTCTCCACATCCTCTCTAGCACTTGTTTTCTGAATAATGGCCATTCTATGAGGTGTGAGATGATATATAATTGTAGTTTTGATTTGCATTTCCCTAATAGCTATTGATATTGAACATTTTTTTCACGACCTTTTTTGCCATTTGTATTTTCTCTTTGGAGAAATGTCTATTTAAGTCTTTTGCCCGTTTTTAAATTGGATTGCTTGCTCTTTTATTGTTGAGTTGTATGATCTCTTTACATAGCATGGAAATCAAACCCTTATTGGATATGCAGTTTCCAAATATTTTCTCCCATTGGGTGGGTTGTCTTTTCACCTTCTTGACAAAGTCCTTTGAAGCACAAAAGTGCAGAGGCCCCATTTATCTATTTTTTTCTTTCATTGCTTGTGCTTTCAGTGTAAGGTTTAAGAATCCACCACCTACTATCATGTCTTACATATGTTTCCCTACATTTTCTTCTAGGAGTGTTATGACTCTAGCTTTTATCTTTAGGCCTTTGATCCAATTTGAGTTAATTTTTGTATACGGTGTGAGATAGGGGTCCTCACTCTTTTTCTTTTTTTTTTTTTAAACTACATGTAAATTTATTAATTTTAAAAAGTTTTGGGTAGATATTGAGTTAATACATATATCCTCTATTCTGAGATGGCTCCTCCTGCCTAAGCTTGGAGAGTTCACAGTGTTGCTTAAATCTCAGTATTCATCAATATATTCTTTTTTTTTTTTTTTTAACATTTTTTTAACTTTATTTTGTACATTTAATAATTGAAAATATAAACAATTAAAAACTAAAAAGTAAACACAGATGAATAAATATATACATTTCTCAATTAAATGTAATGGATACATGTAATTTTTTTTTTTTTAATCAAACAATACATTACACAATATATTTGGTTCATAGTAATGCATTCATACAGTATTTGTCCTTTTGTATCTGGCTTGCTTCACTCAACATAATGTCCTCCAGGTTCATCCATGTTGCCATAAGCTTTATGACTTCATTTCTTCTTACAGCTGCATAATATTCCATCGTGTGAATAGACCAAAGTTTGTTTATCCATTCATCTGTTGATGGACACCTAGGTTGTTTCCAACTTTTGGCAATGGTGAATAACGTTGCTATGAACATTGGCGTGCAGATGTCTGTTATTGTCACTGCTCTGGGTTCTTCTGGGTATATACCCAGTAGTGGTATTGCAGGGTCATGTGGCAAGTCTATATTCAACTTCTTTAGGAACTGCCAACAGTCCTCCATAGTGGTTGTACCATCCTGCATTCCTACCAACAGTGAAGAAGTGTTCCTATCTCTCCACATCCTCTCCAACACTTGTAGTTCTCTGTCTTTTTAATAGTGGCCGTTCTGATAGGTGTGAAATAATATCTTATTGTAGTTTTGATTTGCATTTCGCTAATCATGAATGATGTTGAGCTTTTCTTCATGTGTTTTTTTGCCATTTGTATTTCTTCTTCGGAGAAATGTCTATTCAAGTCTTTGGCCCATCTTTTAATTGGGTCATTTGCCTTTTTATTGTTGAGTTGTAACATTTCTTTATATATCCTGGCTATTAAACCCTTATCATATATGTGATTTCCAAATATTTTTTCCCATTGAGTCGGCGGCCTTTTCACCCTTCTGACAAAGTCCTGTGAGGTGCAAAAGTGTTTAATTTTGAGGAGGTCCCATTTATCTACTTTTTCTTTTGTTGCACATGCTTTGGGTGTAAGGTCCAAGAAACCACCACCTCCTACAAGGTCTTGAAGATGTTTCCCTACATTTTCTTCCAGTAGTTTTATGGTCCTGGCCTTTATTTAGATCTTTGATCCATTTTGAGTTGATTCTTGTATAGGGGGTGAGATAGGGGTCCTCTTTCATTCTTTTGGTTATAGATATCCAGTTCTCCCAAAACCATTTGTTGAAGAGACTGTTGTGTTTTTTTTCCCATTAGTGTGGGCTTGGTAGGTTTGTCAAAAACCAGTAGATTGTATAGGTGAGGGTGTATTTCTGGATTCTCAATTCTATTCCACTGATCGATGTGTCTATCTTTATGCCAGTACCATGCTGTTTTGACCACTGTAGCTTTGTAGTATGTTTCAAGGTCAGGCAGTGAAATTCCTCCCACGTTGCTCTTCTTTTTTAGAATGCTTTTGGCTATTTGGGTGCACTTACCCTTCCAGATGAATTTGGTAATTGTCTTCTCTAATTCTGTGAAGTAAGCTGTTTGGATTTTGATTGGTATTGCTTTGAATCTATAAATCAGTTTGGGTAGAATTGACATCTTCACAATATTTATTCCTCCAATCCATGAACACAGAATGTCTTTCCATTTGTTTAGGTCTTTCAAAATTTCTTTTAGCATTGTTTTGTAGTTTTCTGCATACAGGTCCTGGTACTTCTTTGGTTAAATTAACTCCTAGGTATTTGAATCTTTTTGTTGCTATCGAAAATGGAATTTTCCTCCTGATTGCCTCCTCAGATTGTTCAGTACTAGTGTACAAAAACATTACTGATTTTTGTGTGTTGATTTGTATGCTGCCACTTTGCTGAGCTCATTTATTAGTTCAAGTAGCTTTGTTGTGGATACTTCAGGATTTTCTAAATAAAGGATCATGTCATCTGCAAACAGTGAGAGTTTTACTTCCTCTTTTCCTATTTGGATGCCTTTAATTTTTTTGTCTTGTCTAATTGCCCTAGCTAGAACTTCTAGTACAATGTTGAATAACAATGGTGACAGTGGGCATCCTTGTCTTGTTCCTGATCTTAAGGGGAAAGCTATCAACCTTTCCCCATTGAGTATGATGCTGGCTGTGGGTTTTTCATACATGCCTTTTATCATATTGGGGAATTTTCCTCTTATTCCTATCTTTTGAAGTGTTTTTATCAAAAAAGGATGTTGGATTTTGTCGAATGCCTTTTCTGCATCTATTGAGATGATCATGTGGTTTTCTTCCTTCAATTTGTTAATGTGGTATATTACATTGATTGATTTTCTTATGTTGAACCAGCCTTACATACCAGGAATAAATCCCACTTGGTCATGATGTATAAGTCTTTTGATATGCTCTTGGATTCAATGTGCAAGTATTTTGTTGAGAATTTTTGCACCTATGTTCATTAGAGAGATTGGTCTTTAATTTTCTTTTCTTGTGGAATTTTTATCTGGCTTTGGTATTATGGTGATGTTGGCTTCATAAAATGTGTTGGGTAATTTTCCCTCCTCTTCAATTTTTTGGAAGAGTTTAAACAGGATTGGTGTTAATTCTTTTTGAAATGCTTGGTAGAATTCACCTGTGAAGCCATCTGGTCCTGGACTTTTCTTTGCTGGAAGATTTTTGATGACAGATTCAATCTCCTTAATTGTGATTCATTTGGTTAAGTTCTTGTATTTGTTGTGGTGTCAGTGTAGGTTGGTTATGTGTTTCTAGAAATTTGTCCATTTCATCTAGGTTGTCTAGTTTGTTGGCATATAGTTTCTCATAATATCCTCTTATGATTCTTTTTATTTCTGTGGGGTCCTTTGTAATTTCCCCCCCTTCACTTCTGATTGTATTTATTTGCATCTTCTCTCTTTTTTTCTTTGTTAGTCTAGCGAGGGGTTTGTCAATTTTATTGGACTTCTCAAAGAACGAGGTTTTGGGTTTGTTGATTTTCTCTACTGTTTTTCTGTTCTCGTTTTAATTTATTTCTGCTCTAATCTTTATTACTTCTTTCCTTCTTTTTGCTTTGGGATTGGTTTGCTGTTCTTTTTCTAGTTTCTCTAGTTGTTCAGTTAAATCTGAGTCTAGCTCTTTCTTGTTTTTTAATATAAGCATTTAGGGCTATAAATTTCCCTCTCAAGACTGCCTTCGCTGTATCCCATAAGTTTTGATACGTTGTGTTCTCATTTTCATTTGTCTCAATATATTTACTGATTTCACTTGCAATATCTTCTTTGACCCACCGAATATTTAGGAGTGTGTTGTTCAGTCTCTACACATTTGCAAATTTACTTTTTTCCTGTCTGTTATTGATTTCTAGTTTCATTCCATTATGATCTGAGAAGGTGCTTTGTATAATTTCAATCTTTTTATATTTATTGAGAGCTGTATTGTGACCTAACATGTGGTCTATCCTGCAGAAAGATCCATGGGCACTTGAGAAGAATATATAACCCGCTGAGTTTGGATGCAGTGTTCTGTATATGTCTGTTAGGTCTAACTTGTTTATCATATTGTTCAAGCTCTCTGTTTCCTTGTTGATCTTCTGTCTAGTTGGTCTATCTAATGATGTGACAGGGGTTTTGAAGTCTCCAACGATTATTGTAGAAATGTCTATTTCTCCCTTGAGTTTTGCCAGAGTTTGTCTCATATTTTGGGGCACCCTGGTTAGGTGCGTAGATATTTATGACTGTTATATCTACCTGGAGGATCGTCCCTTTTATTAATATATAATAGCCTTCCGCATCTCATATCACTTTTTTGCATTTGAAGTCTGTTTTGTCTGATATTAGTGTAGCTACCCCTGCTCTTTTCTGTTTACTATTTGCGTGGAGTATCTTTTTCCAACCTTTCACTTTCAGCCGGTTTGTATCCCTGGGTCTGAGGTGAGTTTCTTGTAAGCAGCATATGGATGGCTCATGTTTTTTTATCCATTCTGTCAGCCTGTATCTTTTGATTGGGGAATTTAATCCATTCACATTCAATAATATTACTGAAAATGCACTATTTATTTCCTCCATTTTATTCTTTGGTTTTCATATGTCATCTTATTTTTGTCTTTCTTTTTACTCTTTTGGTTATCCTTTCTGCTTTTCTTTCTTCTATACTCTCCTCTAAGCCTCTCTCTCCTGTCTTTTTCTTTCAGCTTCTAAGGCTTCCTTTAATATTTCCTGCAAAGGTGGATTCTTTTTTGCAAACTCTCTTAGTTTCTGTTTGATTGTGAATACTTTATATTCACCTTCATATTTGAAGGACAGTTTTGCTGGATAAAGAATTCTCGGCTGGCAGTTTTTCTCTTTCAGTTTCCTAATTGTATCATACCACTGTCTTCTCGCCTCCATCGTTTCTGAAGAGAAATCTGCACTAAGTCTTACTGGACATCCTTTGTACGTGATCGTTTGCTTCTCTCTTGCTGCTCTGAGAATTTTCTCTTTATCTTTGACATTTGACATTTTAAATATTTGTGTCTTGGCGTAGGTCTATTTGGATTTACTCTCATTGGGGTACGGTGTGCTTCTTGGACATGTTAGTTCATTTCTTTCGTGAGAGTTGGGAAATTTTCAGCTATTATTTCCTCAAATACTCTTTCTGCCCCTTTTCCTTTCTCTTCCCCTTCTGGAACTCCCATGACACATATGTTCTTACGTTTTGTGTTGTCATTCAACTCTCTGAGTCCCTGCTCAATTTTTTCCATTCTTTTCTCTCTCTGTTCTTTTCTCTCTTCAATTCCAGCTGCTCTGTCTTCCGTATCACTTATTCTTTCTTCTATCATTTCGAGTCTGCTGTTGTATGCCTCAAATGTATTTCTGACTTCACCTATTGTGTCTTTCATTCCCATGAACTCTGTTACTTTTCTGTTCAGTGTTTCAAATTCTTCTTTGCGTTCACTCAATGTCTTCTTGAAGTCATTTATCTCTTTAACTATATTGTCTTTCATCTCATTAATTTGATTTTGGAAATGTGTGCTCATCTCACTGATTAGTTCTCTCAAATTCTGCATCTCTTCTGGGACTTCGCTGTATTCCTTTTCTTGGGCCATGTCTTCTATTTTCTTAGTATGGCTTGTAATTTTTTGCTGGTACTTAGGCATCTGGTTAGGTTGTATTTTACTTAGATGCTCTATCTCTTTCTCTTTTATGGGGTTTTAGTAGCAGGAGGCTGTGAGTTACCACAGCTCTTTGATTTTTGGCTCAACCTTGACTGTTAGGATTGTTCTGCTGGTTGCTCAAAACTGGGCACTGGACCCAGTAATTGGTTGTAGATTCATTTCCTAAGGCCTTGGGCAGGGAGGCTATAGAGGCCAGGAAAAGCCTCTCCTACTTATTAATTTTCTTATGTGCACTTCCTTGGTCTGCCAGGAGATGACGCTTGTTGGCAGCTCTCAATTTAATGCCTGGTCGGAGCGTATTTGTTGTGACACAGACCAGATCAATGTGATAGAGCTTCCTGTCTGAGGGCTCGGAGCCCTGTGATTCAAACTTTCTGAGACAGTTCTCCAGACTTCTCTTGTAGCACCCCCCTTTTCCCAGCTAGGAAATAGTTCCAGTCCCTTCTGAATCCTCAACCATCATTCCCTGTTAGTAGAGGAGGAGATTGGGAGGTTTGTATATCTTTAGCCCCTTGCAGGCTCCAAGGCAAACAATGGCGCAGCCCCACCCAGGCTGGAAGGGCTCTCAGGACAGGGTAGACCAAACCTGGGAGTCCAAAGCAGAGTCAGCCCCAGGCTCTCTCTCCCCTCTCCCGTGGAGTCCTCAATAATTAGTCCAGGATAGAAGAGAGGGAGGTTGCGAGGGGTGGATTTCTCCAGTCCTTCCTAGGCTCCCAGGGCAAACCGCCGTGTGGAAGGGTCCGTGGGGCTCCGCAGCCCAAATTTACAGGTCAGAACCTGAGTCAGCCTAAGGCTGTGTCCCTCTCTCTCCCCTTTCTGGGAGTGGCAGATCCCTGGAGCCCCTTTGTCTGCGGTCGCAGGCCCAGAGGCCCGAGAATTCTAAAGAGTGTGGGGGAGGATGCCGGCAGCAGCAGAAGCTGCTACTTGCAACTCACGGTTCTGTCATCGCGATTTCCCTCTTTTGTCCCTCTCTCCTCTGGATGGTGTGCAGCCTTCACCTGCTATCCTAAACCGTAGAAGATCTTTTTCAGGGCTGTTTCAGCCTGTCCTCTAGCTATTTTCCTGGAGAAGAGATTCCCGTGTCTTACTAGTCCGCCATCTTCCCGGAAGTTCCCCCATTCTTTCTTATATCCAGTTCTCCCAGCACCATTTGTTGAAGAAATGTTCTGCCCCAGCTTGGGTGAGTTTGACAGGCTTGTCAAAATCACTTGACCATAGATGTAAGGGTCTGTTTCTAAACCATCAATTTGGTTCCATTGGTCTATATATCTATCTTTATGCCAGTACCATGCTGTTTTTACCAGTGTAGCTAGCTAATATGATTTAAAGTCCAGAAGTGTGAGTCCTCCAACTTCATTCTTCCTTTTTAAAAGGTTTCTGGCTATTCAGTCCCCTTACCCTTCCAAATAAATTAGAAAATTGTGTTTTCCATTTCTTTAAAAACAGGTGTTAGAATTTTTATTGGGATTGCATTGAATCTGTATACCAATCTGGGTAGAATTGACATCATAATGATATTTAGTTTTCCAGTCCATGAACCCGCAATGTTCTTTCATTTATTTAGGTCTTCTTTGAATAAATCTTAATACTTTAAAGCACACACCGGGGAGTGGAGGTGGCTCAACTAGTTGAGCGTCCATCTACCATATGGAGGGACCCGGGTTCGATCCCCGGGACCTCCCAGTAAAATTAAAAAAAATAAAAAAATAAAATTAAAAAAAAAAAATAAAATAAAATAAAAATAAAAATAAAGCACACACCGTAGATATGAATGGACATATTCACACTGAAGTTACGCATATATATAAATTAGGCCAGTGCGTCCTATTCACATAGGCTAGTAAATGTGTGAAACGTGGCTAGTCCAAATTGAGATGTGCTGTAATTGTAAAATTCACACCAAATATTGAAGATGGTACAAAATAAAGAATGTAAGAGACCCCAATACATTTTATATTGATTACATGTTGATATGATAGTTTGGATATACTGGATTAAATGAAAGTGTTATTAAAATTAATTTTATGTGCTACTCTCTTTTTTTTTTTAATGTGCCTGCTAGAAAATGTAAAATTATATGTGGCCTACATTATATTTCTATCGGACAGCTCTGAATTAGACCTTTAAAGATACTTTCTAATCCTATTGTTTTTATACCAATAGAAAAAATATATCTTTTTTATAGACCTAAACCAGGCAATGAAATATTCAGATTCCAATTACAAAATAGCAAATACACAAAATCTGGCTAATCAACACTTCAGAGATCCTTAAGCTCCATGAAAATTTCTTGGTATCATATCATATCCCAACAAGACAAGTTAGAATGATCAAGTGTGTACGATCCAAACTAGGCAAAAGAGGAACAACATTCAGGTCAACTTAATTTTGTTAGGACATTTCACAGTTACTTCACCCATGACATTGATCAAACTGAAATAGGTCTTTTGGCTTTTTTATAGATATTCTGTCTGATTAGCTCTAGAAGAGCTGACACATCAAATTCTTAAACCTGTAGGACTAAAGACCAGACAGACACTAGACTGTACTGCCTCCATTCAGGTACCACTATCCTATCACACCTTGCCTGTGCAGTCAGCCAGCTTCACGCTAGTATAATAGTGTCTCCTTTAATTGAATGGTTTTTTAAAAAATGACTTTACATGGGAAGCGGATGTGGCTCAAGTGATTGGGCTCCTGCCTACCACATGGGAGGTCCCTGGTTCAGTTCCCAGTGTCTCCTAAAGAAGACAGTGAGCTGGTGCGATGGGCCGGTGCGGCAAGCTGACAGAACAAGATGATGCAACATCTTGTTTCAAAGAAGAAAAAAAAACAATGATGGACACAACAAAAGCAGGGAACGGAGGTGGCTTAAGCACTTAGGTGCCTCCCTCCCACATCAGAGGTCCTGGGTTTGGTTCCAGTGCCTCCTAAAGAAACAAGGAAGATGAACAGACACAGCAAGTGCAAATCATGAAAGGATAGGGAGAAATAAATACATAAAATAAATCTTAAAAAAAAAAAAAAAAGACTTTACACATTTTTTCCTGATAAGAGAATATCTTTTAGCTTCAGAATAGATCTTACCTTTTACTTCCAGATAAATGAAACAGTACTGAAGAGTTCTTTTCCTGGGATTAATGGGTAGCTTTAATGAGACTTGTGAACCCTCTGAAATTATATGCAACATTTGGACAAATATTTCTTGGAAGCGATCTATAGTTTTCATTAGATTTTCAAAGGATGACCATGACCCATAAAAGATTAAAACCCACTGCTCTAGTGTTTTCTGCACAAAATGAATGACAAGCACAGTAGTTATATTGCTAATACTGTAGTGTATAAGGAACAGATGACTTCCAAATCTCATCTATCAGAGTTTTCATTCAATATTACTAGATGGGCATGAGAAGCGCTCTATTCTTAAAATGTTATAGAGAATCTGTGAACACAATCCCCACCTTTAGCAGCTTAGCTTTCATTGTGGATGTGATGGTTGTGGGGTTAATAAACTGGAAGGAAGGGGCAGCATTGTTTGGGTACTGTGTGGGGAACTTCACCAGCATCTTGACACGGTGGTTGCTGCAGTGCACAGACACTGTGCAGCTCCTATCTGTTGCATCCATCTGCAAGAGACAAACCATGAAAATGGATTTAAATAAGCTAACTGAATGGTAATCTATGCTCCTGGTATTAGTGTGAAAGGAGAGTCCATGAAGATAAATGAATTTGGAAGATTTAGAGTTCAAAGTATTTTGACTTAAAAAAGCTTCATCCCAGTGGATGTGGCTCAACATGCTGGGTGCTCACCTACCACATAGGAGGTCCTGGGTTTGGGTCATGGTGCCTCCTAAAGAAGATGAGCAGACACCATAAGCCAATAGATGCCGCAGTCTGCAGGGAGCGGATGTGGCTCAGGCCATTGAGCACTCATATGCCCAATGAGGTATTGAAGCATATGGGAGGTCCCGAGTTCAGTTCCTGGTGCCTTCTGGAGAAGGCGAGCAAACAGTGAGCAGACAGATGAGAGAACCATCTGGCGAGGTGGGGGGAATAAAAAAAAAAAAAAAGCTCCATCCCAAAGCTGTGAGGTAGTCTAAGAATTGTTATAATTATTCTGAGATGATAAAATAAAGCAGGAAGAAGCTAAATAACCTGACAAGTTAAAAAGTATTCCCAGGCAAATCCACAAAGACAGAAAGTGCATTGGTGGTTGCCAGGGGCTGGGGAGAGGGCGAATGGGGAGTGACTGCTAAAGAGTTCAGGGTTTCTTTTTGGTGGGATGAAAATGTCTGGAACTAGATAGTGGTAATGGTTGCACAACTTTGTGACTATACTAAGGATCACTGAATTGTACACTTTAAAAGGATGAATTTTATGGTATACAAATTATATCTCAATAATAAAAAGTACTCCTAGGGGGAAAAAAATCAAGATCTCTTTCTTAAACTAGATCACTAGGTATCCACACTTCTCAACTGGGACAAGGGGAGTATAAAGGGAAGCGGCTGTGGCTCAATCAGTGGGGCTCCCGTTTACCATATGGGAGGCCCCGGGTTCACCCGGCGAGCACGGGCAGCAAGGGGGGGATAAATGAATAAATAAAATCTTAAAAAAAAAAAAAAAAAAAGGGGGAGTATAAAGTGAGTCAATATAGATTATTAATTAATCAAGGAATACTTTATCTCTTTGATTTCTTGTGCTGCCAACAAGAGAATGCAGCTGGAGTAGTGAAAAAAGCCGTATGTGTGAGAAATCTGGAGATTTGGATTCAAATATTATGTCTTCTACAAAATAGCTGCTACACTTGGACAAGTCACTCCATCTGTTGGTATCTCAGTTTCCTCATCTGTAAAGTGGGGATAAAACTTAGTGCAAAGAGTTGTTTTATAGGCAAAATGAGATAATTATGTAACAGCACCTATCCCTGCCTATTGTTAACCAAATCTGGGCAAATGAAAAACTAATCAAGCTTTAAAACTCCTTCATGGAGAGATACTCATTTCTCTGAAGCAAAGAATTTAGACACCTGCCCAAGAGGGAAGGAACAAACTTTCAATACGCTAAGTGAGCAAAGAGGTTTTGGTAACCTTTTTACTGTACATCTAAGTCACTAGATAATGACAAGCTTATAAGGAAGAAAGTGCAGCATCGTGAAAAGAACCCTGGAGAGTAAGGAGGTTTGAATTCTTCCGTTAAACTCACTGGTGACCTTTGCCAAGTCATCATAGCCTTTCCAGATCTAAATATCTTCATATATAGAAAAATGAGGTATTGAAGCATCTAAGGCAATGATAAGGCACATAACCATCATCAGTTTATTCCTAGGCTCAACTTGTGAGAAAAGATTAAAAGAAAAAAAAAAAAAAAAAGGATTTTTAAAATACTTATATCTTTAGAAAACCTAGGAAACAAACAAACAAAAAACAAGCAGGAGACTAACCTATTGGAGCAGAAAAACTATTTGCTAGCTAAAATCATAGCTGAACTAGTCTCCTCTCCCACTGCTGTCAGCAGCCACAAGAAACAAGACAGTTCATTGAATTACTACACACCTCCACGTTGACATTTCGGATTTGTACATTGATCAGGGAGAACTCCTGCTGCAGAGTCTGTGGCAGCCCCAATTGATCCGATTTCCTCTCTTCTAGGAGATTGCTAGGGGGATCCTCCTTTGAAGCTTGAAGGAAAGAGAAGTTCAATTGTTGGAAAACATTTTTGAAAATGAGTTAGAGAGCAGTCTAGGGTATCTGCACTTTCCTGTCATTTCAGAAAAGATGACAGCCAAAAAAACAACCAAAAAACAAATCATTTAGCTGAGATTTAAGGAGACAATAAAAATGATCATCCTGACAGTCTAAAGACTTCCTTCTGGGAGGGATGGCTTCTGAGGTCAGCAAGAACTGGGCACTCTGCACCATATTGTCTCAAGCTATTATCATGAATTGAGAAATTACCATGTAGGTTAAAAGAATCCACATCATTTCCAAATAACTAGATGATGGGGAGGCGCAGGGGTGCGCCAGAAGACAGTGTCAGCTCATTGTCAAGATTAACGTCTATATAGAATGACTTTTGGGGTAGACATCACAAACAATGCACCCAGATTAAGTGAGAGTAGGTGTGAAAAACTAGAACTAAGATACTATTTTGGGAAGCAGATGTAGCTCAAACAGTTGGGTACCCACCTACCACATGGGAGGTCCCAGGTTTGGTTCCTGGTACCTCCAAAAGAAGACGAGCAAGACAGGCTGGCGCAGTGAGCTGATGCAACAAGATGATGCAATGAGATGACGCAACCAAGAGACATAGCGAGGAAATACGAGAGACACAACAAACAGAGAGCGGAGAAAGCTCAAGCAATTAGACATCTCCCTTCCACATGGGAGACCTCAGGTTCAGTTCCTGATGCGTCCTAAAAAAAAGATGAGCAGACAGCAAGTGCAAACAAAGGGGGAGGGAATAAATCAATCTTAAAAAAAAAAAAAAAGAAACTATTTTATGCAGAAATACCCTAGAGATGAAAGAGGAAGGGACTATTTAAGCAGGATTCCCGCCCCCCCCCCCCCCAGAATACTACAAGGCCTCCTTCTATTTATTCATCCAAAAGCGTAAATATGTTAGAAAGTACAATCCATGATAGGATGAATAGGTACTTTCAGACTGTCACAAGAAAACATCGCTATAAATCAAATATGTCAAAATTCAATGTTTGTTTCATCTGATGGAGAATATAATGATCTTCTCTATACTTTTCTCTATGTAAAAGATTTCATTTTAAAAGTTATATAAGTCTGGTAATATGGTGGACTAGGTAAAGTGCAGATCTGGCCTCCTGTTGAAAATGTTGGATAAAAAATATTGTCTAAAATCTTATATTATTGGCCATAAATGCCATAATTGTTGAAGCTGTATAATGAATATGTTCTATTCTATTTTTATGTGTTTGAAAGGGAGGTTAAGTCACATGGAGTATATAAGAAGCTCTAACAGATGTTTAATTGGCGTTCAAGAGGAGAGATTGTGCAAAGTTAAATTTTGATGGGTTATTGCCTGAGAATTTTCTAGCACTAAGAAAAGACAGCAACAGATTGAAGACGTCTAATAAACCCCAAGTCAGGCAGATAATCAAAAACAAACCCATACTTAATCATAATGAAAGTACAGAGAATCAAAAGCAATAAGATCTTAAAGCAGGCAAAGAGACAGGTCACCTTGATTTTAATTGGGGCAGTTAAGATTTGAGAGCTCTCTTCTCAATACCAACAATGGAAATGAAAGGCAGTGCAATGATATCTTCAATCTGCTGGAAGAAAAACTGCCAATTTATAATTCTGGACCCAACAAAGATATTTTTCCCTGTTAAAGAGAAACAAAGATATTTACAGAATGACTGCTACCAGCAGACTATCATTAAAGGAAATTCTTAAGTGTGTTTCTGGTAGAAGAAAAAAGATCTCAGATGGAAGATCTGGGATGCAAGAACATGGTAAATATAAATGATTATTGGAAGTGTAAAACATAATAATAGGGAAATGGATGTGGCTCAAGCTATTGGGCTCCCGTCTACCACATAAGAGGTCTGGGGTTCGACTTCTGGGGTCCTCCTGGTGAAAGGCAAGCTGGCCCATGCAGCAAGCTGGCCTGAGCGGAGGGCTGGCCCCCCGCGGAGTGCTGGCCCGCACAGAGAAGCTGGCGCAGCAAGATGACACAACAAAAAGACACAGAGGAGAGACAATAAGAGATGCACCAGACCAGGGAGCTGAGATGGCACAAGAAATTGAGCCCCTCTCCCCCACTATGGAAGATCCCAGGATCAGTTCCCGGTGCCACCTGAAGAGAAGACAAGCAGACACAGAACACACAGAGATCAGACAATGAGGGTGGAGGGAGAGAAATAAATAAATAAATAAATAAAACAAATTTTAAATAATAATATTAATGCACTGTAGTTGTTTTTTTTTTTAAAGATAGAATTAAAATATGCAACAATATCACAAGAAGAAGCCAAGAGGAAGGTAAAAGGAATTAAAGTGAACTTTCCAGGAGGAGACTTAATAAGCTTAAGTATTTATATTACAATGTATAGGGTAAACACCAAGAAGACATACTGAGTATATAACTAGCAGAAAGGGAAAACAGAATAAAAAAATAACCAATCCAAAAGAAGACAAGAAATAAGGGAGGAAAGAAACAAACAAAAAATAAATAAGGGAGAAAGAAACATATATGGAATAAATAAGAAACACAACATAAGATGGCAGACACCAAAAACATTAATAATTACATTAAAAGTTAATGAACCAATGCTTAAGTTAACAAAGATTATCAGCCTAGATTTTTAAAAATTTCAGTCAAGTGCTATTTACAAGAGACAATCTGAAGATACAGACACAAAGTTTGAAAATAAATATTAAGTAAAACAAAGCTGGTGTGGCTTTATCAATATCACAGAAAATATACTTTAAGACAAAAGCAGTTATGTTATAATAATAAGGCATGATATCATTTCTTCATAATGATACCTTTATAATGATAAAGGAAAATATGACAATTTAAAATGTGTATACCCCTAAAAATAAAGCCTCAAAAGACATAAAGCAGATACTGACAGACCTAGATGGAGAAACATCAAATCCACAATTATAGTGAGAGATTTTAACATAACTCTCTCAATAATTGATAGGAATTATCCTATCCAAAAAATTAGTATATATAGAATATTTGAACATCATAATTGGCAAACTTTACCTAATGGAGATATATATATACACAGTATGTTCTATCCAACAATTGCAGTATATATATATCATTATGGAATATTTACAAAAAGTAACCATATTCAAGTTTGAAGCAATATTAAAGGACTAAAAAAAAAAAAAAAAAACTGCATCCTATGACCAAATGAATTAAGTTAGGAATCAATAACATAAAGAAGGCTAGAATAAAACTAAACTTTCAAATTAAAAAAACATAATTTTAAATTAAGAAGCATACTTTTAAAATAAGCCATGGATCACAAAAGAAATCTAATGGAAATTAGAAAACTTATTTAAGTAAATGATAATGAAAACACTATATATCAAAACTTACAAAATAAAACTAAAGAAATACTTAGAGTAAAATCTATAGTCTTAATAGCTTGTATTAGTTAAAAATGTTGAAAATTCGAGAACTAAAGATCTATCTCAAGAAGTGAGAGGAAGAACAGCAAAATAAATTCAAAGATGAAGGGAAGAAAATAATAAAGATAAGAGCAGAAATAAATGAAATAGAAAATAAACATACAATAGAGAGGATCAACAAAGATAAAAGTTGATACTTTGAAAAAACCAAAAGTTGGCAAATCTCTGGCAAGAATAATCAGAAAAGAAAAAAAGAGAGAACAAAAACAGTAACAATCAATATTAGAAATGAAGAGATATTTCTTCAAATGCTACAGATATTAAAAGAATCAAGGGAATGGAGGTGGCTTAAGTGATTAGGCACCTCCCTCCCACATTGGAGGTCCCGGGTTGGGTTCCGGGTGCCTCCTAAAGAAACAAAGAAGACGAACAGGCACAGCAAGTGCAAACAACAAGGGGGGGAGGGAGAGATAAATAAAACAAATCTTAAAAAAAAAAAAAAAAAAAGAGGGAAGCAGATGTGGCTTAAGCAATTGAGCTCCCGTGTACCACATGGGAGGTCCCTGGTTCGGTTACCGGTGCCTCCTAAAGAAGACAGCAAGCTGGCACAACAGGCAGGTATGGCAAGCTGACGCAACAAGAGACACAAGAAGAAAAACATAATGAGAGACACAACAAACAGGGAGCAGAGGCTCCTGGTGCCTTCTAAAGAGGACGAGCAAGACAGCGAGCAGATGTGATGAGCAGGTGCGGCAAGCTGACACAATAAGACGATGCAACAAGAGACACAAGAAGAAAAACACAATGAGAGACAACAAAGCAGGGAACAGAGATGGTTCAAGAGATTAGGTATGGGAAGTGGCTGTGGCTCAATCAGTAGGGCTCCCGTTTACCATATGGGAGGCCCCGGGTTCGGTTCCTGGGGCCTCCTGGTGAAGGCAAGCCTGCCCGCACGGCGGATAAATGAATAAATAAATAAAATCTTAAAAAAAAAAAAAAAAAACACAAAAAAAAAAAAAAAAAAGAGATTAGGTACCTCCCTCCCATATCAGAGGCCCCAGGTTCGGTTCCCGGTGCCACCTAAAGAAACAAGGAAGACGAACAGACTCAGCAAGTGCAAAGAATCAGGAGGTGGGAAGAAATAAATAAGTAAAATAAATCTTTAAAAAAAAAAAAAGGAACCAGAAGATATTAAAAACAACTTTATGCCTCTGAACCTGAAAATTAAATGAAAAGGAAACATTCCTAGAAAAACACAGTTTATCAAAACTGACCAAACAAGAACTTGAAAACTATTAAAGGAATTGAGTGAGTAGATGAAATTCTTCCTAATGCTAAGAATGTCTTTGGGGGGTGGATGTGGCTCAAATGGTTGGGCGTCCGTCTGCCATATGGAGGGACCTGAGTTCGATCCCCGGGACCTCCTGGTAAAATAAAAAACATATATATATATATATACAGAAGGCATGCATGTCACCAGGCCCTGCCGAGCCACATGGCAAGATGATGATGTAACAGGAGAGACACAGGGGAAAGCCAAAACGAGACATGCCAAAAATCTTTGGGAAAAAAAAAGAAGAATGTCTTTATCAGGAATTTCAACCAAACACTAAGGAATAATGTACTTCTAGAAAACAGAAAAAGAGGAAATACTCTCTAACTTATTTTATGGAGCTAGCATAACCTTTATATCATAGTCCAAATCATTAACAGGAAAGAAAAACTATAACCCAATCTCTTATGTGACCATAAATATAAAAATCCTAGACTCAATATTACAAACTGACCCAGCAATACATAGAAAGGATAATAAATACATCAGGATCAAGTTGCATGTATGCCAGGTTAGTTTAATGTTAGAAAAGTCATTAAGATATTACCACATTAACAACTATAGGAGAAAAATCATATACTCATCTTCATAGATGCAGAAAAACTATGACTAAATTAAGAGCTCCATGTACAAAATCCTACCATGAACAACATACTTAATGGGGACATGTTGAAAGCTTTCCCTTTGTGACTAAGAACAAGACAAGGATATTGGTTTTTTTGTTGCTGTTCAATAATAAACTAATGATCCCAGCCAGCACAATAAGGCAAGAAAAAGATAAAAGAAAAAAATAAAACAGGTCTAAAAACTGGAAAGGAAGAAATAAAATTATCATCATGATTACGTACTCAGAAAATCCAAAAATAAATGATCAGAACAATAGTGAATTTAACAAGCTACTGTATCAGTATAGGAAAATGAACTGTACTTTTAAAAAAAACTATCATATTTCCATACCCCAGCAATGAAGAGAAAACAAAATTTTAGAAACCATTTTTTTTTTTTTTTTTTTTCCAATAAAGCAATTCACTTTATTTATTTATTTATTTTTTCCCCCCCACCCGGGTCCCTCCATATGGGAGATGGACGCCCAACCAGTTGAGCCACATCCAACCCCCTAGAATCCATTTTTAATAGCTTAAAAAATATCAAGGCCCCAGAAATAAAACTAATAAAAGATGGGCAAAACCTCTATGCATAAAATTACAAAATAAAATTGAGAGATGTTCAAGACCAAAATAAACAGAGATAGAATAAAGCATGTTAATAGAGTTAAAGATGTTATTCTCCCCGCAAATGCAATAAAGATTCAGTGTAATGCAATAAAGATTAAGCGCCTCTCTCCCACTCCGGAAAGTCCCAGGATTGGTTCCCGGTGCCACCTAAAGATTATACAAGGGAAGCGGCTGTGGCTCAATCAGTAGGGCTCCCGTTTACCATATGGGAGGCCTCGGGTTCGGTTCCCGGGGCCTCCTGGTGAAGGCAAGCCCGCCCGCACGGCGTGGTTAGCTGACCCAGTGAGCACAGGCAGCAAGGGGGGGATAAATGAATAAATAAATAAAATCTTTAAAAAAAAATAAAAAATAAAAAATAAAGATTATACAAGCAGACACAGAAGAACACACAGAGAACAGACAGCGAGCGCAAAAAACAATAGGGGGGAAATAAATAAATATTCAATGTAACTTTAATCTAAATCCTTCTTTATGAAAGCTAAAAGTTGTTTCTAGCATTTATAGAAAAGTCCAATAGAACTCTTTAAAGAGAATTGTCCTACCAGATCTCAAGCCTTATTTTAAACCTTTAGTAACTAAGACATAGTGTATTTACGAAGAGCCTTCACGCAAAGTTTCCTAACTTTAGGAAATTAGGAGAAATATAAAGAGTGTTTTCCAATACAGATTTTTCTCCTAACTCCCCCTCATTTTATGGTTTGTCCTCTAATTTGAATTTTATGTCCTTTTGGTCCACATTAAAGAAAGTTTTAAAAAAAAAAAACTGAACTTTACAAGATTCTTATTCTTTCTACATGTTGAATTATCTCTTAAGTGTCTCCTCTTTAAGTTTGATATCCACTCCCTTGCCCATTCCACCAAGACTCTCCACCCCACCCTCAATTTTAGGGTTCTGATTTTGCCTCAATCATCGCCCTAACTATGAAATGCGTAGTGCACCATCTCACCTAAAGCATCAGTCAGACAAATTACCTTCTTCCTCCCCATGGCTGGAGTTGTGCTGGTGATCTGTATCTTGAGTGTGAAGGGTCTTCTCCGGTTCTGGCAGAAAAGAAATGCTCTCAATGAACTCATCAACACCATCTAATATGTCATTTGCACAAAGCTGAAACAAAGGGTAGAAGAACTAGGTCAACAGACATGATCATCATGTTTGGTTAAAAAGTTCTGACTTAAAATGAGAATCACAAAGGCAAGAGCTGATACAATCAAAACAGGTTGTGCCCATTATTAACATTCCCTTGTTAAATACACAGGATAATTAATACTCTATTAGTCTATCCTGGAAACTCTTCATCATGTTCACAGCTTATGCAACCTTCAGAAAATATTATTTTAAATTCCAAGACTTGATGGAGTTATTCAGCTAATCCATACACAAAAATATCATAAGCTCAAAACATTTGGAGCAAAAAAAAATTTAAATTTAAATTTAAATTAAAAAAACAATATACCCTGCTTCTTCAATAAAGTTTTGCAGCTTGATCAGAAAAAAAAAAAAAAAAAAAAAAAAAAAAACACCACATTTGGAGCAAATGGTACTTTTGGAAAAAAAATTATTTAAAGGGCAATCCAGTAGTGATTCTTGGTCAAAATGCTCAAATGACGTCATACTAAGCAATGCTACAAACTTCATCCGGCATTTTCTATCTGCTCTGTGCAAAGCAGGATGCAAAGCACTGCAGGGAATGCAAGAACAAGGGAGACATGTATCCTGTCTTAAAGGAATTTAGCAATCAAATGAGGGTAAGACAGAACCCCAGAATGAGGCAGAGCAAAGTAAGGGTCACAAAAGCAGCCCACACAAGGTACCATAGTGGTTCATGTGAGACACAGATATCTTTTTGGGGTAAAAATTGAAAGTGGTTTCCTAGAAGAAGTTTCATTGATAGGCAGAGAGGGCTCTAAATATGGCAGAGTCCAAGGATCGGCCTCCTCGCCCATTTAGAGGAAGAGAAAGAAATGAAGCCCCCAGGCCATTTGTTCAGTATGCTACCTATATTATCATATACCATAGCAAGAGGGAAAAAAGACATTCAGTGGCTTTTTGTCCTTAAAGTGCTGAATACTGAGGTTGACTCTTAAAGACCTCAAATCCTCAGTGTGGCCACTCAGCCAACCAGCAAGTATGCATTAAATGTCTATCATGTATCCTTTAACTTCTATAAATACCAAATCTTTTACTTTTTAAAAAAGTTTCTAGAGTATCCAATTACATTCCTTAACATCGGCACTGAATACATACCCTCTGCATCTGGGAATCCACCCGCCACATCCTCAAGGTCTGATCGCGAGACCATGTAACCAGTTGGTAGTCCTTTGACCCTAGGAATCAACAAATAACAATCCTGGAAACTTTTCTAACTTCAACATGAATTTTGCTACAGATCACAATGGACTGAGAACCATTCACTCATTCAATATTTATTGAACATCTCCTATGTGCCTCGCACTGTTCTAGACTCTAGGACAACAGTATGAATAAAACAATCTCTGTCTATATAGACTTCACATTCCTGTGGTAGAAACAGACACAAATCTATATGATGTCAGGCAGTGGTAAGTATTATAAAAAATAACACAGGATGAGAGGACAAAAACTAATGGGGGTGCTATTTTTAGATAGGGCTCCCTCAGGAAGTCACATCTGAACAGAAATTTAAATCAAGTGAAATAATAACTGGCACATCAGCAAGTGAAGAGAAATGCTGGGATTTAATGTCACACTAAGCTTTCACCTCTACAAATGTTCTTCCTTTTTTATATGCTCTTGAGGAGCTGGGGATAAATATATTTTTTGTAAAATGAATTGTTTTAAATGGATCATGGCATCTTAATATTAAAAAATTTTTTGGTAAAGAGATGTATCTCTTTGTAAAATGAATAATCATTTTCTTATGTTCTTAATTGACTAACTTATATTTTCACATATTAGGTTTGGTCAAGGGGAAATTATTCTATGAAGGCTTGGGGTACTTTATGAAAGGGCTTTATGAAAGATCAGGATAGGCCAGGGTAATTATGTAGTATCTAGAATGTCTTTCATAGCCATCTTCAGGTAGCAAAGAATTTAGAAATCATTTCATCCAATTCCCTCATTTTATGCATGGGGAAACTGAGGCAGGGGAGGAAATGGCTGGTCCAAGGTAATAGGATGAGTTAGCAGCAAAACAAAAGTCAGATCTTTTTTCACCATATCAGTTACTACTCTGTATCACTATCTTCAATTAAGCCTTCACTCAGAATTAAAGCATCCCTGTGCACACCTAACAACAAAACAGCAACTACTGTGAACCACTGTCTGAGTTCCACCTCCAGCTTCATTTAACATCAACAATATTCTGACCCTACATCTGGACTCTTCTCATGTCCCTGGCTTTGGGGAAGAGGTATGCCTGATTCCTTTCTAATGTCAGCTTCTCTGACTATGATCTTCAGCACTATTCCCACTCACTTCAAGGGCCCTTGCTTCTTCTCCCTGCCTTCAAACAGAGGGTCTATTCCTTGCCTGTGAAGGCAACTTCATTCACAAAACGTTCCTAATACCTCTCTTTATGCTACTTTGAACATAGCTTGTAGCCTCAATCTGCTTTTGGAATTCTTCTGTTAACGATCATATGGTTTTCTACTTGTTAATTAAATGCTTTTCTCTTGTTTGTTTGTTTTTTTGTTTTTACCGGGAGGTCCCAGGGATCGAACCTGGGTCCCTCCATATGGGAGACGGATGCCCAACCAGTTGAGCCACATCCGACCCCCAAATGCTTTTCTCTTAATCTGCACTTTGATCCTTCAGCAGCACCTGAAACCAATGACTATTCCTTCCTTCATGAAATCTCTTTTTTTTTTTTTTTTTTCCTCGGCCACAACATCCTGATTCTCTCCCTATCTCTCTGAGGGCTGCTTTGCCTACAGTAAAAATCAAAGTCAAAGCTTGAAGTGGTTCAATAAAAACTAAGGAAATAGATCAGTAAAAATAAACCAGAAAAGCGGAGCAGATGTAGCTCAAGCGGTTGAGCGCCTGCTTCCCATATACGAGGTCCTGGGTTTGCTCCCTGGTACAGTCTAAAAACAAAACAAACAAACAAACAAAAATGGAAAGGAAAAATAAACAAACAAACCGGAGCAACATTAGGCTGTGAGAGAAGCAAAATACAAGAATATATAAAGGATAATGACATTTATTAAAGGTTCAAAAGCAAACAAAACTAAACTATTTTTATTTTTAGGGATGCATAAGTGGTAGTAAAACTATT
This sequence comes from Tolypeutes matacus, assembly GCA_026826555.1. Taxonomy (NCBI): domain Eukaryota; kingdom Metazoa; phylum Chordata; class Mammalia; order Cingulata; family Chlamyphoridae; genus Tolypeutes; species Tolypeutes matacus. Next base: position 13,111,564 of record JAKSZT010010873.1, on the reverse strand, counting down.
AAAAAAAAAAAAAAAAAAGCCTATCATAAGCATTATGAGAGAGTTACCACTGGGGGAAGGGAGGGGATTGTAATTAGGAAGTTTCTGGGGTTCCAGCAATATGCTCTTTCTTATCCTTGATTGGGGTTACGTACATGTTACAATTATTTGTTAAACTGTACATGTTTTATGCAATTTTCTAGATACATGATATACTTCACCAAAAAAAAATTTTTTTTAACCTGTAATTTATACTCACATTTCAATACTGGCTAGACAATCCCAGTTTACACAATTCACCCTACCACCTTAAAAAGGAGATAGAAACTAACAATAGGCTGCTGAGCACTTCTAATTTCAGTGCCATACTGAATAGGCAACCCCTTCCTATCAGACTGTGGGGAAACTACATCATCCATTTCCTATGGCAAAACGCAAGAGATTAAGTTGAAAGCCAAAAAAAGTCAAGCATGAAATTGATGGGATAAAGACCAGGCAGCCTCATGCTTCGAGAAGCAAGAGATTTTGGAAATAAGGATGGGAAACTTAAGAGGATAACCAAAAAGTCACTTCAAAATAGCCTGGAAGAAGTTCATGAAGGTCACAAATAAGCTGGGATAAGACAATGACTGGTCTGATCCAAATTCTATTAGAGATCTTTCCTGGGATGCTAGACAAGTCACATCTCTCCACCTACCCAGTCTGCCTTCTATAATATGACAATACCGAGAAATATACTTCTGTTCTATAAAATGTTTAGAGATCGTGTCAGTAAGATCTCAGGAAGGGAGGCTGCAACTAAATATGCATGGTGAGTTGGTAGAGAAACTGAGGTCAAGGATTTCTTGACTCCTATTATATTTAGGACTCTGTATTAGTGAATACAGTTGGCTAGACTACATTCTAATAACGAACCCAACAATCTCAATGGTATAAAGCAAGGATTCTCTCTTGCTCACATACATCTCCATGTTGTCCTCACTCCAAGAGTAGCTCCATCTGGAGTTTTGCCAATTGCTCTGACAGAGGAAAGAAAGCATGCACACTGGCTCTTAAAAACTTCAACCCAGAAGTGGCCGTGGCACTTCTGCTCGTGTTTCATGCTCAAAATAAATCATTTGGCTGAACCTATCTTCAAGGGGATGGGGAGTAAAATACTACTATATATTTGTGAAGAGAAGTGGACATTTTGGTGGACAGAACTAATCGCTATGTCAGGTATCCCTCATCAACAGAGTGGCAAGAGACAAATGCCCTCAGCTATGGGGGTAATCTCATCCAATCTGTGGGAGGTCTTAAAATCAAGAATTGTGGGTTTCAGGGGTCAAAAGAATTTTTGCTTCAACATGGGTTCTTGCTGGAATCTCTAGCTTTCTCTGGGGAACCTGGACTAATACTTCTACATCATCTTCATCATCATCAGAATCTCTGGTTTATGGCCTGTTCACAGATTTCAGACTTACCAGTCTCCATAGCTGTGTGTGACAATTCCTCATAATAAACCAACATATATCCTGTTGGTTCTGTTTCTCTGGAGAACCCTAACTAATACACTGCCTGTTATTAAAGGTGGTGGGCCTCCAACTCTCTCATTTCTAAAGCCCAGGCCTATCTCTGCTGCCCTCCTTTCTGGACCATATGACCAGCACTGATTGGTGCTGCTGTTCAACAGGGTTCAGAAGACAATCTGGTAGCAGGTCTTCTCTTATATTCACCTTCCTTTTGTTTCCTCCACTGGAACTCCAGAACCACATCATCATGCCCCACAAAGGTATGAACGGGGGTGTTCAAGTCAAAGACATTCCAAAGGAGAAGGCTATTTTCTCTCCGCAGCTGGGGAACCATCACAGTCACTAATCCATTACTGAAAGGCTTAGGGCAAGAAAGGGAAAAGCATGTGATTATTCCATGGAGACTTAACTGAGTCTTGAGTTACCCAAAGTTGGAATTCTTCCCTAACCAAAATAAATAAGATAATGCAAAGTCCCTATCCTTCTGGGGAAAATTTTCCCAAATACTGTAAGTTGACCATCACATCTATCCTTCTCTATACTTATGGGAAGGACAACAGCAAGTAAAAAATAAGGCCCAGCCAAACACTTAGAGAAGGACTTTTTCATCCTAAAATAAGAAAATGGTTCTATCGTGCATTGGAACATACCATTTCACATCCTAGTTATTCTCCCTGAGTTCCCTCTCAAGAGTTAAAAGGGTGCTTTCCCAGCATGAGTGGCAAATATAATTTCTGCCATGTGGAAATGCACCAGAAGCACACCATTCACAGGAAGCATCACCTCCTACTGCCCCACATACTACAACTAATCAAAGGAAAACCTCATAATCTCAGGGCTGACATGCTTTACTTACCAACATCCAATCTGCTGGGTAGCTAAGAAGCCCAGATGATTTATAATTAGTCTCTGTTCTTTAAGGAAGAAACTATAGTCACGTAAGAGCACATTTACCTTCATTTCCTCACCTGGAAGCATTTTTCTATTTATTATTTTAAGGCAAACGTATTAATACAGAAATGTATTTCAATTCATAAGAATAGAGTCTGATTTCTTGGCAAGAGCTCCCAGATGCAAAAATAATATAATACCCAAATTAATTTCTATGTTCCATTATGCCCCATGGTGACAGCCCAATGTACATAGTTAGTTTTACTATCCCTGTGCTCATTTTCAAATTGACATTAAACAAAATATATCACCTCTGATAAGCAGCCATCAATGTGGCAGTGGAAAAATTGTTGGAAGGTTGCTAATTACCTACTCCCTATATTTGTATAGCATATTATGGTTTATAAAGTACTTTATGTACATTATTTCAAAAGGAATTCCTTGTAGACAACTACCACCAGTCTCCCACTCATTAGAAAACTATTCTCTGGGTTTTCAGGAAGGAGGGGAGTCGGGGACAGCAATGAGATCATAGTTCTGAGTAGGTCTAAAGAGAGGGGTCTTGCAGGCTGCCTCCAAGCTGAGCCTGAAAGAGACTTCGATTCCAAATCGGCCTGTGTCTCCTGGTAGAGATCCTTGAAAGGCAGCAGGGGCAGTCCTAGAGAGAAATGGCCACATTGGCTATTTCTAAGCAGAGGGGATCTTGGGAAGGCTTTCAACAGAACAAAACAATTCCTGAGAGCCAGGAATGTCACAGAAGGAGATAGGAAGACAGTCTGACCCCAAGAGACCAGGCAACAGGGATGATGGATTTCCCCCCACCCCCAACCCTAAGTCTCATGACCTGAATGGACAAATGATACCATGTCCTTCCCTAAAATTCAGCCTCAGCCAGCCCTAAGGAAAGGGGGGCACTCATACTGGCTGACATTAGGATTCCCCCATTTCTGCAGAGTGGGGCCTGGAGTCAGAATAAAGAAAATTAACACAAAAAAAAGGAAGTGTGCATAGCAGAAATTATTATTCCTATTCTACAGAGGAGGAAACCACTACTCAAAAATAACTGATTTGCCTAAGGCCACAAAAATACTAAATGGCAGAGTCAAGCTCAAAACCCAGGTCTTCTGAGTCTAAAGCCAGAGTTCTTTCCCACAAAATCCATAGAATTTTTTCAAGTCTCCCAGCCCTCTGCCTCCATCCCACCCTATTCCCTTACCATTAGAGAACATCTAGCTTCCCTGTCTAGCTATGTTAGCAATTTTAATATAGACATGGACCTAAGATTCCAAGGGTAAATTTTTAAATAGTTAGCCATTATTATCACCTTTGCCCCACCCAAAACCAACACAGAAAAGGAACACTGCTTTCCAAAGAAAAAAGGAGAAAACGTCTCTTGGCCCCTTGTGTCTGAAACACCGAAAAGAAATTTCCCAGCATGAGGCAGGGAGTCAGAGTGCCTCACTCACCGTGTATCTGGCCTTCCAGACAGGCACTTGGCAAGGGAGAATATTGAGGTATTTCCGAGGCTGGCGATAATCCCAGAACTAGAAAGAAAAAACCAGGATAATTCATGAAATTAATGCTATTAAATCAATAAAACAAAAAACAAAAAACAAAACAACTCAACTATCAAAATAAGCCTAGCCTTCAAACTCATTGCCTTTTGTCCTTTAAAGATACATTTCAATAGTGTATTTTACTTCAGCACCCATAACCCTGCTTCTGTGACAGAGATCAAAGAAAACCTCCCTTTCACATTTATAAACATCACAGGAGAATTTCTCAACTTCATGAGGGACACCAACTGGGCCAGGTCACCGTCAGTCTGCCTGCCTATTAAATGGCCTTCATGGTTGAAAGCTAAAAGTGACATGTATTGATCCTTTATCATTATTACACTACATAGGATAATAGCTGACTTCTGCATTTAGAGTTTTAAGTTTTTTTCCTATTTAATCTTTTTTTTTTTTAAGATTTTATTTATTCATTTATACCCCCCCTTGCTGCTTGTGCTCGCTGGGTCAGCTAACCACGCCACGCGGGTGGGCCTGCCTTCACCAGGAGGCCCCGGGAACCGAACCTGGGGCCTCCCATATGGTAAACGGGAGCCCTACTGATTGAGCCACAGCCACTTCCCCTTTTTAATCTTTATAACAACCATATAATGGATGTTATTATTCTCTTATTCAAAGGTAGAAGCTAAATTACTAAATCATGCAACTTGCCCAAGGTCACACAAGAACACCAATTCTGGGCACCAATTAGTTCAAGTACATATTCATTCACTCCAGCATGTAAGGTGTGGTACTCGAGGTTGTAAGGTACACAAAGGTGAGCCAGACAACAACACTTAGAACTCGAGCATTTGTAACCAAACCAAGAAACTGCAGAGCATTAAAGGCAAGAAAATCAAGATGAAACACTGAACTATTCAGGTCTTAAGAAATTATTTTCACCATTGCCCCACATGAAACCAACACAGAAAAGGAGTATTTTAAAATATAAAGCTTTTTCCTTTCTCCCACAATATCTCTACTTTTCAAGGTATTTTTTGCTTACTACTTTTCAAGATTAGATGACGGAAGCCACTCTGGAAAACTGGCAGTTTTCTTAAAAAGTTAAACATACATATACCAGATGACCCAGACATCCTAATCCTATGTATTTACCCTAGAAAAATGAAAACTTCTCTTCACACAGATATCTAGACATGAGTGTTTACACAACTCGAGTCACAATCATCAAAAATTGGAAACAGTTCAAATATACTTCAACAATGACTAAATAATAAACTGTGATATGTCCATACAATGGATTCCTATTCAAGCAATAAAAGTCTATGAACTATTCTTTTTTTTTTTAAGATTTATTTTATTTATTTCTGCCCCCTCACCCCTTCGTTTTGCACTCGCTGTCTGCTCTCTGTGTGTTCTTCTGTGTCTGCTTGTCTTCTCTTTAGGCGGCACCGGGAAATGATCCTGGGACCTTCCGGAGTGGTAGAGAGGCGCTCAATCTCTTGCATCACCTCAGTTCCCTGGTCTGCTGCATCTCTTATTGTCTCTCCTCTGTGTCTCTTTTAGTTGTATCATCTTGCTGCGCCAGCTCTGCACAGATGCCAGCACTCCTGCACAGGCTAGCATCCCGCGTGGGCCAGCTCACCGCACGGGCCAGCTCGCTACACGGGCCAGTTTGCTTTTCACCAGGAGGCCCTGGGAATCGAAACCTGGACCTCCTATATAGAAGATGGGAGCCCAATCACTTGAGCCACACCCATTTCCTGTATTGATTCTTAAAACAACTTGGATCTTAACAGCAATATGCCGAGTGAAAGAAGCCAGTCTCAAAATGTTACATACTGTATGATTCCATTTACATGACCTTCTTCAGGGCAGGGGGAGGGTTTGATTATAAAGATAGTACTAGCTAGTTTTTTGGGGAGATGGAACTATTCTGTACCTTGATTGTGGTGGTAGCTATCCAAACAACTCATGTTAAATTTCATAGAAATTTCACAGTTCTACGATGTGAACTGTGGTCTATGCTTGGTGGCAAAGCCCCAGGCTGTATATATCCATTGCAGGTGATGTGCCACACTAATGAAAGATGTTTATGTGGGATGTTATGGGAGGTGTGGGAGGTGGGGAACATGGGAATCCCTGTAATTTCTGTGTAACATTTAGGTAATCTAAGCACCTTTTAAAATATATACATATATAAAAAAATATATATATATATATAAATATATATATATAAAAAAATAACATTTATGCAAGCAAATGCACATATATGCATATATGTTTATATATCATTTTACAAATATTGGTTTGTATTGTGAAAAATTTGATTTTTACCCACAATTAAAAAAAAAAAAAGAAATTTCATAGAACTATATACCTTTCCTGGAGAAAGTCAATTTTTCTGTATGATGACTTAAAAAAAAAAAAAGATGAGAGGAAAAGTCTTACTATAATACAAATTTTTGGAATGGATATGGAGCAACTGGCACTCTCAATTATTGGTATAACCCCTTTGACAAGCTATTTGGCCTTATCTACTGAGGTGAAATATATGCCATCCTAGCAGCACCCAGCAATCCTATTTCTAAATATATGCCCCAGAGAAACTAATCTATCTTCCAAAAGATACAAAAGGATGTGCATAGCTTGCTTTATTCTTAATAGCCCAAAACTGGAAATAACCCAAATGCCCATAAACAAGAGAATGGATAAATAAGCTGTTGGATATTACACAAGAAAATAATAAGTTACTAATACCTACAACAAAATGGGTGAATCTCACTATAGATATTATAGTTAAGTGAAAGAAGCCAGACACACAGAGTACATACTGTATGATTCCATAGGAAATCCAAGAGCAAGCAAAACTAATCCAGGTGATAGAACCCAGAATAGTGGTTGTCTCTGGAGGGTAGTACTGCCTGGGAAAGGGCATGAGGGAATTTTCTAGGGTGCTGGAAACATTCTATATCTTGATCTGGGAGTGGTTACCTGAGTATATACATGTGTAAAAATTCATCAAGATGTACACTTGGGATTAGGTTACTACTTGTGTATTTTACTGAATCTATGTTCTATACATTAATAAAACTATTTTTTAAAAGAAGTGAGAGGCATATGAAATAACATGTTATCTGGTAGGTAAAGGCACAAAGGTGGCCTAAGTGAAATCAGAGTGACCATGAATGGATAAACTGTTGAAGCTGAGCAGGAGATATGTGAGGTTCCTATTATCCTCTCTACTTTTTTACACATTTGAAATTTATAAAATTTTAAAATTTTTTAATGAAAAAAACAAAATAAAACAAAGAAAAGGACTTACGCTTTTGGCACTGACAGATTAAGTAGTTTAAACCAAGCTTCCCACTGACAAGAACCAAAAAAGCTGAACAAAATATAAAAAGCATCTGTCTGAAAGCCTCGGAGAGCTGCCAAAGCAGTGAGGCACTGCAGGGCCCAATCTGGGAGGGGAGGGAGCCTGGCATTTGAGACCATTTTTCTCTACAAAAATATTTGCTGATAATGAATATTTTACACTCTTCAAGTAGCAAAAATGACATGTATACTAACATGATCAAAAAGTATTTGTGGGAAACAGATGTGGCTCAAGCGACTGGGCTCTCATCTACCATATAGGAGGTCCAAGATTCGATTCCCAGGGACTCCTGGTGAAAGGCAAGCTGGCTTGTGCAGAGAGCTGGCCCAAGCGGAGCGCTGGCCTGCGCAGGAGAGCTGGCCTGTGCAGGAGAGCTGGCCCGCAAAGAGAGCTGGTGCAGTAAGATGACACAACAAAAAGAGACACAGAGGAGAGACAATAAGAGATGCAGCAGACCAGGGAGCTGAGGTGGCACAAGAGATTGAGCGCATCTCTCCCACTCCAGAAGGTCCCAGGATTGGTTCCTGGTGTCACCTAAAGAGAAGACAAGCAGACACAGAAGAACACACAGAGAGCAGACAGCGAGCACAAAACAACGAGGGGCAGGGGAATAAAAAAAAAAAAGGTATTTGTACATCCTTTTCAATCTGTTTATCTGTTGGACAAAGTATAAAACTAAGAATCAAGGATAGGGGTGTGTGTGTGTAAGTATAAATTATTTTTTGGCAATCTAATTTTTTTAAAAATTATCTTTTTTGAAATTGTCCAGATATTCAAAGGTTATTTATTAATTAATTCAATTTAATATGAGTCTAAGTTCTTAAAATTAATTTAAGGATTTTAAAATTACAATTTAAGTTGATATTCCACAGAGGAATAAAAGTTGACATCAAGAGTTTATCACGGGAAGCGGCTGTGGCTCAATCAGTGGGGCTCCCGTTTACCATATGGGAGGCCCTGGGTTCGGTTCCCGGGGCCTCCTGGTGGGGGCGGGCCCGCCCGCACGGTGTGGTTGGCTGACCCAGCGAGCACAAGCAGCAGGGGGAGGATGAATGAATAAATAAATTTTAAAAAATCTTTAAAAAAAAAAGAAGAGTTTATCAGATAGGGTCGGATGTGGCTCAACTGGTTGGGCGTCTGTCTCCCATATGGAGGGACCCAGGTTCGATCCCCAGGACCTCCTGGTAAAAAAAAAAAAAAAAAAAAAGAGTTTATCAGTTGTACAAGGTCCCGGGTTCAATCCCCAGTACCTCCTAAAAAAATAAAATTAAAGAGTTTATCAGAGAGATATTAAACCCCATATTTACCCTAATGAAAAAATAAAAAACAAAACAAATAAAAGGGCTTATGCTTTTGGCACTAACAGATTAAGTAGTTTAAACCAAGCTATAACTACTTAGCTGTAATGGATTAGCTAAGTCCTTTTGATCTTTGATATTATAAGATGCCCATGAAAGCAAACACTTATCAGTAAATAACAATTTACTTTAACATATAATTTTTACATTTTTATCATTTTAAACATTTTGTGGAAATGATAATTTATATAATCCATAAAAATAATTTATGTAATTTAGGGAGTTTAAATTAATTAAGCTTTCCATGAGAATATAAACCCAAATCTTACTTAAGTTAGAATAGTATATTAACATCTTTCTTATACTGTGACAGAATTAGAAGGTATATTTATAAACCAAAATTATTAGAGTAGTCTAATTTGTCCAAGGAGTCATTTTCATTAGGAATATTATCTGAACTTTTTTCTACATTACATATAATTTTTTAGGGGAACAGGTGTAGCTCAGTGGTTGAGAACCTGCTTCCCATGTACAAGGCCCTGGGTTCAATCCCTGGTACCTTCAGAAAATAAGTAAGTAAATAACAATTAGTAAATAAATATATTTTTTAAAACTTTATTTTTAAAAATCTGCTAATATTTTCTTCCTGAGTTACAGCTTCAGCAAACATTTGAAGCTTTTAAAAAGAACACCATATCTAAAGCATTAAAAGTTTGATTTCTTTCTCCTTCCTAAAAATTCTTGAGTTTTCTTACTTTAAATTTAAATATATAATTATTACTCTCCCTAAGTGAATCAAAACAGGAACTCCATTAAAATGAATAGATCTTATAATGTAATTCATTAATTTTTTCCTAAAAGATGACAAAAGTACACCAATTTGTTTACTTATATTTTACACTCGCACACTAGAAGAATTTATCAAAATCTCAGAGAAGAAAGGGAATTTATAGCTGGATTTTTCACATATTCTTTATGTGCTGTGTTCTGTAATATTCATTCATATTGTGGATTAATTAGGGGAACAACTTATAAGATTTATTAGCACCTTATTGTTGGTACATGGAACTCTTCATTGCATCGTGACTTGGCTTATTTGTATATTTCTTTGGGACATCTTTATTTCTTTTGAGAAGAGAAAAAGTCATGCTGTAGACAAGCCAGAAGTGATCTTTGCTATTCTCATTTCCATTCAGGCTGATTCTCATAAATATACAAACCAAGGGAAACCTTTTTGAAAGTCTTTTCTCTTTGTTCTAAAATCATGTAAAATCAGTTTCAATGCCTTTAAAAATTTTTTTTTGGTATATATTTTCTTCCTTTTGATGGGAGATCTTTCTGAAACTAGATATTCCTATAGTGTATTCAAATGATGAATTTTTATAACCAATTAAATCCCCAGAAGTTTTGAGAAAGAGCAAGCACATACAGAAGAGGTTATCATTATAAAAGACCAAAAAAAAAAAAAAAGACCCATTATGAAAACTAGTTTCTTTTGTGAGAAAGGGGTAGCACTTCTTTTTTTTTTTTTTAAATTATAACATTTTTATTTCCTTTTTAATTCTTTCTAAAATGTTTATTTTGGGGAGAAGTATTTTTTGGATCTGTGGCTTGTTGAATGTCCTTATTTTAGGGAATTTTTAACCATTATTTTATCTTCAAATATTGAATCTGCTCTATTTTCTCTCCTTTCCCTGTGGGACAGTAATTATATATCTACCCAAACTTTTCACTGTTTTCCATATATTCTTATATACTTTTCCATATTTTCCATCCTTGAAAGTAAATTGCATAATCATTAAAGAAATGCAAATTAAAACTACAATGAGTTACAACTTCACACTCACTAGGATGGCTACTATTAAAAAAACTTAAAATATAAGCATTCGTGAGGATGTGGACAAATAGGAGACCTCGTAAATTGTTGATGGGAATGCAAAATGAAGCAGCCACTGTGGAAAAGTTTGGTGGTTCCTTGTAAGGTTAAACAGAATTATCATATGATCCAGCAATTTCACTCCTCGGTATATATACCCCAAAACATTGAAAGCAGGGACTCGAACAGATATTTATACACCAGTGTCATTACAGCATTTTTCACAATAGCCAAAAGATGGAAGCAACCCAAGTGTCCATCAACAAATGAATGGAAAAACAAAATGTGGTATATCCATACAATGGAATATTCTGCTGTAAAAAAAGTGAAGTGCTGGTACATGCTACAACTTGGCTAACCTTAAAGACATTGTGTTGAGTGAAATAAGCCAGACACGAAAGGTCAATTATTGTTTGATTTCTCTTATTTGAAATATTTAGAATAAGCAAATTTATGGAGACAGAAAGCAGAAAAGTGGTTATCAGGGTAGGGTGAGGGGAAATGGGGAGTTACTGCTAAGTGAGTTGGAGTTTTGGCTTGGGATGATGAAACTAGGCTGAAAATAGATAGTGGTGAAAGTTGCACAGAATTGTCAATGTGCTTAATATCAAAGAATTGACATTAAATGTTTTTATGTTTTGTATATTTTACCACAATTAAAAATGTGGGACTGTGGGAAGATGGTGACGGGCTAATAGGCAGAACTGAATATTCTCACAAAAACAACAGAGAAAGAACCAAAAGCTGTTCAAGGGACCTGCTTTAGGGGTCAGCAGACCAGGACAGTGCTACACAACTCCCAGTAGGGTGAGGGACAGAAAGAGGAAGAAGCTGAAAACAACAAACGTGAGTTACCAAACCCCCTCCTGCCGCGCCCCCCAACAACCAGGAAGGGCTTCCCTCCCCCATCTCCAAGATATTACGCTGGGTAAAACCCCTGGCTTGCTGCAGCCAGTTGAGGGGGACAGACATCTTCCTTCCTGTCAGCTATTCCAAGGGAAAAGGGAGAAGGTTGGGGTACTTTTCTTCAGTGAATTCAGCCAGCAGAGCCCACTTTGAATCCCGGCTCTGGAGATTCAGCACAGGAACACAGGAAAGCCCAGACTGAAACACCTCAGTGGAAAGGTGCACTAACTAGCACTATCTGCTGGCCAGTCTGGAAATTGCATGGACAAAAACTTTACGGTCTCTGTATCCAACCCCTGGGAGAAAATCTGCATCCTACTAGTGAGCCCCTGGCCCGATTTTGAAAACCTAAGCTGGGCAATTTTAAAGACTTAGAATAAGTTGAACCAAATATCAAAGAAAAGCTGTGGGAAAAAAAACAATAGGTAAGAAAGAGAAATTGGCCATCAGAGTAAACTCACCAAGATATTCAGATGCCTAGACATCAGCAAAAAATTATAAGCTACACTAGGAAAAAGGAAGAGATGGCTCAGCCAAAAGAACAAACCAAATATCCTGAAGAGATACAGAATTTAAAACAATTAATCACTGATAATCACACAACTCTCCTAAATCACTTCAAAGAATTTATAGAAAATATGACTAAAGAAATAAAGGATATTAAGAAGACACTGGGGAAGCGGATGTGGCTCAAGTGATTGAGTTCCCACCTACCACATGGGAGGTCCCGGGTTCGGTTCCCAGTGCCTCCTAAAGAAGCGAGCAAGACAGTGAGCTGACGCGACGAGCTGGCACAGCGAGGTGATGCAACAAGATGACGCAACAGAGAGACACAAGGAGGAAAACACAATGAGAGACACAGCAAGGTAGGGAGCAGAGGTGGCTCAAGAGATTAGCTGCCTCCCTCCCACCCACATGGGAGGTCTCGGATTCGGTTCCAGTGCTTCCAAAAGGAAGACCAGCACACAGACACAGGAAGCACAAACAACGGGGTGGGGGGGCACGGATAAAGAAAGAAATAAAAAATAAATCTTAAAAAAAAAAAAAAAAAAGACACTGGGAGAGCATAAAGAATAATTTGAAAGCCTGCAAAGAAAAGTAACAGACCTTATGGGAATGAAAGGATGGATGAGATTAAAAATACATTAGAGGCACATAGGAGCAGATTTTAATTGCTTGAAGACAGAATTAGTGACTTCGAAGGCAGAACATCTGAACTGGAAAAGACAGGAAAACAGAAAGAGAAGAGAATGGAAAAAACGGAACAGAGACTCAGGGAAATGAAAGACAATGTGAAATGCACAAACATTCACATTATTGGTGTACCAGAAGGAGAAGAGAATGGAAAAGGGGCAGAAAGAATATTTGAGGAAATAATGATTGACAACTTCCCAACCCCTATGAAGGACATAAATATAAATATCTAAGAAGGACAACACACCCCAAACAGAATAAATCCGAATAGACCTATCACAAGACACCTACTATTCAGAATGACAAATATCAGAGATAAAAAGAGGACTCTGAAAGCAGCAAGAGAAAAGCAAAGCATCACATACAAGGGAAACATGATAAGATTAAGTGCAGACCCCTCATCAGAAACCATGGAGGAGAAAAGAAAGTGGTACGATGTATTTAAGGTAATGAACGAGAAAAATTGCCAGTCAGGAATTCTGTATCTAGCAAAGCTGTCCTGCAAAAATGAGAGTGAGGTCAAAGTCTTCACAGACAAGCAAAAACTGATAGAATATGTTACCAAAAGACCAGATTTACAAACGATACTAAAAGGGGTGCTACAGCCTGAAAGGAAAAAACAAAGGTGAGAGATTTGGAGAAGAGTTTAGAAATGAAGATTATTAGGAAGGATAAACTAAAGGATAAGAAGACAGACAACAGAACAATATGACAACAGAGAGCAGAAGAACAAGATAGATGGAGTAAATAATGCCTTTACAGTAATAACACTGAATGTTAATGGATTGAACTCCCCAATCAAAAGACACAGACTGAGAAAATGGATAAAAAAATATATGCCATCTATATGTTTTCTACAAGAGACCCATTGCAGCCATAAGGACAAAACTAGGTTAAAAGTGAAAAGTTGGAAAAAGGTACTCCATGCAAACAGTAACCAAAAAAGAGCTAGAGTAGACCAGATAAATGTAAAATAACAATATTATAGTATATGAACAATTACTCAGTGCAACTAGCAAATTGTTTCTGTGATCAGTATTCTGTAAGTTTCTTCATACAAAATAAACACTTGTTTATAACTGAGGAGAACTGGAGAAGAAACATATTTTTGGATACTTCATTTTTCTTTAACCCTTTCTTATGCATACTTGTTAATTAAAATAATCCATCTGGATCAATAATGATTTAACATGACTACTGTTGAAAAAGATTTTGAGTTTTTCTGCTCATAAAATTGTGAGTTGGCATAATGTTATCTGTGGTAATTCATTCCAATAAAATGTGAAGAACTCCCAAACAGGAATTTGATTATCCAGAAAGAATTATGGACTAAATGGAAATTAAATAACTAAACCAATAATTTATTTCATTCTTAGAGATTATTATGTCCAACAGAGCTGTAATATAAGAATTAGAATTATGTTATAATTAATTTCTATTATATTAGAATTATTTACATTTATAAATGTTTATTGCTATACTATCTATTTCTTATAATTGATTATATTAAATCTAACCTGGCCTTACATTCTCTTTTTTTTTTTTTTTTTTTTTTTTTTTTTGGTGTATAGATTTTTTTATTAAAAACAAGCTCCAGGGAAGCGGCTGTGGCTCAATCAGTGGGGCTCCCGTTTGCCATGTGGGAAGCCCCGGGTTCGGTTCCCGGGGCCTCCTGGTGGGGGCGGGCCCGCCCGCACGGCATGGTTGGCTGACCCGGCGAGCACAAGCAGCAGGGGGGGGATAAATGAATAAATAAATGAAGTCTTTAAAAAAAATAAATAAATAAATAAATAAAAATAAAAACAAGCTCCACATTATGTATGACCCGTGAAAATCATATACAAGGTTTTCTCTACAGCTGTACCTGGAAGAATTTAATATATTTCTTTGACTTACAGCAGGGAAAATAATTTATTCTGGGTAGAGTCCAAATAACAATGAAAATAGTGTTGGACATTTTGCGCAAAACAACAGCATTATTTTTGTTTTGACTCCTGCCTTAATGGCTTTCTCTCATTCCTACAACTCTATTAATTTCTAGTTGTTGCCTTTCTACCACAAAAATAATTCTAATCTGAATGGAGCATCTGGGGTTAAATCAATGCCATTCAGCAAAACCCTTAGCCATAAACATTTTTTAGGTATTTTAAAATTCGTGATTTCTTTCCATCTATTCTTCTATTTTATTTTACAATTCTAAAATAAATGTCTTTTTAACAGCTAAAAAAAAAAAAAAAAAAAGTCATTGATTATACGCTTTGGATAGATCATATGGTATGTGAATTTATCTCAATAAAACTGCCTAATAAACAATGAAAAATTGTGCAAGAATAGCCAGAAATAGCAGCTAGGTACAGCAGGGGAAAGAGAATGATTGAAAGGGGAGGAATTTCCTTGTTTGCCTGGTTTTGTTTATTATTATTATTATTATTACAGAAATAATGAAAACGCTTTAATAATGATTGAAGTGATGAACACACAACTATGTGATTATAACAAATACCACTGATTGTACACTTTGGATAAACTGTATGCTTTATTAATATGTATCAGTAAAATTGATTTGTTTAAAAAAAAAATAGGGGGGTTGCGGTAAAAATACACCAAATGTAAGATATGGACTATAGTTAGTAGTAATATTTTGATGATGCTCTGGCATAGTTTATAATAAATGTAACACAACAATGCAAGGTGTTGGTGGAGGGAGTGAAGTATAGGACTACTGTATGAAGTTATGCATGTTTGTTCTGTAAGTTTGCAACTTTTACTACACACTTATTGTTTATGTATGTCCATTTATGAATGATAATATACTTGAATAAAATTTTTTTTAAATGAATTAATTCTTTTAAAAAAACACTACACAACGACAAAAAAGTAAATTACAACTGTAGATTTCCAAACCTCAAGACAGAAGTTACTTTTTTTTTTTTAAGATTTTTATTTATTTATTCATTTATCCCCCTCTTTCTGCTTGTGCTCGCTGGGTCAGCTAACCACGCCATGCGGGCGGGCTTGCCTTCACCAGGAGGCCCCGGGAACCAAACCCGGGGCCTCCCATATGGTAAACGGGAGCCCTACTGATTGAGCCACAGCCGCTTCCCCAGAAGTTACTTTTAAGCCTTAATGTATTATGATTCTAGTTTTGCTAGCCATACAACAAAGGAGACCTCTTACATGCCTATGTACATATAGCAAAGTGTTAAAATAATGATGATGAATCACAAAATTGCCAATCTTCTGTGGTCAAATCCCTGTCCTTAGGGGTGGTGACATGACTACAAGGAGGAACTAGGAGCAAAACTGACCCTGTGCCCTGCCATCACTCTGAACAAGGGTGCACATCACATCCCACAGTGAGACAGGAAAAACTAATAAAAAGAAACACTATACTCTGAGACAAACCAAAAATAATAGGGTCACCAAAACACATAAAACCTTGAGCATTTCCTCTAAGTTAGAGAACCCCTGACTTGTGCAATGTTGATGTCTGAAGATATAGCCTAACTTTTGCAGATATGATAATCATGTGAGAAAACTGCTGTTTTTCCACCATAAACAGACTGATCATAAACTTAATAACCTTCACAATTTGGTTGGGGTTTTCCTTTTAAATACCTGTTGTGGTTTTTCATTTGATGAGCCAGTCCTTCTAAAATCTGACTTACTTGCAACTTCTTTGCAAGTAAACTTCTTTTCTTTTCCTAAGTGCTTTTGTCTCTGGCTTCTTTTCATAAAGAAAAAGAAGAAAACGTTCTGAACAAATTCTATTAGCCATATCAGGTAGATGCTTCTATGCCACTCCTGATGGCCCACACAGCCAGTCTTACTTTCCCAGCTCCTCAAGAAGCATGTGTACCCCTTAAACATGCATATGAAGTTTTCCTTCTGAAGGAGGTGCTATCACACATCCCTGATGCCTCCCAAACTGCCCCAGCTGGCACCACTCACCTTGACAGAGTTGTCCTGGCTGGAGGTCGCAAGAATATGCTCACTGTCTGGGTGCCAATCCAGGCCATGGATTTTGGAAAGGTGGGCAGCTAGATATTCCACTGCGGTACTGGGTTTCTGCAACAGATCAGCACTGTCATCAGTTCTGAAAAACTCACTGAGTGTCTACAATGTACCAAAGAGTTTGCTGGGTGCCAAGGGGGCATATAAAAATACTATGAGATTCAGTCTTTACTGTTAAGAAACTCCATTTTGTTTAGTTTAAAACACACAAAACAATAAAAGATTGTTAGGCTGAGCCTAAATGTCATTCTGCTCCAGTTCCACGCACAGCCTCAATGACGGATAGGAGGCAAGGGGTCTTTTTCTGCCTTTAGCAGTGCAGTATGCAATTCCCAATCCCCTTCCCACAATTACCCAAGAAGAAGGACTGTGATATACTGACCCACCCTCTATCCTAAGAATAAAACTACTAATCTTAAAGTGATCAAGCACTAAGATCCCAAAAGGGAATGAATAAATGAATCACTAAAGAAAACAATACAATTGATTAATAAACACATATAAAATGAATAAACTCAGAAGGAAACCTCAGAAATGCACATTAAAACAAGATTTTTTAACCAACCAAATTAGAAGATACTTGTAAATAATATTCAGTGCTGGTGAGCCTGCATTAGTTACTGCTAATATACATACAAAACTGTGCATCGTTTTGGGGGAAAATTGTAGGTACATTAATCAAGAGACTTAAAAACATTTCTTCCTTAAGGGAATAACCTAAATTCTCAAAAAGTTTTATATACAAAAGATGTTCATATCAATGTTGTCTGGAACACTAGAAAACAAGAAACAACCTAAATACCCAATAAGCAGGGAATAATTAAATCAATTATAGTAAAGTTTTCTCATATAATATGATGTAACCACTAAAAAGTACACTTAGAAAGAGCTTATAACATGGCAAAAATGCATCTGTTGTAATGTTAAGTAGAAAAAAAGAACACATAACTATGCACACAATATGATAAGCCAAGTAAAAAAATACAAAAAAATCAAAATGTTATCGTTTGATTCACAGTAGCAGAATTACTCATGATTTTTATTTTCTCTTTTATATGTCAGGTATTCTCCATATTTCTACAAAGAGCATTTATTACTCTTATAATTAGCATTATGAGGTTAAGAGAGCAGTCTCCAGAACCTGCTTCCCTGGGTTCAAATCTTCCCTCCAAACTCTGCCTCAGTCTCCTCATCTGTAGAAAAGATATTTTAAATATCTAATGACATTTTTATAAGTTATCAGTTTTTAAAAATATGAATTAAGAAATTGATCTTCAATGATTACATGAGTAAAATCAATTTAAATTTAACCACTGGAAATAAATGACTCATTTGCTATATCCACTTACAATCATATTAGTTCCTCCTTTCAAAGTCCATTCTCTAAATTGTTTTTTTCTTTATTTTTAAAGGAGCTTTAGATTACAAAAATGTTACATCAAAAATACAGGAGAATTCCCATATACCCCCCTCCCCCTCCCACACCTGCCCCCATTAACAACATCATTCATTAGTATACATTTGTTATAATTAATAAACAAACATTGAAGCAACAGTGTCTACTTTAAAGCCTTTTATAAAGGCTTAGAGCAGCGCCTGTACATAAAGTTCTTAGAACAGTACCTGTACTGTTTAATAAATGCTTAGTAAAATGTTATCAAATATTATTCATCATACATGACTTTGAATGAAAGTCAAATGTTACCACTGATTCTGTACTTTTTTAGGTTTGTGATACTTGCTGCCATCAGTGCTACTTTACTACTACAAAGCGTCAGAGAAGGGAAAAATATGACCAACAAGTTTTTTTTTTTTTAAAGATTTTATTTATTTATTCATTTATCCCCCCCTTGCTGCTTGTGCTCGCTGGGTCAGCTAACCACGCCGTGCGGGCGGGCTTGCCTTCACCAGGAGGCCCCGGGAACCGAACCCGGGGCCTCCCATATGGTAAACGGGAGCCCTACTGATTGAGCCACAGCCGCTTCCCATGACCAACAAGTTTTAGAACTCACCCAACCAAAGTTCTAAGTAACAATACCCAAGCAATCAATCAATCTTAAAAACCTCTATCAGTTTAAATGAAAGAGATAACAGACTCACTGAGGGAAGTCAGTATAATTAGTGGACCAATCAGGAGATTAGAAAGGAAAAGTTTCACAGTATATTTCTACAACATAATGGCTTTGAAAAACAGGTACTGAAGGAGTTCAAGGCTAAATACCAAATTTTTATTTTGCCTAGAGCCCTGAAAACAGTCTAAAGTAAATATATAAGTACTACAAATTAACGAAACCTATTTAATTTAAACCATTTACTATTTTTAAGTGCTATGCAGGTGGCAAAATGAATAAAACCCATCACCAATTTAAAAAATAAAAGGAACCAGAGAAGAATGGCTATTACCATAATGGACTAAAGGGACAGACAAAAGCTAACCTATATTCAAAAAAAAAGCTAACCTATGCTAACATCACCTTCTTACCAAGAGGCTACCTAAGAGCACACCACTGTAGCAGCAGGACCCAAAGCCAAATCCAGCACAGAGGATTGGTCACACCCATGCTTTGCTTTACCTTCCTCTTCTCTCTCCAAATGGATGGAAATATTCCCTGCTAAAAGGGGAAGGGAATATCAAAAGCAATACTGAGAAGACTTCCAGGAAGATGGCTGACTAGTAAGACAGGGGGATCTCTTCTCCAGAAAAATAGCTAGAGGACAGGCTGAAACAGCCCCGAAAAAGATCTTCTAGGGTTTAGGACAGCAGGTGAAGGCTGCACACCACCCAGTGGAGCGAGGGACAAAAGAGGGAAATCGCAACTACAGAACCCTGAGTTGGAACCAACAGCACATGTTGCTGCCGGCACCCTCCCCCACACTCTTTAGAATTCTCGAGCCTCTGGGCCTGTGACTACAGACAAAAGGGGCTCCAGGAATCTACCACTCCAGGAAAGGGGAAATAGAGGGACATAGCCTAAGGCTGACTCAAGTTCTGACCTGCAAATTTGGGCTGCAGAGCCCCACGGATCCTATCACACAGTGGTTTGCCCTGGGAGCCGGCGAAAGACTAGAGAAATCCAACCCTCACAATCTCCCTCTCTTCTAGCCTGGACTAATTGTTGAGGACTCCACAGGAGAGGGGAGAGAGAGCCTGGAGCTGGCTCGGCTTTTGACTCACAGGTTTGGTCTGCCCTATCCCTAGAGTTCTTCCAGGCCAGGTGGGGCTGTGCCATTATTTGCCTTGGAGCCTGCAAGTGGCTAAAGATATACAACCCTCCCAATCTCCTTCTCTACTAACATGGATTGATTGTTGAGGACTCAGAGGAGTGGAAATATTTCCTTGCTGGGAAAACACAGGGGGCTGCCAGAAAAAACTGGAGAACTGTCTCAGAAAGTTTGAATTACAAGGCTCTTACTATCCAGACAGGAAGCTCTATCACATTGATTTGGTCTGTGTCACAACAAATACACTCCAACAAGGCATTGAATTGAGAGCTGCCAAAGACCACCATATCCTGGCAGAACAAGGAAGTGCATATAAGAAAATTAAAAATAAGTAGGAGAGGCTTTTCCTGGCCTCTATAGCCTCCCTGCCCAAGGCTCTAGGAAGTGACTCTACAACCAATTACTGGGTACAGTGCCCAGTTTTGAGCAAACAGCAGGACAAAACTAACAATCCAAGTTGAGCGAAAAATCAAAGACCTGTGGTAACACACAGCCTCCCACTAAATTCATATAAAAAAGATTGAACATCTGAGTAAACTACATCCTAACCAGATGCCTAAACACCAGCAAAAAATTACGAGCCATACTAAGAAAATAGAAGACATGGCCCAAGAAAAGGAATACATCAAAGTCCCAGAAGAGATGCAGAATTTGAGAGAACTAATCAGCAAGATGAGCACAAATTTCCAAAATTAAATTAATGAGATGAAATAGATAAATTACATCAAGAAGACACCGAGCGAAAGCAAAGAAGAATTTGAAATCCTAAACAGAAGAGTAATGGAGTTCATGGGAATGAAAGACACAATAGGTGAGGTCAAAAACACATTTGAGGCATACAACGGCAGACTTAAAATGACAGAAGAAAGAATAAGTGATACCGAAGACAGAGCAGCTAAAATTGAAGAGAGAAAAGAATGGAAAAAATTGACCAGGGGCTCAGAGAGTTGAATGACAACACAAAACACAACAACATACGTGTCATGGGAGTTCCAGAAGGGGAAGAGAAAGAAAAAGGGGCAAAAAGAGTATCTGAGGAAATAATAGCTGAAAATTTCCCAACTCTCACGAAAGAAATGAACTTACATGTCCAAGAAGCACACCGTACCCCAATCAGAATAAATCCAAATAGACCTACGCCAAGACACAAATACTTAAAACGTCAAATGTCAAAGATAAAGAGAAAATTCTCAGAGCAGCAAGAGAGAAGCAAACGATCACATACAAAGGACGTCCAGTAAGACTTAGTGCAGATTTCTCTTCAGAAACCATGGAGGCGAGAAGACAGTGGTATGATACAATTAGGAAACTGAAAGAGAAAAACTGCCAGCCGAGAATTCTTTATCCAGCAAAACTGTCCTTCAAATATGAAGGTGAGTATAAAATATTCACAAACAAACAGAAACTAAGAGAGTTTGCAAATAAGAATCCACCTTTGCAGGAAATATTAAAGGAAGCCTTAGAACCTGGAAGAAAAAGATAGGATAGAGAGGCTTGGAGGAGAGTATAGAAGAAAAATAGCAGAAAGGATAAACCAAAGAGTAAAAATAGAGACAAAAACAAGATGACATATGAAAACCAAAGAATAAAATGGAGGAAGTAAATAGTGCATTTATAGTAACATCATTGAATATGAATGGATAAACTCTCCAATCAAAAGATACAGGCTGATAGAATGGATAAAAAAACATGAGCCATCCATATGCTGCTTACAAGAAACTCACCTCAGACCCAGGGATACAAACCGGCTGAAAGTGAAAGGTTGGAAAAAGATACTCCACGCGAATAGTAAACAGAAAAGAGCAGGGGTAGCTATACTAATATCAGACAAAACAGACTTTAAATGCAAAAAAATTATAAGAGATACAGAGGCCATTATATATTAATAAAAAGGGACGATCCACCAGGAAGATATAACAGTCATAAATATCTATGCACTTAACTAGGTTGCCCCAAAATATATGAGACAAACTCTGGCAAAACTAAAGGGAGAAATAGATATTTCTACAATAATCGTTGGAGACTTCAACACCCCACTCACATCATTAGATAGACCAACTAGACAGAAGATCAACAAGGAAACAGAGAACTTGAACAAAATGATAAACAAGTTAGACCTAACAGACATATACAGAACACTGCATCCGGACTCAGTGGGTTATAAATTCTTCTCAAGGGCTCCAGGATAGACCACATGTTACGTCACAATACAGCTCTCAATAAATATAAAAAGATTGAAATTATACAAAGCACCTTCTCAGATCATAATGGAATGAAACTAGAAATCAATAATAGACAGGAAAAAGGAAATTTGCAAATGTGTGGAGATAGAACGACACACTCCTAAATAATCGGTGAGTCAAAGAAGAAATTGCAAGTGAAAACAGTAAATACATTGAGACATTTGAAAATGAGAACACCACATATCAAAACTTATGGGATACAGTGAAGGCAGTCTTGAGAGGGAAATCTATAGCCCTAAATGCCTATAATAAAAAAGAAGAAAGAGCTAAACTCAAAGATTTAACTGAACTAGAGAAACTAGAAAAAGAACAGCAAACCAATCCCAAAGCAAGCAGAAGGAAAGAAATAATAAAGATTAGAGCAGAAATAAATGAACGTGAGAACAGAAAAATAGAGAAAATCAACAAAACCAAAAGCTGGTTCTTTGAGATCAATAAAATTGACAACACCCTCGCTAGACTAACAAAGAAAAAAAGAGAGAAGATGCAAATAAATACAATCAGAACTGAAAGGGGGGAAGTTCAAATGACCTCACAGAAATAAAAAGAATCATAAGAGGATATTATGAGAAACTATATGTCAACAAACTAGACAACCTAGATGAAATGGACACATTTCTAGAAACATACAAGGAACCTACACTGAAACTACAAGAAATACAAGAACTTAACAAACCAATAACAATTAAGGAGATTGAATCCGTCATTAAAAATCTCCCAGCAAAGAAAACTCCAGGACCAGATGGCTTCACAGGTGAATTCTACCAAGCATTTCAAAAAGAATTAACACCAATCCTGTTTAAATTCTTCCAAAAAATTGAAGAGAAGGGAAAATTACCCAACATTTTTTATGAAGCCAACATCACCCTAATACAAAAGCCAAATAAAGATTCTACAAGAAAAGAAAATCACAGACCAATCTCTCTAATGAACATAAATGCAAAAATTCTCAACAAAATATTTGCACATTGAATCCAACAGCACATCAAAAGACTTACACATCACAACCAAGTGGGATTTATTCCTGGTATGCAAGGCTGGTTCAACATAAGAAAATCAATTAATGTAATACACCATATTAACAAATTGAAGGAAAAAAAACCACATGATCATCTCAATAGATGCAGAAAAGGCATTCGACAAAATCTAGCATCCTTTTTTGATAAAAACACTTCAGAAGATAAGAATAAAAGAAAAATTCCTCAATATGATAAAAGGCATATATGAAAAACCCACAGCCAACATCATACTCAATGGGGAAAGGTTGAAAGCTTTCCCTCTAAGATCGGGAAAAAGACAAGGATGCCCACTGTCACCATTGTTATTCAACATTGTACTAGAAGTTCTAGCTAGGGCAATTAGACAAGAAAAAAAATTAAAGGCGTCCAAATAGGAAAAGAGGAAGTAAAACTCTCACTGTTTGCAGATGACATGATCCTATACTTAGAAAATTCTGAAGTATCCACAACAAAGCTACTTGAACTAATAAATGAGTGCAGCAAAGTGGCAGGATACAAGATCAACATGCAAAAATCAGTAATGTTTTTTTACAGTAGTACTGAACAACCTGAGGAGGAAATCAGGGGGAAAATTCCATTTTCAAAAGCAACAAAAAGATTCAAATACCTAGGAGTTAATTTAACCAAAGAAGTACAGGGAAACGGATGTGGCTCAAGAGGTTCAGCGTCCGTCTACCATATGGAGAGACCGGGGTTCGATCCCCGGTACCTCCCAGTAAAAAAAAAAAAAAAAAGAAGTACAGGACCTATATGCAGAAAACTACAAAACAATGCTAAAAGAAATTTTAAAAGACCTAAACAAATGGAAAGATATTCCATGTTCATGGATTGGAAGAATAAATATCGTGAAGACGTCAATCCTACCCAAACTGATTTATAGATTCAATGCAATACCAATCAAAATCCCAAGAGCTTACTTTGCAGAATTGAGAAGGCAATTACCAAATTCATCTGGAAGAGTAAGTTCACCCGAATAGCCAAAAACATTCTAAAAAAGAAGAGCAACGTGGGGGGACTTTCACTGCCTGACCTTGAAACATATTAGAAAGCTACAGTGGTCAAAACAGCATGGCACTGGCATAAAGATAGACACATCGATCAGTGGAATAGAATTGAGAACCCAGAAATATACCCTCACATACACAGTCAACTGGTTTTGACAAACCTACCAAGCCCACGCTAATGGGAAAAAACAGTCTCTTCAACAAATGGTGTTGGGAGAACTGGATATCTATAACCAAAAGGATGAAAGAGGACCCCTATCTTACCCCTTATACAAGAATCAACTCAAAATGGATCAAAGACATAAATATAAAAGCCAGGACCATAAAACTACTAGAAGAATAAGTAGGGAAACATCTTCAAGACCTTGTAGTAGGTGGTGGTTTCTTGGACCTTACACCCAAAGCACGTGCAACAAAAGAAAAAAGAGATAAATGGGACCTCCTCAAAATTAAACACTTTTGTACCTCACAGGACTTTGTCAGAAAGGTGAAAAGGCAGCCAACTCAATGGGAAAAAATATTTGGAAATCACATATCTCATAAGGGTTTAATATCCAAGATATATAAAGAGATGTTACAACTCAACAATAAAAAGACAAATGACTCAATTAAAAAATGGGCCAAAGATTTGAATAGACATTTCTCCGAAGAAGAAATACAAATGGCAAGAAAACACATGAAGAAATGCTCGACATCACTCATGATTAGGGAAATGCAAATCAAAACTACAAGGAGATATCATTTCACACCTATCAGAATGGCCACTATTAAAAAGACAGAGAACTACAAGTGTTGGAGAGGATGTGGAGAGATGGGAACACTTCTTCACTGTTGGTGGGAATGCAGAATGGTACAGCCACTATGGAGGACCGTTTGGCAGTTCCTAAAGAAGTTGAATATAGACTTGCCATGTGACCCTGCAATACCACTACTGGGTATATACCCAGAAGAACTGAGAGCAGTGACATGAACAGACATCTGCATGCCAATGTTCACAGCAACATTATTCACCATTGCCAAAAGTTGGAAACAACCCAGGTGTCCATCAACAGACGAATGGATAAACAAACTGTGGTCTAGTCACACAATGGAATATTATGCAGCTGTTAAGAAGAAATGAAGTTGTAAAGCACGTGACAACATGGATGAAACTGGAGGACATTATGTTGAGTGAAGCAAGCCAGACACAAAAGGACAAATACTGTATGAATGCGTTACTATGAACCAAATATATTGTGTAACATATTTTTTGATTCAAAAAAAATTTACATGTATCCATTACATTTAATTGAGAAATGTATATATTTATTCATCTGTGCTTACTTTTTAGTTTTTAATTGTTTATATTTTCAATTATTAAGTGTACAAAATAAAGTAAAAAAATATATATATGAAAAAAAAAAAAAAAAGCAATGCTGAGACTTATGATCAACAACCCACCAGAGACATCCCCTGAACAAGTTTCAGGAAAATTCAAAGTATAGCCTCTCCACAAAAAGGCTCGGGGCCTATAAATGTGTTCAAATGTTCATGGGTCATTGTCACAGTGGGTGGAGATTCACTCAATAACCAAAAGAATATTGAATTCCCATCCTGGGGAGCTTTGCCACATTCTCTGATGGAAGAACAAGAACCCCCCAAGTACAAAAGCAATGGCTAGTGAAGGAGGATGGTCCATTGACGGGCCCTTGATATTGACGACTGTACTTATGAACTTTTACTCTTGAAAATGAAACTTAGCATAGTATTATCGGGTGCCTAAGCATTACCTCCTGAGAGCCTCCTTGTTGCTCAAATGTGGCATCTCTCTAAGCCGAACTCAGCATATAAATGCAATAACTTCCGCCCAGCGTGGGACATGACTCCCAGGGATGAGCCTCCCTGTCACCAAGGGATTATTATCAAGCACCAACTAGCAATGTACTGGAAAAAGACCTTGACCAAAAGGGGGAAAAGGTAAAGACAAATAAGTTTATATAGCTAAGAGACTTCCAAGTGAGTCAGGAGGTCATTCCAGAGGTTACGTTTATGCACGTTTCAGCAGGATCTCATTGACTGCCAAATTAGACACTATCCCAAATAGCAGGGCTCCTGAGGGCTCTGGAGACACCCAGGCACTGTGGTCAGGGCAGATAGCTCATGAGTTTGGGGCCTTGCCAGTGGGCCCTACTTTGGGGTTTGTGCTCCCCAGTATGACAGAACTGGACTCAGTTGTGGTTTCCCTACACATGGCTCTTCGGTCGTTTCTATTTGAACCTATAGTCAGTGCTGGAGTTGGTATGTGTACGCCCCAGAGACTTGAATCTTTGGACTGTCCATGTGCCAGCTGGGCCCTGAGTCTTAAAGAAGTTGCAACACCTATTCTTCAGTTCATTGGACTCACCTAGGACAGCTAACAAGGAGGTGAGGATGGACAATCACTATACCAAGGAACTGAGAGAGCCTACAACTGCAAGCAAGAGAGTCTCATCCATCAGCCGTATGGGACTGAAGTTCCCTCTCAATTAGAGGTAGAGTAGGCATCACCATCCCAGAATCCTCAGGATTGGGGAATGAACTATGGACTAGAGTGGACTTACTGGTATTCTACTATAGACTTATTGTGATTCTAGCAATGCAAGAGCTTATATCATTGATATGGAGGCAGTGGCCACTGAAGGTTCAAAGTTCAGGGAGGGAAATGGGGGCATTTTCAAGACTTGGGAATTGTCCTGAATAACACTGCAATGACAGATACAGGCCCTTATATATCTTGCCATAACCTACATAATTGTGAGAGAGAGAATGTAAACTACAATGTAAACTGTAATCCATGCTTAGTGGCAATGCTCCAAAATGTGTACATCAATTGCAATGAAGGTACCATACTAACGAAGGATGTTGTTAATGTGGGTAAATGTGGGCGGTGTGGGGAGCAGGGCATATGGGAATTCCCTATATTTTTTATGTAACATTTATGTAATCTAAATATCTTTAAAAATTTTTTTTAATTAAAAAAAAAAAAAAAAAAAAAGGCTAGGGAACTGCAACCTCAGGCTTCATAAAGCAGGAAGCAGATTGCACTCCAGATCTTACAGAAGTCAACTGCGCTATGCACTATTTCCTAATTGCCTGGCAGTCAGATGTGGGAGGAGTTGGGGGGAGTCCTTCCCTGCATAATTATTCGCATTGATGCTTACACACCAAAATTCCAGCAGACTTCCCATTACACTGGCAGCCTGGAATCCAGCACCTCTTTCATGCCTATCAGTTACATGGGCTGCTGTCATGAAAATATATGCTCTTTGGGCTCTTTCGAGACTGGTAGGACAGCCTCTTAACATAAGAAAGGATTTGGGCATAATGAGTACTCCGCCTCATTGATTTATATTTGGAAGCATTCCAGATGGTCTATGCCCTTGAACTAGTTTTCACTTGTAATCTGAGGGCAGGGATCAGAAGATGTCTGCTGACCATTCTATAAGAATATCTGGTCTCCAAGGCTTGACCTCCTCAATGGTCGACTAACTTTATTATCTTTATCTTGATGATGATGAAACTGAGGCTTAGAGAAGTTATAGTGGCTTAGCTGATGTCAAATTAGGAGGTGGTAAAGCTGGGACTCAAACTTAGGTCAAGTCACGTTTATTTTTTTAGCCACTGATCGTATTCCCTCACTTCCCTACCAAGTTGATTAGGAAACATGTGACATCTGGTACTTTGATCATAAAATGGCAATTTACCAAGCTGCACAAGGTACTCAAGACTCTCAAGTCCTGGTACTCACAATATCCTTTTCATACTCTATAACCATACTCATAGACCAAATGGGGAAAAAGAAAAGAGATTACTCACCCGCTTGTCCCATATCCGTACATCCCCATCATGACTGGTAGCAAGACAGTTAGCGTTTTTTTTATTCCATTTGACCTGTGAGGCACCCGCTGCAAAGAAAAATCAGGGAAAGAAAGCTCCTGCCTTCAGTGCCTTCGGAACCAGACTGAAGCAGATCCAGGGGAGTCAGATAATAAGTCTGGTTGGATAAGTACAGAACTCTTCGAGTTTCTATGACCGAACCAACTCCACCATTAAAGACAGAATGAAGTTTAAAAAAAAAAAAAGTTAACACATGGGAACAGGATCATGGTCACTTAATTGAAAAAATAATCTAACATATGAAAACATATCTACAGGTTACCTCCCAGCAGAATCAGCAGGAAATGGAGTTTACTATAGTGCAGTAGCTCAGCATGGCACCTGTCACTGCTAATTGACTCATCACAACCTGCCCCTTCATCATCTCCAGTGATACCATGTTTGTGTTCCTCACCAGAAGAGCCTCTGCTCTAACACCACCTCCCACTTTCTTTTTTCTCTCTCTCTTTTTTATTTTTAGGGACAGTCTTGGAAAAGTATAGCCTCAAGCTGAAGTTCACCTTAAGAATAACCTCCAGTGTTGACCACTTTTGTCCTCCTAAGTTAATGTACACAACTCCCAGACTCTCATCTCCCCTCCAGCAGAGTTAGACATGGCCATTGGCACTGGGCGAGTCAGGGAAATTGAACCCCTGGGGCACTATGTAGACTCGGTCCTTTCTCCCTCAGCCATCACAAGGAAGTGACAGCAATGGTGAAAAGTTACTTAAGAGAGGAGGCGTAATGTAACAAGATGCCAGATAGGGCTGAGATGTGGAAAACTTGGGACACATGGCTCTTCTTGCTGACTCTTAAAAAAAAAAATCAAGTTCATTAAGTTAAACCAGAACCAAACCAATGGCTCACCTTCCTACCTCTTCTTGTCCTTGTTCACAGAACAGATGCTATTACTCTTTGATGTTTATTGTTGGGTAAAACTACAGTAAATGCAGGACTTTGGAGAGCAACCTGACCCAAGAAGTCCAAAAAGCGTGTGAAAGGGCAGGACTCAGAGTCTCACTGGAAATAGAGAGTTTAGGCCCAGAATTAGTTCCCCAAGGATATACTGTGCTAGTTTTCATGAGGGTATCTTTTGTTTGTTTTGTGTTCCTTGAGCCTCATGGCAACTTAAACCATCGCAGAAATTTGATATTGTTTATGAATTCCAAAAACAGATACTGGATTATATTTGTGAACTGGTCTGTTCCTCTGGGCATAAAAGATTGGACTGGGTTCAGAAGTTTCACTTTACTTGGTTAAATAATGATTAAGGCTTTGATTGGGCCACGTCAGTAGGATGTGGGCAGGGACTCACAGAGAAAAGGATATGGCGGAGGAGTTAGTTGGGGTTTTAATGCTGGAGCCCCAGAAAGTAAACACACAGAGAAGCAGGTACAGGAGGAAAGAGAGAAGGTTCCATTAGACATGGCAGAGGACCCGAGAAGAGAGACAAGCCGTTCGCTATATAGTTTGCAGCTGCAGAGACCAGAGCCCTGAGCAGCTGAGCCTGGAGAGAAACAAACCTGGGAGAGAGATGAGACTTATCCCAGCCTACAGCTGATATTGGAAGAAGCTGGGATCACAGAGCCTTCAGAGGAAGAGGGAGGCTGAACCCTTGAAGATGTTGGCAGCCATCTTGCCCCAACACATGGCAACAGATTTTGGCGAGGGAAGGAACTTGCGCTTTATGGCCTGGTAACTGTAAGCTTCTACCCCAAATAAATACCCTTTATAAAAGCCAACCAATTTCTGGTATTTTGCATCAGCACCCCTTTTACTGACTAATACACCATCTATGAACGAATGTTGGAAACATCTGGAGATGAAGCAAGTAAGTGTACTACTTAGGAGATTTAGTTCCTTTACAAAAAAGGGTATCAGTTAAAGGAGAAAGTGAGTAAGAAGAAGAGTTTATATGATTTTGTACTTGGATTGTTACTGAGTTAAGTGTTTTTAAATATTGTAATGTATTTTTGGAATTCAGAGGATGGAATATGGCCGTTGGGCAGTTTGATGTAATTATGAATTCCAAAAATATAATTGGATCATGCTTGTAAACTGATCTGTTAATCTGGGCATGATTAAGTTATGATTAGGGTGTTGACTGGGCCACATCAGTAGGGCGTTGAGCCCCACCCCTTGGTGGGTGAGGAATCGAACATAAAAGGCAAGGCAAAGAACAGAGTAGAAGCGGTTTTTGAGAAGCAGTTTTGATATTGGAGAAAAGGCCGCAGAAGAAGAGAAGTGAGCCGTTCGCCGGATAGTCTTCAGCTGACCTTGTGGAGGAACCAGAAGAGCTAAGTCCGGAGAGAAACGCAGCCCCGGGAAGAGAGGAATACAAGAAGCCTGAACCCTGGCAAATGTCAGCAGCTGTCTTGCTCCAACACGTGGCAATGAACTTTGGTGAGAAGAAACTTAACGCTTTATGGCCTGGTATCTGTGGACTTCTACCCCAAATAAATACCCTTTATAAAAACCAACCCATTTTTGGTATTTCACATTAGCACCCCTTTGGCTGACTAATAAAGCAGGAAAGGAGGAGTGTATGCATGGGGAAAAGGGACATTCATTTAATAAATATTTATTGAGCACTTAAAAAAAAAAAAAAAAGAAGAGTTTGCTCTATCTCCTCTTGACAGTTACTTGAAGAGTTCTAAGAGAATATAATTTTCTCAATGGGAGGTCCATCAGAAACATGAAGGCTGCCAAAAGGTTCTGGGATCCCCTAATGCAATATACTGCTTTATTACAATGGGTGACACCACGGTCAAATGGAAGTCCTAGACTGTAAGTTCTCAGACACAGAGAGCACTACTCAAATTTACATGGACATGTTCTTACTGCCTCCCTACCCCAAAGGGCATAAACAATGTGCTCAATAACAGATGGGAACACAGACTCTATCTGGGGAGAAGGCAGTAACCACAACTGCACCTGTCATGGAATGTTAGATTGAGCAGCTCATAAAGACCCACAAGCCTCTTATGTTTCTCTTTTGTCCCAGGGTAGGTCTGCCACCACTGAGGAATCTCACTAAGGTGCAAAAAGGGAAGACGTCTCATATTTTTAAAGAAGGACCTATAACAGAGTAAGAAAGCAATCAGAACAAGTAGGATGAAAAAAAGAATGTCTTTCTTTTTGGTGTTCCTCTAAAACCAATCTAACTTAGAAACCTATGTAAATCACAAAGTCGGGAATGTGATTTAAGCATTTTACAGCCCATGTGTATTTTTATTCTGATGTATGTCTTCTGTGTTCAGTCTGTCTCAGATCTTAAGTGCCTAAAAGGGGACAGCCAGATCAATCGAATTCTTAAGCACTTAGCACAGGAGAACAGGTGGTTGATTCTTAAAGTCAGGCTAAAACATTTCCAGAGCATCTCCTCTGGTCAGGTTCAAATGCTAACATTGGTCTATAGCACTGAACAAGACAGGCATGGTCCCTAACCTCACAGAACATAAAATCCAGTTGCTTAATATAGTCGTGATGCTAAATGCCTTCAAATAATGAGGCATGGACACACTGAGGAACAAGAAGATTCATGTAATCATTTCATAGCAACCACCAAATATACTGAGAAGATACAAAGGAACAGGGCTTAAGAGACAGATATTATGTTTATCAAGGAGGCCAAAATACCATACTATGATTGGGCTTCATCATTGTGAATAAGTTGTACCGGTTCCATATCCAAGTTCTCTTTTTGGGAAGTGGTGGAAATATTCCAGATAAACAGCCCTACTGCAGGATCTAAAACTAGTCTAATCCAAGTAAGCAATGAAACAGATAGATCAAAAAGTAACTTGAAAGACTCAACTCTCATATTAAACACCACCATAAGGGTACAATCAGCATAATCTAAATTGTGGAAAAACTACAGGACAAACAACATGGTTTCTTCAATGAATAAACTGCAGTAAAAGAAAAGAAAAGGAAGAAGAAATTAAACATTTTAAAAGATGAGATTGCAAATATTCTCCCTGTCCTGATTTTGTGATAATCAGGGTAGGCTAAACATTCGCTATATTAGAAACCATGCATGGGTTCCCAGATCTAGTTTTTCTCCTTAGGTCTGGTTTTCAGAATGCTGGTGATAAACTAAGCCTGATTTATTATATGACCATCCTGTATGGGAAAAGACTGTAACTCCAGGTAACTTTGGTCAACCTTAAGAGATACAGCAGGGGGACAGATGTGGCCCAAATGGTTGGGTGTCTGTCTTCCATATGGAGGGGCCTGGGTTCGATCCCTGGGACCTCCTGGTAAAAATAAAGAAAAGAAAAATATAGAGTGCACACGGGCTACCAGGCCCCGTATGCTGGTGCGCCTTCAGGCCGCACAAGTGGGTAAGCCCCCCAGGCCCCATGCGTGGGTGCACCACCAGACCCCACGAGTAGGTGCGCTGCCAGACCCCATGCGCCGGTGAGCCCCCCAGGCCCTGCGCATGGGTGCACCACCAGGCCCCACGAGCCACACAGCAAGAAGATGACGTAACAGGAGAGTGATGCAAGAGAGAGCCAAAATGAGACATGCCTAATAACCAGGAACTAAGGTGGTACAGGCGGTAGGACACCGCTCTCCCACATCGGAGGTTCAAATCCAAGTGAAGACAGGAGGAGAAGGATGAGAAGAGAGGGCAGGAAACAGACACAGAGAGTTGCCCAGCGAATAGACACAAAACAGCAAAAACAGGGTGGGGGGTAAAAATGGATAAAAGTAAATAAATAAATAAATCCTTTTAAAAAATGTATAGGGGAGTAAGATATGGACTATAGTTAGTAGTAATACTTTTATGATGCTCTTTCATAATTTATTAACAAATGTTTCACAACAATGCAAAGTATTTGTGGTGGGGTGATGTGTGGGAGCCCTGTATGATGTTATACATGTTTGTTTTGTAAGTTTACAATATTTACTGAACACTTACAGTTTATGTATGTTCATGCATGAATGATATACTTCAATAAATTGTTTAAAAAATAAAAATAAAAAGATGAGAAATATATCAACCCCTTGCAACTGTGGGCTTAATTTGGATCTTGATTCAAACAAATTGCTAAAAAAAAAAAAAAAAGGTATGAGGCTATTGGGGAAATTTGAATACTGCTTAGATATCTGATGATATTAAAGAACAATTGTTAAGATTTCTAGGTATGTTAATGGTATTGCGGTTATGTGTGTGTGTAAGGATTCTTATCCTGTAAAAAAATATATGCTGAAATACTTTTTGATGAAATGCTATCTGGGATTTGCTTCAAAATAATCCTGTGGTGGTGGAGGCGAGGAAAGGAAAGTGGGTGGAAGTAAAGGTGAAATAAGATTGGTAATATGTTGGCATTTGCTGAAGCTGGATGGTGACCACAAGGCAGTTTATTTTCCTCTATTTTTATATACATTAGAAATCTTCCACAATAAAAAGTTTAAAAACAAACCACCTTGGCTTTTCTCCCTGAATTCTGAAATAAGTTCCTGATCTACACTCACCATCCCTGACTCTAGCCTCTGAGAGCAACCCAAAGAAAGCCCCTTGCAACACAAGACTTACAATTTCACCCTGTCATGGCAGAGCATAGGGAGTGCAGTGGTCAGAGGATGAGAAGGAGTAGAAGGAATGGAGTGAAAGCAGGCTAGTGGGGAGTATACACTCACCTACAGCCGATAGGGCAACAGCAGGTTTCCTGGTGTCTCTGAAACATGAAAGTCAAAAATCAAATGCCCAGTCCACATGCCACCATCCACCTGGTACTTTTCACCCTTTGCACACATTTTCTTCACTTTCCTTTCAATGGGAACTTGAATTAGATCTACTATGAAGGCCTTAAAAAGAAGAAGTGTAAAGAGAGCCCTGTTTCTATCAGGTAGATGAACTTTCTCAACCAACTTCAGTTGATTCTGAATTTCAAATCACACAGTTATATCCACAGAAATCAACTTACATGATTCAACATGACTGGGGTTACCCTGATGGAGGGAGAGGGGAAGTCCAAAGAATCCCTTCCTAGTGTCACTTCACCTAAGAGCAACAAGGTGACAGTCACGGAAGTATGACTGTGCAAGAACCCTCCCCACCAGCATTTCAATGGTGGATTAAAAAACTACTCCTGGACCCAGTGGAAGACTCGTGGAGGGAGAGGCTCTATGATTTATTACAAAGTTGGAGGAGCAGCCTCCACACCAAACGGTAAAACGACAGAACCAGACAGCACCCTAGGGCTGAGAGAGCCAGAGAAGGTGAATCTGAGGTTCTAGCTTACTATTAGAAAACCCAAAAAAGAATCATCAGCTCAGTGTCATTAAGTTTTTAAACTATGAAAATAGTTATTTCATGGAAAGTGGTATACTTTCTAATCCTGCCCCATAACACCCTGGACTTTTATTTGTTTGTGAGCTTCCCTCTTCCATTTCCCGTGGATTTTGTGATACTCCCTTCTGGTACTCCCCATAGACCAGTCACCTAAAGTGCCAATCTGCATGTGATGCTCTGTAAATCAGCTGCACACCCTGATTCCCTAGGAGCTCCTTTTCACTGGTCTGTCTGGTTGGTTGCCATCCCCACACCTGGCTTGTCTTCCATTTACCATCCTGTTGTTCCCTGTAAAGCACCACAAGGTCACTGCCATTTACAAAGCCAAGCCCAGTTAGAGCAGAGGGTGTCTGGTCTGGGGGACTCTACAGACTTCACTCTCCAAGTACTCACCTCTAACTATGACAGCCAAGGGAACTTTGTTCTACAGAGGGAGGGGAGAGAAATATTTATTAAGCACTTTCAACGGGCCAGGCCTGGGCTGGGTGCTTTTACTCTCTAGTCCAGGAAGAGTAACCCTATGAGAGAGTCATTAACCCTCTTTACAGATAGGGAATTGAAGCCTCACCAGAGCAAGTGAAGACCTGTGCACATGTGTCTCTTAGCCCCACATGCTGTAGCAGATATGTCTGTGCCCCATCCAAATCCCCACCCCACTCCCTTACCACTTTAGCAAACACCAGCCCAACTTCCAAATGCCAGCACCTGTGTTTCTTTGCCAATGAGATTTCCCCGACTGCTGAAGTCCACTTTGTGAACCTTTATGGCAGGCTTGAAGTACCAGGGAACTAAGAGGTTCCTCCCTCCACGGGACCTTCAAGCAATGACTGACTGTATAAATACCCCCACTTCCTTAGCCCTGGGTGGGATACTTTTGAGGAGGGATGTTTATACCAGCACTCAGCATTCTCAAGTAAGATGAAGCTCTGGCTGTTCACAGTGGTACCCAGGTTGATAATGCGCCCTTTATTTGCAGGCTGCCTGATCCTGTCCCTCTTCTCCATTCCCCTACCAGCATCTCTCACCTCTTACATCTTTGTCTCAGGGTCTGCTTCTAGGGAAAACCAAACTAAGACATCTGACCTCTAAGACAAAGGTCCCAAATAGTCCCACAACCAAGTGGTTATGCCTCTTAACTGTTCTTACTTGATATCCCAAATGTAGATGTAGGTATCCACAGAGCTGGTAACCAGGAGATCTGGCTCGAAGATTGCCCAGTCCAAGTCACTGGGAACACAAGAAATAAATAACAAAAAAAAAAAGAAAAAAATCAGAGTCATGTTGGGAAGCACTAACAAATTTAGTCTCTAGTGGCTTCAGAAAGCCACCGTTAATGGGCCTCTTAACATGGTTCAGGCTGGGACACTCTAAAGTCTCTTTGGGAACAAAAAAGACTTCATTTAATCTCTGAAGGAAACTTTCAGGTTCTTTCCCCTATAGTCTCCAGCTATCACCTGCTTCCTAAAATGAAATGGAGCATTTCCATTTATAACACACACCCAACTGAATAAACAGACAAAACAAAGGGAAAACACATAATCTTTGAGCTACCACATTCTAACTTAGATTCAACTAGCAGATACCTTGAAGTAACTGAACATCTCTTAAAGCGGTAGCCAACTGCCATGTTGTCATACAGCCTTTAAGGACAGCAAGCAAGCCTCTTTCCTGCATCCCTAGAAAGGCAGTTGACTACACAGAACATTTGGCCCAAGCCTGGGTGTCTAAACCTTTCCCATCACTTCCCGTGTTAGCTTCACTACCCCTGCACTCCCTGCTATTACCTCCCAGAACAGGTTTTCTCTACCCAGAAACACTGACCCAGGGAAAGAGTGGATCAAGGAACACTCTGGAAGCCAATTATAAGACCACAAGTGGGAGGCAAGTCTGCATTTGGAATATCAACTGTGATGCAGAGTTCTATGTGCTAACCTATAGCTGCTGGAGAAAGAGCAGAGGTCTGCTCCCAGATGTCTCCAGGTACTCCTGGGCACTGCTGATTTTGATCAGAAGGGTTCTGTTGGTGTAATTTCTTCCCCCTCCTGCAGTAAAAATAGCTTTAATCCTTTACTCTGGACTGGGTTGTAGCTATCTAGTGTCTTCTGGGATTGATGTAAATAGCTACCTGGATGCTAGTTCCTCAATACTGGTTATTTTTTGCTGTAAAAGCTACCACCTCAGTGAATGCCAGAGACCCATCAGCCACCCAGGGCCAACGCAACACAGAAGCTCAAAGTAAAGACCTGGGAGAATGGCATCTTCATTGTGCTCCCCAGGGGACTGTGACAAAGCGATGGCGTATATTGTGAGCTTTGAGGGTCACTGAACAGAGATCCCCAGGAGTGAGGACAGCACTACTCTGTCCAATCTGGAGGTAAAATGTCAAATGATAGGTCAAGGAGCTACATAGAGCTGGTACCTACCTGATTACGCGAGTATGGCCTTGTAAGGTTGTGCCCACCTCTCCACTGCCGTCTTTCCACTTATAAAGGTCCACCCGTTGGTTACTCTAAAAAGAAACAAGGAAAGGAAAGCAGCAGATAGCATAATATGCACATCGGAATAAAAGCTCTCATGCCATTCCACTTAAAGCTGAGAAGAGGAAGCCATATAGGAACCAACTTGCCTGGCAAATAAACTATAGACTGGAATTCTCTAAAAAGCTGTCAGACAAAAGTACAGCTAACATTAGCTTGAACTAACCTCAGCTCAATTCATAAATAGGGCTTTGAATTTACAACAGGAAAGGCAATACTATCTTCAAAAGAACCCCATCTTGAACTGAAGGTATAGTTGTACTACTGAGCACATGGTTATGGGTTATGGAGACACCCCCAACCACTAAGAACCCTCTCAATTTGAAGATCACAGTGCCCATCTCCAGCTAATTCTTGTCACTTTAGATGTTTGCAGGCTACTATTCCCACTATCACTGGCTAGAGTTCATCTACCACACTAAAAACACAGATATAAGGAGCGGATGTGGCTCAAGCAGTTGAGTGCCTGCTTCCCACATGGGAGGTCCCAGGTTCAGTTCCTGTAACCTCCTAAAAAAAAAACAACAAACAAACAACAAGCAAACAATCAAACAAACTCAGGGGTGCCGAAATGGCTCAGTGATTGAGTGATGGCTTCCCACACACGAGGTCCTGGGTTCAATCTCCTACCCTAGTACCTCAAAAAAACAAAACAAAACAAAACAAACCACAAATGCGTAAGAACAAAAAAAAGAAACACTACCAAAGGGGTGTCCTAGAAGGCAAATGATATAAGAGCTCTTGAAATTTATCCACGTTTAATTTCTTAAAAGATCAAGCAGGAAAAGACAGGGAAAATGGGCCAGAAGAAACTATAACTACAATAGGAAAAAGGAAGAAAAATGAAAGCCTCCATCAAAGTACATTTCACTCAAAAGAAATAACCAGCAAAGAAATAACCAAAATCAGGGAGCAAAGGCTCCCTGAATATCATAAATTAATGAAACACACTAACGTGAATAAAGATTACTTAACAGACTGCAAACAATGGCAAGCTATTTAATAATTTCTGAACCAATATAAATAATAGACTGATTTTCATTTTGGCCTAGAGACACACAGGTATGCAAAGTTCTGAGATTTTTTTATCCTGAAATACCAGTTTCCAATTCTAAAAAAAATTGGTAAGGTTTCTGTGAAAAAGTTAGGATTCAAAACAGCTTCTAGTGGGACTAGAAGTGAAAAGAAAAGTCCCCTCATTCTAATCATCTTCCACCCATTTCCTGAGGGTCTATGCTCTGGGTACCTGAACAAGCCTGCCCTCTAATCTCTACCACCACTTCACAGTAAGTGTCACGTAACCCACATTTCAGAGCCAGGGCACCAGAGGCTCAGAGGTTAGGAGGCTTGCTCAAGGCAAAACTGGGGCTTAACCTCAGATCTGCCTAACTCCAAAGTCCATGCTCTTTCCACTGCAGTAGGTTTTTTCTCTTGCCATTCCTGCACAAATGCACAGCTAGTCCACTAAGACTAAGTAATGAGGTGTCAGTCTAAACCAGTGGTTCTTAATGGGGTGGTTTTGATCCCCCGGGAACATCTGACAGTGTCTGGAGGCAATTGTAGTGGTCATAACGGGGAGAAGGGGTTGCTACTGGCATCTAGTAGGTGCGAGCCATGGATGCTGCCAAACATCCTACGAGGCACAGGACAGCCCCCACGACAAGGAATTTTCTGGTTCAAAATGTCAATACTGCAAAGGCTGAAAAGCCTTGGCCTAAATGATCAGGGGCCGAGGGTGAGAGAGGAGCTAAAGGGTCAAGAGACATAAGCTAAACCAAAGAGCACTCTTCCTAACACACAGGATAGAGATTGAGAATGGAAATGCAGTAAACTCTCCCCTTCTCTTTCAGATCAGTCCCAGTTCAACCTCAGACATCTGTCAGACTGGTCTGGAAATGATGGAAAAGAGCAGCTTTCTGTTCCTTTTAAAGCTGATAGTGTTGCTTTTCTTTCTTTTCTCAGATGTTTTCTTTTCACAGCCTGTCACTGCTGATGAGAACAGACTCAGGCAGCACCATCCCTTGGTTAATAAGGATTCCCTTAGATACTGTTCCTCCCGCCCAGAGCAAATGGAGTGAAAGGTTTAGATCTCTAATTGTTCTAGAAGAATGGAATGATGATATGGAATCTGGCCAAGATACCACAGATGATATAGGTCAGAATATTTTTTCTATCGTGAATCTCTTAGAAAACCTAATAAAAATTATGTATCTTTTCCCTGAAAAACTTCACATATAAACAGGCACATAAAATTTTGTATAAAATGCCAAGAGGTTAACCAATCTAATGAATTACAATCGAGGAAGAGGTACCTTAGAAGGGTGGGTGTATGGAGTCTTCTGGACCCCTGTGAAAACATGAAGGTCAAGCCCAGACCAGCTTATCAGTATCCTCCTTAGGCCTTGCAGAGCAGCAGGAAGAACTCCTTTCCCGCTATTATACTGCTGCTAAAGAAAACCACCACACACAGAAATGGCAGGATCTACCTGTTTCCCTTTCATAATCTGAAACTAATCCCTAGAAATACAAAGTCTGATATCCATGGTACCAGTAAACATTATCACGTATATATTTTCTAATCTGTAATTTGCCTCTGTCATTCTTTTAGAACCGTCACACCTCTTTTCTGACTGAGAAATGAGGGTTACATTCTCTTCTCCACCTAGTACAAAGATCTACCGCCCCAGATCATACATTTAAAAACTTTTTCCTGTACTCCTCAAATGAGCTCACCGATGCTGCAAAGTAGTGTGCAAAGTTGTCATGAGGATTCCACTGCACAGCTCCAATGTCCCATTTGCTCTGGCGAGAGATCTTTCGGTGACCCTCAAAAGGAGCATCTAGATTAACGATGTATAGGAATCGGCGGCTAGGAGAACAACATGAAATAAACACCAAGCATCAACATTAAGGTGAAAAGCACATTTAAGATTGCATATGGTTTGCAAGCAGTGTTCAAAAAACTCCAGATATACATGACATTTATCTACTCCCAGGCAAACAAATGATAAGAATAATTCATGGAGAATTAGAATTGAAAACAGGTACTCACACTAATACACGTCCACGCACATTCCTAGCAGCACTATTCACAATAGCCAAAAGGTGGAAACAATCCAAATGTCGATCAGTGGATGAATGGATAAACAAAATATGGTATATACATAAAATGGAATATTGTTCAGCCATAAAAGGGAATAAAGTACTATTACATGGTACAATGTGGATGAATCTCAAAAACGGTATGCTGAGTAAAAGACGCCAGACACAAAAGGCCACATACTGTATGATTCCATTTATGTGAAATAGGTAAATCTATAGAAATGGAACACAACTGGAGGTTTCCAGGAGCTGGGGGAAGAGAAGAATGAGGTGAAACTGCTTAATGGGTACAGGGTTTCCTCTGGGGATGACAAAAATGTTTTGAAACTAGATAGAGGAAGTGGCTGCACAACACTGAGAATGTATTAAATGCCACTCAATTAAAATTGTTAATTTTATGTTATGGGAATTTCACCTCAATATAAAATAAAAAATAAAAGTGTAACTCAGGGTAATTTTTAGGCAAAGACCAGAAATGGTCTTCCCTATGAGATCCACCCATGAAAAAAGTCTAACCTCCTCCACCAGATTCAGCTCCAATTCTACCCTTGCCCTCAGTCTTTTCCACTCCCTCCAGTCAGGATTAATCATGGCTTCCACCTTACTCCCTCTTCATGGTTTGCATTTCAATCTCAGCTCTTATCTCTGTAGCAGAACTACTAATACTAAGGCTCTAAGCCCGAATCTCCTGAGTGTTTGGAGTATAGACCATCTTGACTATCTTTATATTCCCCACATCACCAGACAGAGTGCTTTGCACAGAGTGAGCACTCGATAAATGTATTTTGAATTAAACACATCACTTGTCACTTAGCCAAATATCCTGTAGAGAGTCTCAGATCCCCCTGCAAGTCAATTGCCTGATGAAGGGAACTAAGTTAAATCTACTGGAAGGAGAAATCATAACAAAAAAATAATAAGTAATAATAATTAAAATAACATACTAGGTGCTAATAATGTTCAAAGTGCCAATCAATATAAAGGACCCAAAAAAACAAGGATTCTCTATTCCTTTTATTTTAACCAAAAGATCCTTGGTATATGAATCAACATCTCTGTGGTCATCAGCTATAGATTCTTTGTTACAGAGAGCTCCAAGTTCCTGGATATCAATATGTATAGATAGGCTCAATGATGAAAAGAAAGGCTAATCACCCCTGTTCAGAAGAGAAGGAAATGGAGAGTTAACATGGCATATAAGACTCCAGGTGGTTCAGAAATCCCAGGAGAGATGGTTAAGAGAGAAGGAAAGCACAGGTAAGACACAAATTCACAGAACTTCCAATATTCCTAGGAAAGTCAGTGCAGAACAAGGACCTATAACCTCTGACCTCCACCGACAGAATCACCTGATCTTGTGGCAGGCAGGCCGGCATCTTCCCATTAAAAAGTAAGGTTAAGGGCTAGACACTTGGGGTATGGATCAATAGGTGACTTCAGAGATCTCCAAGAGCAAATGTAGAACAGCAGAAAGTGGGCACTTCAGGATAAACAGTACTTACTGAACATATATATGCCCTACTAAAATAAGAATTAAAAAGAGAAACTCACAAAGAAGAAGAAAATGAGAAAGGAAATGAAAAGCAGATTGACAAATGATAGCGGAACTAAAACAAAGAAAGCTAAGATATATATAAATAACATTTTTGTAAGCAAATACACATATATGCACATATATTTATATATCATTTTGCAAATGTTTGTATGTATTGTGAGAATTTTGATTTTTACCCATAATAAAAAAAAAAGAAAAAAAAAATGTAATACATTTCATAATATTGAATCAGTTTCTGAAAATAAACTAATTTAAATTTTATTATAAAAATAAAAGCAATAAAATTGTATGTTTCCAAAAATAAATAAATAAATAAATAAATAAATAAAATAAATAAACAATTTTACATGGAAAAAAAAAAAAAAAAAACAAAGAAAGCTAAGGTCCAAGTGCCTGCAGAGGGGAACTGAACAAGAAGCAAGCTGATCCACATTGCAAAGCCCCAGGATGGCTCAGGAATTGAGATTTTAGTCTAAAGGTAACAGTCTAAAGGTATTTTGCATCAGCACCCTTTGGCTGAGCTCTTGTAAATTAAAATAGTAATTGAGGGGGCGGATGTGGCTCAAATGGTTGGGCGTCCGTCTGCCATATGGAGGGACCTGGGTTCAATCCCCAGGACCTCCCGGTAAAATAAAAAATATATATATAGAAGGCGCATGGGCTGCCAGGCTCTGTGTATTGTTGAGCCACCAGGCCCCGGGAGACATGCAGCAAGATGATGACGTGACAGGAGAGAGACGCAGGAGAGAGACAAGACAAGATGCTCCGAAAATTCCAAAAGCCAGGAACCGAGGTGGCGCAGGTGGCAGAACACCTCTTTCCTACATTAGAGGTCTCCAGGATCGAACCCTGGTGAAGACTGGAGGAGGAGGAGGATGAGAAGAGATGGCAGGAAACAGATACAGAGAATTGCCCAGCGAATGGACACAAAAACAGCAAATGGGGAAGGGGGGGTTTAAAATGGATAAAGTAAATAAATAAATCTTAAAAAAAAAAAAAAAAGTAAACTGATGCAAGGAACTATGTGAAGCAATGTGAAGCACTGGTTATCCCTTTAAAAAAAAAAAAAAAAGTAATCGAAATGAAAAATCTGATAGAAGGGTTGGAAATTAAGTTGACAGAAACTCTCAGAACACAAAACAAAACATCAGAAGAGAATCCATGCAGGATATCATCCACCATCAACTAACAGAAGTTCCAGAAAGAAAGAATGAGAAGAAAAATAAAGGGGAGGAAATTACCTAGACATAATACAAGAAAACTTCTCTAAACTAAAAGACATAGATTTATAGATTGAAAGGGCCTTCCAAGTCGGTGAAAAATATTCTGTATCTTAATCTGAATGTTGGTCACATGGGTGTATATATATATGTATTTGTAAAATTCACTTGAGCTGACCACTTAAGGCTAATGCACTACATATACTTTACTACAACTATTTTAAAATTCAATATAAGAAAATGAAATGGAGAGCTCTGAGCTCATGCTGAAAAATAACACAGATGCAAGCCACTGATTTAATTTCTGGATCATCTGTACAGAAACTATGACTTTTCTCAGAAACAATGTGTTCATCAAAGTAATTGTACACTCTGTAGTACCGTGTTGTAAAAAACATTTAAAAGTGAATGTT